>CM053788.1:223570596-224170596 GCA_028749045.1 Cupressus sempervirens
GAAAGCAAAAAAAGAAAAGAACTAAGAAAAAAGAAATAATAACAACTAAGAACTTCTCACATGCGAGAAGTAGTCCAAAAAAGAGGAAAGTAATATGAAAAAAATAAGGAAGTGACTTTCTAAAAAGGTATCAATGATATTGAAAGTATGTGAACCTTCAAAAGGGTCATAATTATGAATAGTTGCAACTCTTTAAAAAATTTGTGATTATAAAGTATTCAAAAATTTCCAAAGGATTTTAGTTATGAAGTGTTGTGAGTTTTTGAAAGGATTATAACTATGAAGTGTTGTGATTTTTCAAAGGATTTGTATTATGAAAGGTTGTGATTCTTGGAAAAGATGAAACAAAATAGTATATTTTATCCTTTCCTTATAATTAGAAAAGGAAGAATTTTAGAAAGTAAATATAAAGTTGAGATAATCTAGAAGGAATAATTCATTAAAGGGTCGATTAAGGATAGAACCACATGGACTAAGAAAAGAAGAAGGTAAGAAAGGTATGTTTATGAATTTTATTTGTTTAATTATGAATTTATTCATATTAATGAATCATACTTGTGGATAATATTGTGTTAGCTCATATGGTTAACACCATGGAGATTGATGAGACTCGAAGCACAGGGTATGCGAGATGTTAAGATCTCCATCTGACCACCATGGATGAGAATCAATGGATAATCTCCATGTGCCAGAATATTCTGATGATGTCAACATATGCATATGTGATTGGCCTTGGATAAAGGATGTGGCTATTAATATTGGAGTTAAATTAGAGGGTAGAATGATATAGTTAGTTTTATTATTGTTATGATTCTAACCATTACTTTGCAGGTATTACTTGTCCCAAACTAACCCTAATAGTGGGGACATTACATTACCCCTTAAAGTGTATATTTATTTAGTTATGCTCATCATAGTATCAAATGATTATTGTAGAAGTAATTATGGAAGTTATATTAGTTTCTTTCCATGTAACTAGGAAAATGATTGTTTCTTAACTTTTGTTTACATTTCTTGTACATTGAACTCATTTGTTAGTTTTTATTTCTAAATGATGTAACAAATGAGTCTTCTCTATGTCATTATGTTATGAAGGATAGATTTATCTCTAGAAATAGGCTTTATTTTTCTAGCATATGAGAAATGGTATGTTACACAACTTACATGTGTAAAGTTAGACACTTCAATTGTTAAATATAGGTATAAAATGATATTATATTATTTATTAAAAAAAGATAAAAAGATACAGGATCACTTTTTGAGAGTCAAATAGGTAGTGCCTAAAAAAAAAAGCATACAAAAATACAAGTAATGTCCAATTGTAGAAACATCATGTTAAGTTTGATAAGTGGCTAAAACAATAGTTGTGGGTGGCAGAGGAGGATCTCTATCATTCTTGAGACCCTCTATATCAACGAGGCTGTAGATGTCATTCAATAGGGATCACTCTTTTTATGTATTGACTTCTTTTTCTTTCTCCTTCATGAGATGAGAAGTAGCTAAGTTCAATTGCGAGAGCCATTTGGAAGAGCTCAATCAGTTGTTGTCACTATTGGTGTTTGACCAACCAAACTTACCACCTATAGAAGGGCTCACATCCCCATGCTCTACTCAAAATTTGAGCCTCCACGTGGTAGAGAGGTGAAGCATCACCTTAGAAAATCCCTACCACTACTAATTGACAACAAGGAGCCTAGGACTTCAGGGTCTATGAGTGGTAAGCAAGGGAACTATGATCATATTTCCAACCACAAGGTCGAGAATGGTCATGGAAAGTAGAAGATCATGGAGGTAAGTTAGAAACTGTAAGGGACATTTCCCCAATGATGCAAAAGATTATGTAATTTGGTCACTTGAAGTGCAACCTTGTTTGCTAGCACTTGAATCTAAAGAATCACATTACTACAAGTAAAGGCTTTAGCAAAAGCAATACATGAATATTAATAGAGTTGTGAGAAAAGAGAACAACATTTATATATTGTGAGAGAAGAGAACGATATTTCTAAATAGAGATAAAAATGATGTGTGTGAATAGAATGAGATATGTGAGTATGATATAAGAGGAGGGAATATAGTATCTATCCTTAACCCAAATGCCCAAAAGAAATGATCCAAATTGATGAATCACAAAGAAGTGATCAATGCACAAATGAATCAAATGATGGAGAATATGAAGAAAGGAGGAAGTCCTATACTCTACTATAGAAAGTATGTACTTGAAATCTCAAATGAATAAAAGACAAATACTAACCTCAAAGTAGGGAAAATTTGGAAAATGTTGGTTTCTGATGTCTACGTATAGTTTTGGGAAATTTTGCAACCTGTCTCGAACTAGAAATGTTGAGACAGAGAAAACCCATAAAACTTTTTTTTTTCAAGGGTAGGTCGACCTTGACCCAGATAGTGGGGCACAATCTTGCCCCAAAAAGTCAACCTTGACCTACATTGCTTGGCCAAAAATTCTGTTCACGGATCTCGAAAGTTCATCAAAAAGGATATCCAAATCTGAACTTCAATTCACTATCTTGTACCTACAAGAAGAATGGTTTTTTAATTTGGATGGGGGATTTTCCTTGGTCAAACCCCAGTTTGAAATCAATGTTGAAATATAATTGAAATTGTAATATGTATAAACAAAGTAAATGGAACTATTCACCTTGCTTATATTGAAATCCTTGTGGAGGATTTGAATCCTTGAATCCACAAGTATGGATGCTCCAAATGAATGTAGAATTGTGTGTAGGATGTCTCAAATCAATGGTATTAGATATTCAACACCAATCTTGAATGGATCTTAACATAAGAAGAGGCTTAAATGACTTTGAATGGAGAAATCCTCGACAAGAGGGCTTCATAGAGATTGAATCCTTCACTGGCTAAAAATGGATCTCCTTGATGAATTGGATGCTTGAATGCTTAATTCTTGATAAAGGATTGTCCAATATAATGTAACCTTTTAAAAAGTAGATAGATAGATGTCAAAACTTCAGACTAAGTGGATGTCAAAATGAGAGAAGAAGACTTCCTTACATAGTGATCTAGGGCACAAACTTCTAGAGCAGTTGATATTGGAGAATTAAATCCCAATTAAATTTTAACCCCAAGAAATGGACCTAAATTAAATGCAATTTAAGAGTTTACCACTTCAAAACCCGAAACAGTTGACCTAGGATCTTGAATGCTCTGAAACTTGAAACTTGAACCTAGGGTTAGGGTCCAGGTCAACTCTGCCCTAGGTCAGGGTCGAGGCATCCTTGACCTAGGTTAAGGTTGAGGTCAACCATGACCCTTCAGGTCATCATTGACCCAAAAAGTCAAAGTCTTTAGTTTCTCAAAGAAAGTTGTTAGAAAAAGATTGGAAATAGGGGGAGAGAAGCATAACAAGGGGGAAATATCCAGATCCATGCAGATACCTATTCAAGGTGCTTGAAATGACCCTAGACCACTTACTTAGAGGGCTAAGCACTCTTATCATGGAAGTGCTTCCATTTTAAGATGATACATTAAGTCCCCACTTTAGCAAGAGTATGGACTTGATGCAAACTCTTGGTAAAGGAGATCGTAATGAAAAGATAATCTTATTAAAATCAAAGGGACAAAGAGATCCTCAAGCCCCTAGAGACTCAAGTCTTCGTCAACTCCAAGATCACAATAAGGGAGACATCTATACAAAAAGAGAAAGAGTGTGATTATCTTTCCCAATGAGAACTTATGTCCCATTTTGAACTGTTGTCACTTAGGTTTGCACCCTTGTCCAAAGCCTATGCATGAGAACAACCTAGTGAAACATGGAAACAACCTCCAAGCTGTGGGACTTGAACTGTGAGGTTGAGTATCCGGAGAAGGCCGGCTTCCTCTTACTATCAGGATGCACCTAACTACTCTTGGAGAGGAAAAGGGAGAAGGAGAGCATGAAAGAAAATCTACCTAATCTAATCTAAAGAGGTGATGCACCAAAATAGAGTGTTCAAACCAATCTTTGCCCATATATGCACTATTGAACCAGAATGAAACTGAGGATATACACATTCAGACTTGCTTTAATCTAATAATCACATGTAGATCAGAAGAACTAGATGAATGACACAAGGAAAGAGAGATTCACTTATATTATCATTCATAGGCCAAGGAGATACAGTCATGCAGATCATAAACCTCTACAAAACACCAGTAAGAGGCAAAGAGTTCTTGCACTTTCATACCAATGGCTGAAGGAGATAAGACAAAAAATCTTGTAGTTCAGACGCACAGGGGAATTTAAACTGAGAATCTGCAGAACAATAATAGAGGAAATAAAGAAAGGTCGACAACCCTTACAGAATTCACAAAATTTTGCCTTTATAGCTCAAGCATAACTGGGATGTCCTCCAACTGTAATTACTTTGCAAAAACCTACCATTAAGTCCTACAGAGAACAATCATGGGGATCCAAAGAAAATTTGATCTGAATATAGCTTTTTGGTACCATGAAATCTGATTGTTAACTAAAGCAGGGCCCTGAGAAGACAGAGGTGGCACCATTGATTGTCTTGATCAGGTAGATGGATCAACTAGGGGTGGTGGAGTGCTCTTCCTTGTCTTGCATTCATTTTGGGGTGGGTGGCATTGATCACGAAGATCAAATCGCATAAAAATTCCTGACCCTCTTCATTCCTAAGCACCTGAAATAGTAGGGTCAGCAAGTTAACTAAACTCTGCATCCAAAATGGGCTACGTGGACCAAAAGTCTTTTATCTTTTCACCACCCTGCAAAGTCTCCTCAAGTTGACCATGTCTTTCATTACTAACTACGCCATCTTCTCAAACTCTAACTGTGACGGTCACATTAACTGTCAGGGCATCTAACTATCACTGCCTCCACCAGACCCACTGGGACATGTGTCATCAAGGCACTATGTCACTATGTGTATCCTCTGAGCACTTTCCCATAGCGAGATAGGGCCCACTATAGATCCAGACAAATCTGACGATTGTGAAGACTTGCCATAATATTGTGCTATCTCCTTAAACCTCTAGGCCCATGAAACACCTCAGCACACCTAGCATCCAACTTGACCCAAACTGGTACCATCCTTATGGTTTCATAACACTCAGCCCCACCATGCCACGTGTTGTTGAGGTGCTATGTCGCTATGGGTAACATCCTCACAGCTTCCCATAGCGAGATAGTGCCCACCATTGATCTCCACAAGATCAACGATCGTGGAAGATCCTCCTAATGTTGCGCTTGCCTCCATAAAGTTTCTGGTCCATGAATCCACTTGGCAACCACCAGGCACAACTTGGCATCCTCATCTTGGCGAGATCTGGCCCCACCTTGCTACGTGTCACAATGGTGCTATGTCACTATGGATAACATCCTCACAGCTTTCCATAGCGAGATAGCGCCTATTGTCGATTTCTTTTAGATCTATGGTGATCAATAAAATTGCACGACTGCACACCGAGCTGGTTGAGTGGACCAGTGAAATATTGCCACCGCACTATGACCCACCTGACAGCTGCCACCAAGGACGAGCCATAACATCACTTTGGAGAAGGGTGGGCCCATTACGTCATCTATTCCATGCATCACCGAGGTATGGGTAATTTCCTCGTAGCTTCCCATAGCGAGATAGTGCCAACTATTGATTTCCTGAGATCTAACAACAAGCAAGACGGATCTAACCTGTCAGTGTACCAACCAATAAGAACTGGCCACATGCCAACCTGTTTGAGAAGTCCTCATTTGTGGTCCGCCAAGTGAAGCAGGACCCACATTCTACACAGTCATACATTAGCCAATGAAAAGATGGATCAACTACCAACGTGTGCCAAATTCATCACTAGTATCTGACGAGGCATACTTGGGACCCACCTGACAACTGATGTCACCGCAGTAACACTTTTCATCTAGGCGCTATGTTGCTAACGGCGAGGAATAGAGATTTTTTGATAGCACCATACCACCCACCGTGGATGGAACAAAACCCGACGTCGAAGAAACAACAAGGTAAAAGGGAGGACCCACCTAACACGTAGCCAAAAGGCACTATGTCGCTATGACAAAGGATCATGCAACTTCCCATAGTGAGATAGTGCCAACTGTTGATCTATCTTGATCTGACAATGAGAAACTTGCGGGCCCGCAGAAATAAATCATAAGGTTTGATCATTTAATCTTTTCGATATTCTTGGGATGTTTTAAAATAACATTAAACAAGGAAGTGACCATTGGGTAGGCAGTATTTAAAATTCAAATATTTGGTGGGGGGGCACAATATGTAACATTTCTGGTGACACATAGGGGATGCTAGCCTGCTATGCATAAGACCAGTGGCTTGAAGCATCCATTGGGCTACAGAGTCAAAATATGTAGATCCTATGTATACTGTGAAACCCTAACCCTACCTATGAGAGGAAAACCCTGAAGCCCCTGTCTCTGCAACTAGAACCAGAGACCAAAACCTCCTTCTACAACCTTCAAAATTTCAAAATTTGCTATCTCATGGAGACAATCCTGTGCTTGTGCACTTCTTGGAAAAGAAAGGAACAAACTAGAATGAAACTAAGCTAACTATGTACATGGAATCTCAAACCCTAATTAGAAGCATGGCTTGAGATAGATCCCATTGACTGGGATGGGCAAAATTTCACCACTGGGCCTGCTTAACTGGAAAGCATTGGCCTGCTTGCAACTGACAATCAGATAGGGACCACTCCATAATGCATCAAACTTTGAGTGTCTTCTTGGTCTCACCCTATCTGCATCCCATTTCAAAACTAGATCACCTTCTCTGAAAGTCCTGACCCTAGTCTTCCTGTCAAAACTCTTTTTTACTTGCTGCTGGTTTGTCTCTAGGGTCTGCATGGCTTTACTTCTCTTCTCTTCCAACTCCATCAGCTCTGCCATTCTTACTATCATGGCATCATCTTCAATCAACTCCAGCTAATGAGCTAGCTCTAGGGATGGAAACTCCAATGAGATTGGAAGTCTTGCTCCTCTGCCATAAACTAACACAAATGGTGAATTCCCTATTGATCTTTTAGGCATTATTCTGTCGGCCCATAGTGCAGTCTTCAATTTTTTATGCCAACACCTCTGGTTATCTTTTATTGTCCTTTTCATGATCCTGATCAGGTTCTTGTTGGACGACTCAACCAAACCATTACCTTGAGGATAGTAATTTGAGGATGTGCTCAAATAGATATTATGATCCACTGCCCATGCACAAATCTGAGCTCCAACAAAAGACTTTGCATTATCTAAAATAATGGTTGAAGGGGCACCAAACCTGGTCAAAATTCCATCAAGGAACTCAACAACTGAAGATTCACTTGCATCCTTTAATACAACTGCCTCTATCCATGTAGTGAAGTAATCTGTAGCAGCTAGAATCCACTTGTGACCAAATTAGGAGGATTGATAGGGCCTATGTGTAGACACCTAAATTTGATTACACTATTTTAGTAATCCTATTTAGTTATCTAAAAAAGCATTATTAATTAAATTTCTATTTAATTAATCCTTTGTCATCCCCTAGTTGATTAATTTAATTAATCATCTATAGTCCTAATTGATAAATCAAATAATCTATTATTTATCAATTAAATCCTATTCTTCTATCTAATTCCAAAAATCCCCATTTATTAAATAAATCTATTTGATAAATGAAATCCTCAAATTCAAAAACCCCTAACCTATCTCTAAACCTCCATTTAGCCTAATCCACCCCATCCACCCATACTAACCAAGCTTAGCCACTAACTCACCCACCTTCATTAATGCTATCCACTTGCACATCTCTAACATCCCTAATCTAATCCTAAACCCAAGCCTAATCCACCCCCTAATGTTGTCACATTCCTTAAACAAGTTTAAGACTTTCCTAATCCAAACCAAAGTCTCCCCTCAAAAAGCCCAACCACTAAGTCATGAGTGCTCTTACAAAACATAAAAGACTCTTACAAGCCCACTCATGACTCTTACACCCATCTTCCACACTCTTCCCTCTTCCATACTCATTCCTCTTACATCCCTCTTACATACTCAACCCCACTCATCATGCCTTTAACCAACCCTTTACCCTACCCTCTCACACTCATCCTCCTTGTGACAAGTGTCACCTTCCCATTGGTGCTAAACAAGCACAATCCATGTGCTCCCATTTGAGTGCATCTTAGCCCTCCTTAAGCCTTCATCCATCCTTGCATCTAAGCCCTCCATCCCTCTACCCCTTAGCCTATAAATTGAATCCCATCCCAAGCCATTTCATCAACAATCTTTGAGCTAAAGTTACCATGCTATTTTGAGAACCAAAGCCATCAACCATACCCTTATAATGCCAAATTGAGAGCTCACAAAGCTACCAATTTGCCATTACCCATCTCCATTGAAGCAGCTTTTGAGCATCTTGAGCATACATCCACAACAAAAGGACACATCTACAGAATTCAGAAAGCATGGAGTGTTTTCTCTTGTGAGGTTTGCACTTCTGGTTTGCTTTCTTTGTCTAAGGATATATGTGAATTTAGTTTTTGGTTTGTGAATGTTTACTTTATTTGTTAATGTTCTTTGCATACTAATTCTTGTTCTACATTTTGGCACGCCCGGTGGGACCCCACTATGGGTCATTTAATCATCTATTTTCATCTATATGTCATTTTTTTAACCATCTAATATTTTTTGTTGTTTGAGTGTGTTGTGAGGGTGTTTTGCTTGTTTTTGCAGGTTAAAGAACGCACTTAGGAAGAAGAAATACCATCTAAAAAAAAAAAAAATTCACGTTTTTCAGCTTTTTTGGTGCAGTTTTGGCGTCTGCAACCTGTTCTGTCTGCGAAAATCTGCATCTACGAAAATCGACGTCTACGAAAATCTGCGTTTGTGCAAATCGACATCTGCGAAAATCTGCGTCTACGAAAATTGACGTCTGCAAAAATCCGTGTCTACGCAAATCGACATCTGCAAAAATTCGCGTCTGCAAAAATCGACGTCTGCGAAAATCCGCGTCTGCTCAAATCAACATCTGCGAAAACCCGCATCTGTGAAAATTGTCGTCTGCAAAAATCCGCATCTACGCAAATTGGCGTCTTTGCTTGTCACTTGTTTTCTATGCTTGTTTAAAAATCTTTATTTCCCATAGTTAAGCTCTCATTTTTGAAGATTTTGGCTAACTAACTAAATTGCTTTTTTTTTGTCTCATTGCAGGTTGGAGCACATATGGAACCACTAACCATGTTTCTTGCAGGTTTTCATGTTGCTAAAAAATGAACTTGAATGTTTAACCATTTTTCTTTGAATGCATGTTGCTAAAAAAATGAACTTGAATGGTTAAACACATTTTCCATTGAATGAATGTTGCTCAAAACACACTCTTGAATGTCATGGATTAAAATCAACTTTCCTTGGAATGCATGCTTAAAACAAAAAAATTCAATCTTGAATGCCAAGGATCAACTAACCATTACAATATCAAACACTTCATTTGGAGCTTCTAAAATTGAACAAAAAAAATCTCTTTTTCACATGCAATCTAGGTAAAGTTTGATTTTTGGACATTTAAGAAACTTTGTTAAGTTAAAAATACAAATTTACAAAAATCAATTTGAGTAGTTCCTTGGACTCACCTCTTTTCTAATCACCCATCAAATATTAACCATTGGTTGCAATCTCAGCGCCATTTATGGGGATCGGTCTACTTGAAAAAGGTGTTAAATGTTCCACAATCTAACTCACTCACTTGGTCTTTGAATGTTTGCTTTAACTTTATCAAAATTCTTAAATGGCCAAAACTCTAGATTAAATCGATCACACTTCAAGTTTGGGCACTAAAATTGAACAAAAACTGACGTGGAGAGCCTCCGGGCGTGCGCTTGAAATCGAATCTCACACGCTTTTGTTTTGGGTTTAAAACAAACTCACACTCAATCTTGAATGCCTTAAAGAAAATTAATCGATACTTGACGTGGAGGGCCTCCGGGCGCGCGAGTTTGCTTTTGTTGACCCTAACTCTTCTTATTGTTTGCATTCTTCGATCGATTTACTTTTGTTGGCGCTTCAAGTTGGAATTGAACATTGTCTCTTAAACATGAGTGCTTGCAAAGTCTAGATTAGCACACATAAGAGTCAGTTGGTAGAAGAACAAGCGTGTTTTTTAGCCCAAGGTCATCCAAGTCTTCTCTCCCCTTGTCGTCTTTCGAGGCCATCTTGGGTGCATAAGATTAGGATCCAAAACCTTGTTTCCTTTTAGGAGGCCTGCTTGGGGATTTCATCACCCCTTGGACGACCTCAACTCTAGTGTTCCAGCGGAGTATAAGAATCGAGAGGTGAATCGAAAGACACCTCTCTTGGGATCGAGATTTTGTCATTCGGGCTAAGCCTTAAAGAACTTTATACCCTTGAGAAGTGAAAGAGGAGAAGTGGGTTACCGCTCCTCTCGGCTGTGTGACATCGTTTTGGTCTCATCTACGGATTTGGGCCTCACGTACCTTGCGTATATCGAGGACTCCCTAGCTAAACCAACTGTCAGCCTTGCAGAAAACCATCTAGGATGTTAATGTGTTTGGAGTGACTGATCGAAACATTTGTAGAAAATACACACTCCTCAACGCAAGTATCACATTCTGAGAACCACAAACTTCTATCTGGGTGTTCCTATCTATTGCTTATTTTTATTTTACTTGTTGAATGAATGTTTGCCAAACCTGGTCAATCCTAGCTTAGGGCACACTTAGCGTAGTAACTGCCTATTTTAGAAGTTGAACAAGTTGAAGCAAAACAACCAGAATCTCCCAAAGCCAAGCAAATTCAAAAATTTATGTCAGAACAACCCAAACCCAAACAGAAGTTTCACAAGGTCAAACTCAAGCCATCTCTAGCATACCAAGAACTTTCAGCCAAGAGAAAAGAAATAACAACAAGCCCACGAATTGCCAAACTCCAAAAAGCAGAGGACAAAGCTACCGACGAGGCACTTCAAGAGGCCTGGTTAGAGTGCACCATCAAATTTAGCCAACATCTAGGAGTTAATCCTGCTTATGCCTTACCAACTAGGCATGATTTCTATGATTAGACACCCTTGTTTCTCCCCATCTTCTTGGATAAGCTTCACTTTAGAGTCATCTTTGTAGAAAATCCAGCCATCTTAGGTTATCCCCTTAAGCATTATTAGCTCATCCATCTCATTTAGAATCAAACCATCTAGCTAGCAATCCCAAAATCTGCACATCTAAGCTTTCAAAATTTTTGTCACCTTGCTAAAAGTTTGCCATTCCTAAAATCTTCCAAATCCACCAATCTCACCAAGGTTATCCCTTTGACAGAGCTTTGTCTAGGGTAATCTAGCTTTGTCACTTGTTATCCCTCATCACCTTGAGCTAAAGGTTGGGATTCGCAAGTGGTCAATCTCGTGTTCTTCCTAAAGGATCATCAGTCTATCCTTAAGTTGACACAATCACCACCAAGCTTGCACATAGGAAAGCAGACCTTTTGTGCTTTGACAACATATCTTTGAAGTTAGGATCCCCAACCCAATCCTCCCTAGGTTTTTTCATATAGCTTTGCCTCAACCTAGGAAATCATTTGCATAGAAAATCCTTCCCCCTTTTGCATCCATCAGCATTATTGCATCTCATCCCTAGGAGCATTTTTCATGCCACCCGTCACTCGCTTAGCCAAGAAGAAAGAAACAATGGAGCCCTATCATTTGGATCGAACAGCCTCACCCCCCTTGAGCACTCAGCCATCCTTCAGCCCAGAGCAAGCTATGCCATCACCTACTGACATTGAAGCTTTCATGAACCAACCAGGAAATGCAGTATTGGTAAACGCCATTATAGACAAAAACAAAGAGACAATCATGGCTAATTTTCGAAGGGACAATGTAGGAACCTTTGACTTTGGAAGACCCCCTCCATTATTAGATCCATCTCACCCGTTGTTTGGGCAGCTGCCACCACCCATAGGCTCTTATGATCCAAATTATCCTCAATATATTCCAAAAGAAGAGCCTCTAGCCAATCCATATGACCCAACAGACCCAAACATACCATCATCCATCCAAGTTGAAATCTCCATGCCGCAAGCCAACCCAGCCACCACCACTACATCCTTAGTTCATACCTCTCCGCTCCAAACCCCCTTTACCCAAAACAGCTCACCATTCACCCCCTTCACTATTGTTGTTGCTGCTCCCCAACCCAGCCTTCCAAATCCACCCATCTCCCAAATCAGTGCTAGCATCTTTGGCCAACCTCAACAATATACAACAGGGATGTCACCCATGGGGCCAAGTAGTCAGCCTTTCATCACCCCCAGCTTGTTCACTGCAGCCCATAACACAATCCCATCATTTCCATTAGGTCTTGGGAGCTCAATACCACCAGCCACAAATCCACAAGCTACTACCTTCACCCCACAAAGCTATCAAATCCCACAAGCTACTGCCAATCTTCTACCAAGCTCCCAAGTGACCCCAGCTCCCGCCACCACTCTACCAAGCTTCCAAATCCAGCCAAAAAGCCTTCAAACCCCATCAGTTCCATTCCCAAGCTTTCAATTCCCACCACCTCCACCACCAACTAATCCATTACCTCCAATTACCAACTACTTTTCAATGCCACTTCTAGAAGGTAACCCACCGCCCCAGCCAACCACCAATTATTTGCAGATACCATCCCAAATGGGGGCACAACCCACATATATTGGTCATACCCCACAAGCCCTCTGATCCTTTCCCCAAGCCTCACAACCATCTTATACCTTACCTCCATAAAGCAATCCATTTATCCCATAGCCAGCTTATGTTCCTCAATCCCAACCTCAAATCCCATATCAACAGCAAGCCTCGCAGCACATGCAGCAATATGCGCCACCTCCCCCTCAACAACCCATCATCCACCATGCAGCTGCCCAAACAATGTACAATCCCTATCAGCAAATCCCTCACAGCCATCCATATTCAGTGGGCCCATCCAGCACATACCTACCTCAAGGCACTCCTACATTGGGGGCACCCCAACCATCACCTATCAATTCAGAGTGGGAGCAAATGAAGACAGCTCTGAAAGCCATCCAAGAAGGGAATGATCCAAAGACATTCAAGTTTGAGAATGTGTGTCCTTACCCATTTGACAGAGCCATTACCACGACACCATTTCCCAAACACTTTGAGGTACCTAAATTTGACAAATTCAGAGGAAAAGGAGACCCTGTCACACATATCAAAGAACTTTACATGCATTTCCAGGACGTGGCATACAATGATGTCTTCCTCTTGCACCTTTTTCCCAAAAGCTTGGCTGGACCAGCTCTTGAATGGTTTTATAAAATCCCCTATGGCACAATTAAAAACTTTGCTGAATTATCTGAGGCATTTGCAGCCCAATATGCCCATCTTGTCGAAACAGAGCTATCAATAGTTGATCTTGTCCACACCAAGCAAAAAGGTGGAGAAAGCCTTGCCGAATACCTGCAAAGATGGAAAACCCTTACCACACGCATATCCCGCACCTTGCCAGAATGCCATGTGGTGAAAATTTTTATTGATAATGCACATCCCAGCTTGGCTCACCACATGACCATGAACTGTTTGCAGACCTATAAGGATATCAAAGAGAAAGGAATGATTCTTGAGCAAGGACTCATCAAAGATGGTGTGGTAAAGATTTACAAAGAGGCCAACCAAAATCAATCACATTCCAATGACAAGTCTAGGTATTGGAACAAAAACAAGCATGTTGCAACAGATGGGGTTACTGACACCAGACATGTGAATATCGTTGGTCCTTCTCAAAACCAGTCTAACCCACCATATCAAACAAACAACCAACAAGCTATCAATTACCAACAATGAAATAACCTAAGCTATCAAAACCACAATACAAGACCCAACTTTCAAGGGTCTAACAATCAAGCTAATGCCATCAATGTAGTTGCAGGGCAAAAGCCCAGATTCCAACCTGCACCTAGAAACTATACACCCCTTGGTGAGCCATTGGATGTTATTTTTGAGAA
Source organism: Cupressus sempervirens (assembly GCA_028749045.1). Taxonomy (NCBI): domain Eukaryota; kingdom Viridiplantae; phylum Streptophyta; class Pinopsida; order Cupressales; family Cupressaceae; genus Cupressus; species Cupressus sempervirens. The sequence continues at coordinate 223,584,590 of CM053788.1, forward strand.
ATTGGCTAAGGAAAACCTAATCAAATTTCCTCCTACCCAACAAATTGATCCAAGCCAATCCAAAGCTACATGGTACAAGGACAATGAGTATTGCAAGTTCCATAGGGTAAATGGTCACACCACCCTCAGATGCATGAAACTGAAAGACTATGTGCAAGACCTCATTGATCGGAAGGAAATCATTGTTGGTGCCCAAACCTCTCCCAATGCAGGCTTATAGATTTATCAAAATGCTTTTCCTCCACACAACAACCAAAATCCTGGAAAAGCACCTATCCAAAACAACACCAACAACCGCCAGTCAAACCAACAGCATGGGAAGAACAATGACCACACTTCATCCTATATAGACTATGGTAGCCTTATAGGTTGTATATCTGAGAAAGAGCCTTCTATCAATGTTATCAATATCCGAGGACCAGACAATGAGTGTGCGGTCACCACTCGAAGAGCATGATTTAACATCGCAGGCCCACCAGTTTCATCAACACCATCAGCTCCATCAAAAAGCCGGTACAATATCTTGGAACACCTTGGGAACATGCCAGCCCAAATATCCATTTTAGACCTTCTCCGCACTAGTCCTATGTACAAAGACATCCTTGACAGTGCTCTCATAGAATCCCGTGTCCCTTCTGATATCAATGCTACTAATTTTCATAATCTTGTTGGACACCTTTCATCCTCATGTGCCCTATCTTTCAAACCCACCAACATACCCGTGGTTGAGCCAGATCACACCCTTCTGCTTCGCATAGCCATCATGGTATCCAATTTTGCCATGAAAAGAGTAATGATAGATAATGGATCAGCCTTGAACATTTGCACCCTAAAATTCATAAAACAAGCTGTGTATACTGAGGCAGATATGATCAGTGAGGTTATCACCATCAAAGCTTATGACAACTTGGAAAGGACCACAGAAGGGACTATTTTGCTACCAATCAAGGTTGGGCCAGTCATTCAAGAGACAGTTTGCCATGTTGTTGATCTAAACCTACCATTTAACATCCTCCTCGGTCGCCCATGGATTCATGCTATGAAGGCCGTTCCATCCACCTACCATCAGTGCATCAAATTTCCACATCATGGCACTGAAGTAACCATCCATGTCGATCCAGAACCCTTTTCTTACTGCATGCGGTTGAAGCTTCATATACAAACCATTGCCCTGGAATAGACATCGGCACAGCCATTGCCAGCTCATCCCACACTTGTAACGACGCAGAAACCATCCTTGCCTCCACCCTATCTACTGTAAAGATCAACAAAAAAGGTTGTGGAGAATATAGTCTATCAGATGCATTTGCTGTCGGAGCAATCCCACTTGATCCACATACCCATGGACAGCCAACATATCACAAAGCTAAGGAGATTCCACCTCCTCGATACAAACATTTTGGCCCAACCACCTTTGTGTCCTCAAAAACCCCTCTTCATGAGGAGCTCACTCCAGATATCAACAATTGGTTACATAAGGATGCACCTCCAAGAAATCAAGCACGCCTTGATCACTTCAGCCAAAAGTATCCCCAACAACATAAGCTCATCACTGAAAAATGGAACTATCAAGGAGGTGGACTAGGACTAGAAGAAAGGGGCATGCAATGTCCCATCGAAGCACATAATTGGGAAATAAAGTCAGGTCTTGTCTTTGGCATACCCACAACTGGGGGCACCAATCAGAACGGTCACGCTTTTTCGAACATCCACCGCAACCTTGTCGAAATCAAAGACATTCCTGAGGATGTTGAAAAGAGAGCCTACGACGATATCCTAGACCAAATCTTCCTAGGAGACTCTGTTCTCCAAGAACTATCCATCCATCTCATTGACCTACCACTTGCTCATCCACAACTCATAGATTGGGACCAACCAAGTGTCATACATATTGATGAGTTCGCATTAGAGGAAGCACTTCTAAGATTCATGGGAGCTGAAACTCCTCATAAGAATAAAAAGCTAGATTCTACCTACATCTACAAGCTAGATCCCAAGGGGTATTTTGGAGAAAATCCCCAACCTAGTTTTGATACACCCAAAACTGGAACTAAGGTAAATCTGGGACTAGCTAAGGCAGCGAAGAGAACCCCTCAGCAAGAAAATCCAGAGCCACAAGCAGAACATGAGGATTTAGTATTGCCTCCTCAAGATAATTGACCAGAGGTGTCTTCTATTCTAATAGAGGATACTAGAGAAGTCAACATTGGTTCTTCAGAGATCCCTAGAATTGTTCACATTGCTGCATCCCTATTACAAGACCAAGCTGACCTCCTCTTTGAGGTTTTACGAGAGAACATTGGCCGATTTGCATGGTCATATCAGGACATGCCAGGACTTGATCCAAAGCTTGTAGTTCATCATCTTGTAGTCGATCCAAAGATCAAGCCCGTCAAACAAAAGCTTAGAAAAATGCACCCCAAGGTGGCATTACTAGTCAAAGCTGAACTAGAAAGAATGTTAGCTGCTAAGGTTATCCGACCTATCGACTACTCAGAATGGATCTCCAACATGGTCCCTGTCACTAAGCCTTCTGGTGACATCAGAATCTGCACTGATTTTAGAGATCTTAACAAAGCTTGTCCAAAGGATGATTTTCCCTTGCCCAACATAGATATGATTGTAGATCTTACAACTGGACATGAAATTCTGTCCCTTATGGATGGATTTTTCGGGTATAATCAGATCAAGATTGTAGAAGAGGACCAGCATAAGACAGCATTCACTACCCCTTGGGGAACCTTTTGCTACACCATGATGCCTTTTGGCCTAAAGAATGCTGGGGCTACCTATCAAAGAGCTATGACAGCCATTTTCCATGATCTTATCCATAACATTTTGGAAGATTATGTGGACGATATCCTAGTCAAATATCACACCTTCATGGATCATCTTGCTGACCTGGAAAAAGTCTTTGATAGGTTGGCCCAATATCATCTCATGCTAAATCCCAAGAAGTGTGTCTTTGGGGTCACATCTGGAAAGCTTCTAGGCTTCATAGTTTCTAAACGGGGTATAGAGATCGACCCCAAAAAGTTCAAGGCTATCTTAGACATGCCTCCTCCCTAGACACTGCGACAGCTTCGCTCTCTTCAGGGAAAACTTCAATCTGTCTGGCGCTTCATCTCCCAACTTGCAGATAAGTGTACACCATTTTCACACTTGCTAAAGAAGAATGAGAACTTCAAGTGGGATCTTTTATGTCAGCGCAGCTTCGATCAGCTCAAGCAGTATCTCACCAATCCCCCTATATTGGTTCCACCAGTTCCTGGTCGTCGCTTGATCTTGTATATATCAGCAACACCTACTGCTCTAGGGGCACTTCTAGCACAACATGATGATTATAGCAGAGAGAGAGCCATCTACTATATCAGTAGAACTCTAGTTGGTTATGAACTCAATTACACTCCTATGGAAAAAGCTTGTTTGGCAGTTGTTTTCTCAACTCAAAAGCTTCGCCACTACATGCTAAGTCATACCATCCAACTAGTCTCTAAGATTGATCCTCTCAAGTATATGCTCTCTAGAACAGCACTCACAGGTCGGCTAGCAAAATGGGTTATGCTACTAAGTGAGTTTGACATCCAATATGTGGACAGAAAGGAAATCAAAGGGCAAGCTATAGCAGATCACCTAGCTGATGCACCTCTAGTAGATGCATATCCTTTGCTCACAGAATTCTCAGACGAGCATATCTTCCTAATTGAAGAACAACCCCCATGGAAGCTTTATTTTGATGGCTCATACACCTCTCATGGATCAGGGGCAGGAATATTATTAGTTACACCTCAAGGAGATTATATTCCAAAAGCCTTCAAGCTACAATTCCCCAGCACCAACAATATAGCAGAATATGAAGCTCTTGTAGCAGGATTAAAGATAGCTGCAGAATGGAATATCACTGAGTTAGAAATCTTTGGCGATTCTCAGCTCATCATCAAACAAGTCTTAGATGAATATCAAACCAAAGATGAAAAGCTATTACCCTACAAAGAGCTAGTTGATCAGCTGACGCAACATTTTACAAAGCTTCAATTTACACAAGTGCCTCGAATGCAGAACAAGGCAACAGATGCCATGGCCACTATCGGCTCGCTCTTGGAAATTCCCCAAGAAGCTACGCAGTATGAGTTTTTAGTTGAGCAGCTCCTCACACTTGCCTATGCGAATGAGGATTCAAACTGTGTTTGTATCTTGGTTGGTCCCCAATCCCCTTGGTACCATGAAATTCATGCTTACCTTAACGATGGTATCATATCCCCTCACCTCACACGTACCCAATGCCAGAACCTCATCCGAAAATCATCCCACTATGTTATCATAGCCAATACCCTATATCGTCGGGGTTATCACGATACTCTCTCTCGATGTTTAGATGAAAATGAGGCCGCGATGGCATTAAAAGAAGTACATTCTGGACTTTGCGGTGCCCACACGAGTGGTATTGTCCTAGCATGAAAAATCCTTAGAGCAGGCTACTATTGGCCTACCATTGAAGAAGACTCTTGTGACTTTGTCAAAAAGTGTCTCCCATGTCAGTAGCATGCAAATCTTGTGCACGCTCCAGCACAGGATCTACAGCCTATTGCACCACCTTGGCCTTTCGCTTGTTGGGGCCTTGATCTAGTTGGAACTATCACCCCTCTCTCATCTGATGGACATAAATGGATAATAACAGCTACAGACTATTTCACTAAGTGGGTGGGAGCAGTCCCCCTAGTCTCAGCTACAGGAGTTCAAGTCTCCAAGTTCATCTTGTACCACATTGTTTGCCGCTTCGGCATCCCATCCACCATCTTCACTGACCACGGAGGTAACTTTGAAAATCTCAACATGGAAGAATTATGCACTTCCCTCCGCATCCATCACCACTTTTCTAGCCCATATTTCCCACAAGGTAACGGCTAGGCAGAGGCAACTAATAAAACCCTCCTCAAAATCCTAAAGAAAGTTGTCAATGATTTCGGTCGTGATTGGCACCTTCAAATAAATCCGGCTCTATGGGCCTATCGAACTTCCTTCCGTACATCCACAGGCACAACTCCATACTCCCTAGTCTATGGTGCCAAAGCGGTATTACCTATAGAAGTTGAACTTCCCTCACTACGCATATCTTTGCGAGGGCAAATCTCAGATGAAGAATACAGAGTAGCTCGACTCACCCAGCTAGATCTCTTAGACGAGAAGAGACAACAAGCCTATGACCATCTCACAATCTATCAAAATCGTCTCAAAAGGAATTTCAACAAGAAGGTGCTCCCATGACACTTTCAGCCAGGTGACATGGTCCTCAAAGAAAATATGAAAGTCCAAGCAGATCGAGAAAAGGAAGGCAAGTTTGAACCTACATGGCTTGGTCCCTATGTGGTTACTGCCTCCTTTGGCTCCGGAGCCTATCAATTATCTACACTAGAAGGAGAACTCTTGAATGATCCCACTAACATCATTCATCTCAAGAAGTTCTATGCTTGAAGATCCTTGCTATACCTAGCTTTTGAAAAAATACAAAAAAAAATAGTAAAGAGAAATAAGCGTCCAATGGTGAAAACTTGGCAATTCAAGTGCCTTGGATAGGTACCTTGGTGAAAACCTGGTAATTTAGGCGCCTTGTGTGCTAAAGACTAATCCATTATCTATCACTATCCTATCCCTCATCCATCCACCCACCATCCCATAAAACACCTGCTTGTTCCCTTGGTGTTCCAATCAAATATCCAAAATCTGATGGAGCTTGTCAATACCTCCTATACAGCTTGTAAATCTTGTACCAAAGCTTGTATTATACCTTGTAAATCTTGTACCATACCTTGTATATATTCGAATCTTGTCCAAAGTGTATATGAGCAATGTTAGTATGCTAATAGAAACCAAATTTAAATAAAGCTTCTAAAAACTAAACAAAATTCATAAACTTCAAGATAGACTAAGATGAGCTCTCAATTGAGAATATGAGCCATTAATGGACTCTCTCAATAAGAAGCTCTCTTGTTGAGTAGCTTTATCTAAATGGATAGGATGTATGCTCAATATGCTTCCAAAGGCTTCAATGGATGATTGTGGATTTTTGGTGTGGATAGATGGCTTTAATATGGATTTGGCTCTCAAAATAACATTATAACTTTACTTCATGGATTGTGTTAAAATGGCTTGGGAGAGGATTTTTTAAATAGGCAAAGGGCTTGAGGGATTGAGGGCTAAGATGCAAGGATGGGAAAAAGCTTATGGAGGGCTCAGATTGCATGAGAAGAGAGCACATAGATTGTACTTCCTTATAGCCAATCAAGGAGTGACACATGTCACATGGTGAGAGGATGGAGGAAAGGGGAAGGATGAGTCAACAAAGGAGGCTCAAGGGATAAAATCTTCATAAAGACCCTCATAATGACTTGTAAGAGCAATAAAAGGGCTTGTAAGAGTCATTTATGACCTAGTGGACTTCATAAAGTTTTATGGTTGAGATATTTTGAGGGTGATGAGAGCAATTTCGACTTGGACTTGATTAGGAAGGTTCTAAGCTTGCTTAGGCTTGTGCAAATGATTAGAGGATGGATTAGGATGGTTTAGGATTAGCTTAGGGATAGGCAAGTGGATGGCATTTAATGAGGGTGGGTGAAGGAAGAGATATTTGTTAACTTTGGCTTGGGTTAGTAAGTTTTAACTCATGTTTAGGGAATGTGACAAGGTTAGGAGGGGATTAGAATTAAGTTTAAAGACATCTTCTAGAAGAGTCTAGATTTTGGATGAGGATAAAGAATTTCTAGAATAGTCTAGAATTTCCTAGGATGAGGATGAAGACTTTCTAGAAGAGTCTAGAACTTCTTAGGGTGAGGATAAATTAGATTTTTAGGAAATAAATAAAGTTTTATTTATTTCAAGGGTTTGGGTTGAGGAGATATTTATTAAAACTTATTTAATAAACATGAGGATTAATATTTAATTTTAATTAAATATTTTGAGTTGGGGTTAGGGGTAGGAAATGATGAGATTAGCCTTTAATCAAAATTAAAGAAGGATTAGAAGATTTTGGAAGAGATTAATGGTCATAAGGAAATTGGCCAAGTTTTGGGCAAAAAATAAATTTTTTATTTATTTTAAGATTTTTGGTCAATTTATTAATTAAATAATTAATAAATAAGAAAATAATGTTTAAATAAGATTTAAACATTTTTGGGAGGGATTCCTTAATTAAATATTTTTAATTAAGATAAAGGGATTTAATGGCATAAAAATTAATTAATTAATTAATTAATAAATGATGATGTCATCAGGACTTTTTCAGAAAATAAAAATACTTTATTTTCTAAAGGTTTTTAGGTGTCTACATTTTGCCCCTCTTTGATGTGATGCCACAAGTGGCATGGCATCAAAGATAAGAAAATAAGATGCCCAAGGCTAGAGCAAAAGAGGAGAGAATGGACTGTGAGATGCCCCCTCAAGAAGGCAGCGGGGAGAGAAAGTGAGGCTCGATGGCTTCTTGAAATGTACAAGAATCTCGGATGAGCAAGGAAACTCAGATTGGCAAAGAGAAGGGGCTAAATTAGCTCAAACTCTCACTATGGGAGAATGATAAAGGAGAATGAGATGCACAAGAGGAAGCAAGCTTAAGACTTTAGGGAAGGTGGAGGATGAAGGAGCAGAGCGCTATAAAAAGGAATCCAGGATAGGGAGATGGATGAGGGGATTATAAAGCTGATGCAACAAGATTTCAAAGAGTCGGATTGGTGGAAGATGGGTTTCAGAGATCCCTAGGACTAGGATTGTGGATCTCGAAAGATGAGGCTTGGTGGATTGATTTGGATTGGTGGATCCCTAAGACTAGGATTGTGGATCCCTAAAGCTAAGAGTGATGAGTGATTCAAAGAGATACTAATGCATCAGCTATGGTAGGAGAGACAAATACTGGATATGGATGGGGGATAATGGTGATGAAGGAAAACCATTGAAGCTTTTTGAGCGGGGGGATACTTCAAAGAGAAGTACCACCATGTAGTTGAGCACTAGATTTGCTATAGGACTATTGGTTAATTGCCAAGGTTACCAAGAACATCAAGGCCTTTTCACCAACCATCCAAAGGACTGACAAACTAACTCAAAACAAACACACAAGGATTGCCCCAGCATCACACATGAATCCTAGAGGAAGCAGCGTGGAAACGACACTGGAGAACCCACAAGTAGAAAAGAAAAACAAATGAAAGACCTGATCAAGACCTTACGCTCTAATTGCCCCATTCGCAGCATACCATGATATGGAAGATCGTGGCAACCTTGAGGAGGGAACAAGGAGATTGCTTGGAAAAGATACTTCAAGACCCAAAAGGGAAGATCCCAAATCAAAAGAAAGTGAAAATCCAAAAGAGAGCCGTTTGCCAACGAGATGGGTAGGACAAGGTACTAACGGACCAAGATCAGACATGAGGAAAGCTATATCCTGCAAGGACCTATCAGAGAGCACCGAAGCTGGTGGATTTGGATGAGTGATGTGTCTGGCAAGCTGAATTAAGAAAGATAACACTTTGGTGACAAGAAATCTAGCTAAAGGATGCGTTGGAATAGCTAACCAAGATTGCGATGGGTGCAAGATGCTGATCAAGGACGAACTGACATGAACGCTGGATAGATACAATGGTACTAAGCTAAAGAGGATGTACAAGCTGACGGACCAAGATATTTACAAGCGGGCTAATCAAGATATGGTACAAGCTAACGAACCAAGATAGTTACAAGCAGGTAAAAGCTCAGGATGATAGGATAGCGGGATGGTTTGATGTTGTGCAAGATGCGAAAGCTAAGGGTGGGGTGATAGAAAAAGATATGGATTTGGCAGGATGCATCCAATGATGATGAGAGATTTTGTGACCAAGGATAGCTAGAGGAGCAAGATGAGATGGCTGGATAGGATGGTAGATAGCTAGGATTATGATGGATATAAAGAGATGACATTGGGTTTGCATGAGGATAGCCTAGAGCTAGATACCAATGACAAGGGAGGATGGACAAGACAAGATCTCCAAGGAATATAGTGCCCCCAATTAGAAGATAACATGCGGAAGGAGGTCTTATGATGGATGTGATAGGATTGAAGCTAGGATGGAAAAAGCTGAAGGGGCTAGGGAGATGGATGATAGCTGAGATGATTGGCTAAAGCTGCATAAGATTAGTGGATGGTGTGAGATGGAAGCTGGAGGATGGAGGATAGGTGGATAGATTGGAAGATGGAGTTGGATGTCAAGAGATGACCAAAAGCATGAGGGTGATAGGCTAAGTTGGGGATGGCGAGATTACGCATGATGCTTGTTTGCCAAGTTTTCATCATGGTACTTGTCCAAGGCACTTGAATTGCCAAGTTTTCACCAGTGGACGCTTTATTTTTCTTTTCTTTTTTGACTTTTTGACTTTGGACTTAGCTGGAATGATTTTGGCTTTCTTCAGCTATTTTGGCTTTTTTGGGATTTTTCACTAGCTGTTGGAATGTTCAATTTTGTTGCTAGTTGTTGGTACACCGGATGTGTGATTTATGCAATAGATCGAATTAGATGGGATTGATGGTAGGAGATGGAGGGATGAAAATGCTAGAAAGGAGCATGAGATGGGGATGCTTGCAAGAGCAACATTAGCACATGTTGGAATGGGTGTGAAAAGAGCATATGGGGGATAGATGGTAGATGTGGGCGTGATGGAGGATTTGTGGAAGCGTGCTTGGGGATATTGGCACCCAAGATGGAGTTAGGAGATGGGGGACATGAGTCATTAGATGGGGGATTAGCAATGGTGGATGCCATTATGCATTGGGTTTCAACTTTTTTCTTGGGGATCCACATGGTTTTGGATTTTCTTTTCATAGGCTTTTGCATTGTTTTGCATTCTTTGATTGGATTTTTCCTTTTTGGAGTATGTCTTTTAGAATAGACATATGATTGCCTAGGATGTGAATTTTTAGCTTTATGCATTTTGAAGTTGGCATTTACATTGTTGTGGTAAGCTTTGGGAAGATGGTTAGGAGAAGCTTTCTGAGATGGAGAGGATATGAAAGAGCATGTAGGGGGATGATGATGGATGATGTGCCCTGATATGTGCCTTTGTTGATCTTGCATAAAAATGGATGGAATAGGATTTTTATGATGGTTGATAAGACGATGGAGGATGGTAGATTTTGGGACATAGGGACCCAAAATGGATTTAGCGGATGAAGGGGGGATATGGTAGGTTGTTTTGCGTTGCAAAGATGGTGGAGGGGGGATGACATAAGATTTCTTGAAGGAGTGATGGAAGGCTGGCATGGTGGGCTTGGAGATAGGCTTGGTTTGGGGGTGTGGTGTACCAACACCTTTAGATGGTGAGCCTTTGGATACATATCCAAGACCATGAAATCCTAGATTTTTTTGTGCAATAATAGGTTCTCTGATTCCTTGCTCTTGTGGTCCTAAACCTTGACCTTGATAATGCCATCGATTGAGCATTTGAACAAGCTGAGGAAACTTTTTGCTTGCAGAAAATGGTAGAAGTGATTTATTAGGTGTATTGCAATGGGGAGATACTGTTCTTAATTCTTCTGTTGAGAGAGGACCACCATGGATGAATGTAAGTGAACCAAGAGGGTAGATTATAGATGGTGGAATAGCTTGGATAGGTGGTAAGATGGAAGCATGGAGCGGGGGAGATGGAAGGATAGGATCTTGATGTAGCTGGTGGGATGACAAGATATCTTGTAGTGGAGGAGATATGGCTCGAGGTTTTGGAGATGGAGGAGATGGTGACTGCACTATGGATGGAAGACATGGTACGATGATATCTTCATTTATGCTTTGGGGGATGTCAACATGCTTTTGGGCAGGATCTTGATAGGATTGGTTTGGAGTGGATGGTGCGATAGGAGGTGAAGGGATGGATTCTTCAAAGGCAGCGGATGGATAGATGGGAGATTCAGTAGTGGAGATGGGTGAGTAGAAGATGGATGCATAAGGGTCATTACGAGAGATTTGGGAAATGCTTGGAGGCGATGTGGATAGGATTTGGAGGGATTTGACAGGTGGTGGGATTTTGATGCTTGTAGGAAGTGGAAGGATTTTAAGCAATTTGATGGATGGTATGGGGATGATAGCTATGGGAGATGGAGGTGATATTATAGATGGGGAAGCTTCATCACTGACTACTTCACATGGTTGGATTAGATGACATGGCTTATCAACTGTTGGAGGCAACTTTTCTTGTATTTCCTCTAGGAGATTCCTTCGAGACTCGTGTGTCGAAGGTGGAGGTGGATTGACAGGAATAGCTAGTGTGATGGGGTTGGAAGATTGGAAGCTTGGTTGATGGGGTGATGGAGGGGAAGCTGGAATATCGGATGGCATGACTAGATAGTTTGGAATAACTCTTGGATTTTGGGGGGTGCTTGGGGGAATGTTTCTAAGGCTTTCAATATACCCGTCATAGTCAACAAGATTTTCATCATCATTGGAATAGGAGGTGGCGGGAGCAAGGACAATGCGACCAAACACATCATGATAGGATTGGTACTTCATGCTTTGATGATGAGTTTGATGGGGATGGGGTCTTGCATATGGATGAACACGGAAGCTCATGGTTGGATTTGGATTAAGCACAGATTTTGAACTCGCTGATGAAAGATTTCCTAGGGAGAGTCAAAGTTGCATGACAGACCTAAGGAGGATTGGCTGGAGATTTTTGGCTTTCTTGTGGATGGAAGACTTCAAGGGCATGCTGTCAAAAAGTGAGAGTTTTGCTTTCCTATGCACTGGATTGGTGGAGATTGTGTCAACCTAAGAATAGACTAATGATCCTATGGGCATGACACGAGATTGATCACTTGTGGATCCCAACCTTTAGCTCAAGGTGATGAGGGATAACAGGTGACAAAGCTAGATTACCCTAGACAAAGCTCTGTCAAAAGGATAACCATGGTGAGGCTGGTGGATTGGTCGGATTGATTGGATAACAAATTCTAGCAGAATGACAACAACTCTCTAAAGGCCTGGGTGTGATTTTGGATTGGGTTTCTAGCTGGCTAGGGGGGTATGATTTGGAGAGACTTTGGATTTGGGATTGTTCTAAAGAAAGGAACTAGATAGATTTGGTTGCAGCGGGGGAGCTTGGATGATTTTTTGATGAGGCAGTGACTACGCTAAGTATGCCTTGAGCTGGGAGATTTCTTCTTTTTTGGGATTTTGACCAAAGTTGGCAAGCATTCATTCAAAAGCTATGAACAAACAAGCAGACAAAAGTTTGGAGCAAGCACGTCAAACACACCAACAGCCTAGGAAGCTTTCTACAACGATGAAATTTGGTTTAGCTAGGGAGTCCTCGATATACGCAAGGTACGTGAGGCCCAAATTCGTAGATGAAACCAAAAAGATGTCACACAGCCGAGAGGAGTGGTAACCCACTTCTCCTCTTTCACTTCTCAAGGGTATAAAGTTCCTTGAGGCTTAGCCCGAGTGACAAAATTTTGATCCCAAGAGAGGTGTCTTTGGATTCACCTCCCGATCTTTATACTCCGTCGGAACGCTGGAGTTGAGGTCGTCCCAAGGGGTGATGAAATCCCCAAGCAGGCCTCCTAAAAAGCTAAGACAAGATTTTGGATCCTAATCTTATGCACCCAATATGGCCTCGAAAGATGACAAGGGGAGAGAAGACTTGGATGATCTTGGGCTAAAAAGCATGCTTGTTCTTTTACCAACTGACGCTTAAGTTTTCTGATCTAGACTTTGCAAGCACTCATGTTTAAGATACAATGTCTATTCCAACTTTGAAGCGTCGACAAAAATAAAATTGATCAAAGAATGCAAACAAGAAGAAGAGTTAGGGTCAACAAGAGGGTAAACCCGTGCGCCCGGAGGCCCTCCACGTCAAGTATCGATTGATTTTTCTTTAAGGCATTCAAGATTGAGTGTGAGTTTATTTTAAGCCCAAAACAAAGGTGTGTGAGATTCGATTTCAAGCGCGCGCCCGGAGGCCCTCCACGTCAAGATTTATCCAATTTTTATGCCCAAATAAAGTGTGAGCGAGATTAAGGTGCATTCAAGGAAAATTTGATTTTAATCCATGGCATTCAAGAGTGATTTTAGCAACATGCATTCAAAGACAAGTGATTAAACATTCAAGTTTTTTCCTTTGAGCATTCAAGATTGAGATTGTGTGTTGTTTTAAGAACTTTGAAGTGATTTGTTTTAACCTTAGATCATTCAAGATTGTTTTGGACTCAAAAGTGAAAATGACTCTTTGGACTTTGCTTTTCATTCAAGATTTTGTGTGCTAGTTTGCATGTTTTAAGCCCAAAAATGATATTCCTAGATTTTTTTGATGCATGAAAAACCTAAGAAACATTCAAGATTTTGCAACAAGACATTTGTTTGGAACAAATAACAAAGCTTTTAGGACAATTTTTGGCAACCATTTAGGACTCTTAGTTTTTATGAGATTTTTTAAAAGAACTTTAGTGTGCACTTAGTGTTGATTTTGAACCTTTTGAAATGGAAACTTGAAGTTCTTTTTAAATTCCCAAAAATGAAGTGTTCCTAATTTTGCATGAATGTATCTAAAACCTTGATGTTGCAAGGATGCAAATGATTAGATTGGTTTAGTTTCACTTGTTAAAAGATTTTTTCTTTTTTGCAAATTTTTAATTTTTCAATAGATTTAAGTATGATTTGGGGGTTCATTTTAAGCACTAAAAAGAAGTGTGTATGATTTTGCTTTCTTAAAAAAAAAATGGCCAAGATCTCCCACAAGAAGAATAAGAAGAAGTAGATGGAATAAGAAGAATATAGACAAGAAGAAGAAGAAGAATTTCAAGTTCTTTGTCCACCTATAAGCTTGAAAAATCTGCAAACACTATGAGATAGATTATGAGTTCCTTTGTCTTCTTCATGCTCATGTGGACCTACAAAACCAATTTATACAATCCTACCAATCACAAAAACAAGAAAAATTAGCCAAAATCAGAAAATGACATACAAAACTTGACTAAAAAAGCTAATGAAGATGACCCATGCGGGGTCCCACCGGGCGTGCCAAAATGTATATGAGCAATGTTAGTATGCTAATAGAAACCAAATTTAAATAAAGCTTCTAAAAACTAAACAAAATTCATAAACTTCAAGATAGACTAAGATGAGCTCTCAATTGATAATATGAGCCATTAATGGACTCTCTCAATAAGAAGCTCTCTTGTTGAGTAGCTTTATCTAAATGGATAGGATGTATGCTCAATATGCTTCCAAAGGCTTCAATGGATGATTGTGGATTTTTGGTGTGGATAGATGGCTTTAATATGGATTTGGCTCTCAAAATAGCATTATAACTTTACTTCATGGATTGTGTTAAAATGGCTTGGGAGAGGATTCCTTAAATAGGCAAAGGGCTTGAGGGATTGAGGGCTAAGATGCAAGGATGGGAAAAAGCTTATGGAGGGCTCAGATTGCATGAGAAGAGAGCACATAGATTGTGCTTCCTTATAGCCAATCAAGGAGTGACACATGTCACATGGTGAGAGGATGGAGGAAAGGGGAAGGATGAGTCAACAAAGGAGGCTCAAGGGATAAAATCTTCATAAAGACCCTCATAATGACTTGTAAGAGCAATAAAAGGGCTTGTAAGAGTCATTTATGACCTAGTGGACTTCATAAAGTTTTATGGTTGAGATATTTTGAGGGTGATGAGAGCAATTTCGACTTGGAATTGATTAGGAAGGTTCTAAGCTTGCTTAGGCTTGTGCAAATGATTAGAGGATGGATTAGGATGGTTTAGGATTAGCTTAGGGATAGGCAAGTGGATGGCATTTAATGAGGGTGGGTGAAGGAAGAGATATTTGTTAACTTTGGCTTGGGTTAGTAAGTTTTAACCCATGTTTAGGGAATGTGACAAGGTTAGGAGGGGATTAGGATTAGGTTTAAAGACATCTTCTAGAAGAGTCTAGATTTTGGATGAGGATAAAGAATTTCTAGAATAGTCTAGAATTTCCTAGGATGAGGATGAAGACTTTCTAGAAGAGTCTAGAACTTCTTAGGGTGAGGATAAATTAGATTTTTAGGAAATAAATAAAGTTTTATTTATTTCAAGGGTTTGGGTTGAGGAGATATTTATTAAAACTTATTTAATAAACATGAGGATTAATATTTAATTTTAATTAAATATTTTGAGTTGGGGTTAGGGGTAGGAAATGATGAGATTAGCCTTTAATCGAAATTAAAGAAGGATTAGAAGATTTTGGAAGAGATTAATGGTCATAAGGAAATTGGCCAAGTTTTGGGCAAAAAATAAATTTTTTATTTATTTTAAGATTTTTGGTCAATTTATTAATTAAATAATTAATAAATAAGAAAATAATGTTTAAATAAGATTTAAACATTTTTGGGAGGGATTCCTTAATTAAATATTTTTAATTAAGATAAAGGGATTTAATGGCATAAAAATTAATTAATTAATTAATTAATAAATGTTGATGTCATCAGGACTTTTTCAGAAAATAAAAATACTTTATTTTCTAAAGGTTTTTAGGTGTCTACACAAAGCTTGTACCATATTCTAGCTTGTAAATAATCTTGTATCCTAGCCTGTATCCTATCACATGCACACACAGAATCCCATTTTCCTTAAGCTTTTCACAAACCATCTACCTATCCACCTATCAACTATTATAGACATCCCATCCTTCACAAACATTTCCATCTCACAAAAAAACCAAAACATGAACAAACTTGTACATTTGTAACATATCTTGGTCTGTCAGCTTGTACATCCTCTTTAGCTTAGTATCATTGTATCTATCCGGCTTTCGTGTTAGTTCATCCTTGGTCAACATCTTGCACACATCGCACACCTTGGTTAGATATTCCAATGCATCCTTTAGCTAGATCTCCTGCCACCAAAGTGTTATCCTTCTTAGTTCAGCTTGCAAGACGCATCACTCATCCAGATCCATCAGCTTAGGTGCTCTCTGATAGATCCTTGCAGGATATAGCTTTCCTCATGTTTGATCTTGGTCCGTTGGTACCTCGTCTTACCCATCTCGTTGGCAAACAGTTCTCTTTTGGATTTTTGCTTTCTTTTGATTTGGGATCTTCCCTTTTGGGTCTTGAAATATCTTTTCCAAAGCAATCTCCTTGTTCCCTCCTCAAGGTTGCCATGATCTTCCATATCATGGTATGCTGCGAATGGGGCAATTAGAGCATAAGGTCTTGATTAGGTCTTTTCCTTGTTTTTTTTTTCTGCTTGTGGGTTACCTAGTGTCATTTCCACGCTGCTTCCTCTGGGATTCATGTGTGATACTAGGGCAATCCTTGCGTGTTTGTTTCGAGTCAGTTCGTCAGTCCTCTGGATGGTTGGTGAAAAGGCCTTGATGTTCTTGGTAACCTTGGCAATTAACCAACAGTCCTATAGAAAATCTAGTGCTCAACTACATGGTGGTACTTCTCTTTGAAGTATCCCCCCGCTCAAAAAGCTTGAATGGATTCCCTTCATCTCCATTATCCCCCATCCATATCCTACATCTGTCGCTCCTACCCCAGCTTATGCATCAGTATCTCTTTGAATCACTCCTCACGCTTAGCTTTAGGGATCCACAATCCTAGTCTTAGGGATCCACCAATCAAATAAATCCACCAAGCCTCATCTTTCGAGATCCACAATCCTAGTCCTAGGGATCCCTGAAACCCATCTTCCACCAATCTGACTCTTTGAAATCTTGTTGCATCAGCTTTATCATTCTATCATCCATCTCCCTACCATAGATTCCTTTTATAGCGCTCCGCTCCTCCCCTCCCCCCCCCAATTGTGGAAAGTCTTAAGCTTGCTTTACTATTGTGCCTCTGATTTCCCTTTATCATTCTTCCGTAGTGAGAGTTTGAGCTAACTCAGCCCCTTCTCTTCGCCAACCTGCGTCTCAGCTCGTCTCAATTTATTGTACTTTTCAAGAAGTCGACGAGCCTCATTTATCTTCCCGTCGCCTTCTTGAGGGGGCATCATCTAAGTCTAGTCTCTCATCTTCTTATCTGAGACTGGGGAAACCTTGTTGCTAAAACATCTTCCTCGTGTTGTCTTCATTCAAACTTCTTTGAAATAGTGTTGTCTTAACACTATGTCAAAGAGGGGCAAAATGTAGACACCTAAATTTGATTACACTATTTTAGTAATCCTATTTAGTTATCTAAAAAGGCATTATTAATTAAATTTCTATTTAATTAATCCTTACTCATCCCCTAGTTGATTAATTTAATTAATCATCTATAGTCCTAATTGATAAATCAAATAATCTATTATTTATCAATTAAATCCTATTCTTCTATCTAATTCCAAAAATCCCCATTTATTAAATAAATTTATTTGATAAATGAAATCCTCAAATTCAAAAACCCCTAACCTATCTCTAAACCTCCATTTAGCCTAATCCACCCCATCCACCCATACTAACCAAGCTTAGCCACTAACTCACCCACCTTCATTAATGGCATCCACTTGCACATCTCTAACATCCCTAATCTAATCCTAAACCCAAGCCTAATCCACCCCCTAATGTTGTCACATTCCTTAAACAAGTTTAAGACTTTCCTAATCCAAACCAAAGTCTCCCCTCAAAAAGCCCAACCACTAAGTCATGAGTGCTCTTACAAAACATAAAAGACTCTTACAAGCCCACTCATGACTCTTACACCCATCTTCCACACTCTTCCCTCTTCCATACTCATTCCTCTTACATCCCTCTTACATACTCAACCCCACTCATCATGCCTTTAACCAACCCTTTACCCTACCCTCTCACACTCATCCTCCTTGTGACAAGTGTCACCTTCCCATTGATGCTAAACAAGCACAATCCATGTGCTCCCATTTGAGTGCATCTTAGCCCTCCTTAAGCCTTCATCCATCCTTGCATCTAAGCCCTCCATCCCTCTACCCCTTAGCCTATAAATTGAATCCCATCCCAAGCCATTTTATCAACAATCTTTGAGCTCAAGTTACCATGCTATTTTGAGAACCAAAGCCATCAACCATACCTTTATAATGCCAAATTGAGAGCTCACAAAGCTACCAATTTGCCATTACCCATCTTCATTGAAGCAGCTTTTGAGCATCTTGAGCATACATCCACAGCAAAAGGACACATCTACAAAATTCAGAAAGCATGGAGTGTTTTCTCTTGTGAGGTTTGCACTTCTGGTTTGCTTTCTTTGTCTAAGCATATATGTGAATTTAGTTTTTGGTTTGTGAATGTTTACTTTATTTGTTAATGTTCTTTGCATACTAATTCTTGTTCTACACTATGAAATCCAATCCCCATTGAGCAAAAGGTTGGTCCACCTGAATAGGATGAAGGGGAAGAGCTGCAAGTCTTTGTTTGCCAGAGAAAAAGGCACATTTTTCACAGTTCCTCACATACTTATGAAAGTCATGAAACAAAGATGGCCAGTAATAACCAGCCCTTATGATCTTCTTTATAGTTGTCCTTGTTGAGAAGTGGCCACCATCATGACCATCATGAAGTTCTTTGATCATTCTTTCAACCTGGTTTGTATCAAGGCATCTTAATAGGGCTCCATTAAAATTTCTTCTGAAAAGGATACCATCAACTATGACATAAGAAATTGACTATAGCCTATAGTGTCTCCTTTTAGTTCTATCTGCTCCTTGAGGGTATCCATTGCCTAATAAGAAATTCATCATATCATCCATCCAACTCCTTGGGTTGCTATTTCTTACCTCTTGTTGCTCTGTCAGTATCATAGCAGCTTCCTCATCAGGTTCTTGAGATGATAACATCTGTTTACACAACCCCTTCCCTCTTACCAGCTTGGTAATCTGAATGTCAATATCATATTCCATTACTTTAGTAATCCAGCCAGCTCTTTTCTCACTAATATCTTTTCTCAAAAGGAACTCCTTCACACTAGTGTGAGGTACTAACAAATGAATCTTATTATGAGATAGGAGGTGTCTAAATTTCTTTAAACCTCTAATGACTGCAAGGGCTTGCTTCTCTACATAGTTGTATTTATCTTCATATTCTTTAAGCCCTTCACTAAAGAAAGCTATGGGTTGCTCTTCATCTTTATCATTTCTTTGAGTCAAGATAGTAGAAATGCTTGACTCACCACCTAGGGTATAAAGGAAAAAATCTTTCTCAAAATTTGGATTCATGAGAGTAGGGGCTAAGGCTATAGCTGTCTTGATCTCTTCAAAACTTTCCTTCCCTTCCTTGATCCATGTAAAGACCATACCTTTCTTGAGCATAGCTATAAGAGGTTCCACCATGGTAGCAAGATTTGGAATAAATCTTCTCACAAAATTTATCCTACCTAAGAAACTTTGCAACCCTTTCTTGTGTTTAGGAAGAGGAAGGGCAAGTATTGCTTTTGTCCTCTCTAGATCAACGGTTAAGCCATCCTTAGATACAATGTGTCCTAATAATTTTCCTTGGTTAGTAGCAAAGACACACTTGCTTGGGTTAAGGGAAACCCCAAACTCTCTGCATCTTAGGAATACCTGTCTTAGATGATCAAAATGATATTCTGCATTCTTTGAATACACAGTGATATCATCAAGGTAAACTAAGACAAACTTGTCAATCAATCTTTTGAAGGCCCTGCTGAAATGTAGCACCTGTATTGGTTAGCCCAAATGACATCTTATAATAAGCATAGGTACCCCATTTAGTGGTAAATGCAGTCTTGTACCTATCAAACTCTTTAACTAGCACTTGATTGTAGCCAGAAAATCCATCAAGAAATGAAAATCTCCTTGAACCACTGACCTTAGAAAAAATTTTCTCCATAGAAGGGAGAAGATGGTGATCTTTAAGGGAAGCTTGGTTAAGGTCCCTAAAGTCCACACACAATCTAATTTTTCTATTCTTCTTCCTAACAGGGACAAGGTTTGCTACCCATGATGAGTGTTTGATGGGAAAAATTATATCAGCCTCAATCAACTTGGATAACTCCTTCCTCATTAAGAGTTCAATCTTGGGATTCACTGGCCTCTATTTTTGTCTTACTGGTTTTACATCATTAATCAAATCTATGGTATGCTAAAAAAACCTTGGGTCAAAGCCCTTTAAGTCATCATATGTCCAAGCAAATACATCATTAAATTCTTGACATAGATGAATAAAATTTTCTTGTTCAATTTCAGAACATACCTTCCCCATGTTCAAGGATTTTCCATCAGCAACCATGACTGGAACGTAGTCATCCTCATTAGTAGCTAGGTTCATGTCTCTACCTCTTGCTTGGTCATCAGGATTAAATACACTCTCTAGAGTAATGAGACCTTTAGGAAATTTGTTAGAACTGAGATGAATGATCTGATCACCATACTGATCCTGCAGTCTTGACTGATTCCTGCCTGAACATTCTACCTCATTCTACAAGAAGCTCACAATTTGCTCATCAAATTCAAACACCTGCCAATGGGTGTTGTTATCAGGGATAGCAAGCCTTACTACCACTCTAATTTTTTGCTTCTTCTCCTCCTCAAGATTCCCTGGCACATCATAAAATGCACCTATTGCTGCAAGTCTATCAGCATGCCTGTTTTCTTTTCTAAGGATGTTTTGAATATTAAATGCATTGAAACCTTCAAGAAAATCCCATACCCTATTTTTATGAGACCTGAGCAAAACATTCTTTGTGGTATTCTGATTTCTCACTTGATTTACCACCACTCACTATCTCTATACACCCTTAAGGCTTGGATTCCTCTCTTTTGAGCAAGTAGGAGACCTTGAATCAAGGATTCATACTCAGCCACATTATTAGTGCAACTAAATTGGAGCCTAAAGGAGAAGTAGTACCTTACTTGTGCAAGAGAAATTAACATCACACCAGCCCCTGATCTTTTTTTATTCCTTGATCCATCAATGTACATACTCCATATCCCACTCATATCTTCTTTAGTCTCCACAAGATTGGGAACTAGAGCATCTTTCTCCAATATACAATATGTACTGAGACCTGTCTCAAGAGTTTCTGATGTAGAATCAAATTGATATGCATCAACCCATTCATCTAAGAAAAAATCAAGTATTTCTGCTAGGGATGTAATGGGCTCATTCACTATGTCATTCTCATCCATCTCTAGGATAGGGAAATCCATGTTGATGGGATTAGGGGTGTAAGATTCAGTATGATGGAGGGCTTGAGGCTCTGCTCTAATTGAAGCATTGGCTCCATATCTCATCTTAAAAGACATATATGACCAATCAAAAGATATGAAACCACCTATTTGGGCAGTAAAGTCTCTTGACAGACAGATGGAAAAATATGGCTTGACCTCAGCAAAAAAGATATCTTGGGTTACTGTACAACCAGGGCATGCATGTAAGGCCATCTCCACATTCCTAAGGATCCCTACAGTCTTGACAGTACTACCATCCAACTATAATACATCCCTAACAATGGTCTCATATTTCATTCCCAAAGCATCAGCAACACACCTAGGCATCACTAAATTGCTAGCCCCTGAATCAATCATGCAATTATGGACTAGTTTTCCCCCTTATAATTAGAGAAACATAGACTGGAGGAGGTCTAACCTTTTTACTTTCTTCTACCTCCCTTGATGGTTGTACTAGGCTTGTGGCACTTTCCATACTGGGTGTCTGACCTTTGGTTCAATTCTTTCATATTCTTGTTGCAGCAACCTCTTTTGAATGGGTATAGTAGCAACAGCATCCCACATGGAGATATTCACATTTGTCTTCTTCATTTTCTCTACCACACTAAATGGCATAGTAGGTGTTTTGGTAGAAGCTTTGGGAGCTTCAATTGTATGAGGTTGAGATGGAATAACCTGAGGATCACTTGCATCCTTTCTGCCATGATTTTTCCTTTGTTGCTAAAAGGTACTTGATTGATTATTTGTTGCTTGCTCATGAGATATTGCATTTGAAGTTGAGGCCTGATTGGGAGGAGGAGGGACAACATCTTCCATAGCTCTTCTTTTGCTTCTAGTGTTATGAGCAATGGAATCCTGGATTACATTACAATGCTCCTCCATCTGATGATTCATAAAAGAGCAATCACCCTATCTTTGCATATCTGAGGCATCTTTAAATTGGTCCTCCTTGTATGATGGTTTTGCTGCAGGTTCTTGGATTGTCAAAGCCATAAAAGATTCAGCCTTCTGACACATACAATAGGCATAGGGGTAGTTACAGGAGGGGCAAAAATCTTGATCTTGAGCCGTATTGTTTTGAGGGACTATGGCCCTACTTTGGTTTACATTTGAGGTTGAAGCATGGCCATCCTACCTACTCTTATCAAAGGAATTGTTCCAATGATTAGGATTTGGAGGCCTACCACTACTTGGAGTTTGATATTGCAATTGATGAGGCTTACTACCTTGAGCTTGTTGTCTTTCTAAAGTTACCACCTTGTTGCTGACTTTCTGCATCATAGAGGAGTTATCCTCTAGCTTCTTCCCATAATCTTGCAATCTTTTTTGTAGGTTCTTCTCTCTTTTATCCATGTTTTTCATCAGAGATTGCATCATCTCTTTAATTTCATCTATCCCATTTGAAGATGTGGAAGCTTGAGGGACTGGGACAAGGGATTGTGATGTAGAAGTTATGGGAAGAGGAGCCATTGTTGGTTGATTATTTGGAACATCAGGGAAGAAAGGCATAGGAGGCCTTGGAGCTAGCTTACCTCCTTGTATTAAGATGTTCTCTAATTTTATTGCTATGTCAGAAGCATTAGGCAAGGTATCTCCTCCCATAGTTTGGATTTTAGTGGCAATATCACTATTAAAAGCTCTAAGGTAATGCAAGAAGGCATTACCAGGGGTAGGCTTCACTAGAGTAGGTATTTTATCCCATGTCTTTTGAAATCTATAATTAAAATTAGTCCTACATTCATGGGGGGCTCTTTTTATAGTAGTCAACTGCTCTAAAAGTGACAAATAGTCACTTTTATCCTCAAAATGTTTGCACAATCCTGCTCCTAATCCATCCCAATCTATTATAGAACCATGAGCTAAACCTCTATACCATTGAAGTGTTTTTCCTTTCAAAGATGAGGCTAGGAGCCTAACTACAACATCATCCTCTATAATACCATGGATATTACAGACATTTGCAACCTCTTGAATTTGTTTTGAGGGGGAGATAGAAGTTTCACCAGTAAACTCTGGTATACTTTTGAGGGCAGCTACTGGTATGTCATGTCTTTGGGCTAATAAGAGAGGGCTCCCACCATTAAAGGTGGCAAAAGTATGGGCTCTAGGATTCACCATATAGACAAGTGATCTATAGATATGTATTGATGGTAGTCTAGGCTGAGATCCAACAATTGGAGGAGTAGAGATAGATCTTGTAGGTGTATTTTTTACTATTGCACTCCTAACTAGTGATAAAGATATTCTAGTCTTCCTTCTTCTAGGGTTTGAAAATGAAAGCTCTTGATACTAAAACTTACCTCTAGAAGATGCCCTTGTTTCAGCTCTGGGCATGAATCATTGCAACTTTGGTCTGGAACTAGATATGTATTTGAAGCTCAGAGTCACCAAGTACTTGAAGAATGAGCCGCTTGAAGGCTTAAACATTGAAGCTAGTACTATCTCCTCATTATTGATCTTTAAATCTTCCCTTTTGACACTAGTAGGCTTGATGCTTTTTGAAAAGGTTGTCCCACTGGGCGTGCCAAAAACTGTTATCACTTAGGTTTGCACCCTTGTCCAAAGCCTATGCATGAGAACAACCTAGTGAAACATGGAAACAACCTCCAAGCTGTGGGACTTAAACTGTGAGGTTGAGTCTTCGGAGAAGGTCGGCTTCCTCTTACTATCAGGATGCACCTAACTACTCTTGGAGAGGAAAAGGAAGAAGGAGAGCATGAAAGAAAATCTACCTAATCTAATCTAAAGAGGTGATGCACCAAAATAGAGTGTTTAGACCAATCTCTACCCATATATGCACTATTGAACTAGAATGAAACTAAGGATATGCAATTCAAACTTGCTTTAATCTAATAATCACATGCAAATCAGAAGAACCAGATGAATGACACAAGGAAAGAGAGATTCACTTATATTATCATTCATAGGCCAAGGAGATATAGTCATGCAGATCATAGACCTCTACAAAACACCAGTAAGAGGCAAAGAGTTCTTGCACTTTCACACCAATGGCTGAAGGAGATAAGATAGAAAATCATGTAGTTTAGAGGCACAAGGGAATTTACACTAAGAATCTGCAGAGTAGTAACAGAGAAAATAGAGAAAGGTCGACGACCCTTATAGAATTCACAAAATTTTTCCTTTATAGCTCAGGTATAACTAGGATGTCCTCCAACTATAATTACTTCACAACAACTTGCCATTAAGTCCTGCAGAGAATAATCATGGGGATCCAAAGAAAATTTGATCTGAATATAGCTTTTTGGTACCATGAAATCTGATTGTTAACTAAAATAGGGCCCTGAGAAGATAGAGGCGGCACCATTGATTGTCTTGATTAGGTAGATGGATCAATTGGGGGTGGTGGAGTGCTCTTCCTTGTCTTGCATTCATTTTGGGGTGGGTGGCATTGATCACGAAGATCAAATCGCATAAAAATTCCCAACTCTCTTCATTCCTGAGCACCTGAAACAACAGGGTTAACAAGTCAACTAAACTCTGCATCCAAAATGGGCTACATGGACCAACCATCTTTTATCTTTTAGCCACCCTGCAAAGTCTCTGTGAGTTGACCATGTCTTTCATTACTAACCGCACCATCTTCTCAAACTCTAACTGTGACGGTCACATTAACTACCAGCACGTCTAACTGTCACTACCTCCACTGGACCCACTGGGACATGTGTCACCAAGGTGCTATGTCACTATGTGTATCCTCCGAGCACTTTCCCATAGTGAGATAACACCCACCATAGATCCAGATAGATCTAATGATCGTGAAGACTCGACATAATATTGTGCTATCTCCTTAAACCTCTGGGCCCACGAAACACCTCAACGCACCTAGCATCCAACTCGACCCAAACTGGTACCATCCCTATGGTTTCATAACACTCGGCCCCACCCTGCCACATGTCATCGAAGTGCTATGTCACTATGGGTAACATCCTCATAGCTTCCCATAGCGAGATAGTGCCCACCGTTGATCTCCGTGAGATCAATGATCGTGGAAGATCCTCATAATACTGCGCTTGCCTCCATAAAGTTTCTAGTCCATGAATCCACTTGGCAACCACCTGGCACAACCTGGCATCCTCATCTTGGCAAGATCTGGCCCCACCCTGCTACGTGTCACAATGGCACTATGTTGTTATGGATAACATCCTCGCAGCTTTCCATAGCAAGATAGTGCCTACCATCGATTTCCTTTAGATCTATGGTGATCAATAAAATTGCCCGACTGCACACCGAGCTGGCTGAGTGGACCAATGAAATATCACCACTGTACTATGACCCACCTAACAATTTCCACTGAGGATGAGTCGTAACATCACTTTGGAGAAGGGTGGGCCCATTATGTCATATGTGCCACGCGTCGTTGAGGCACTATGTTGCTATGGGTAATTTCCTCGCAGCTTCCCATAGAGAGATAACACCAACCATTGATTTCCTAAGATTTGAGGATGAGCAAGACAGATCCGACTTGTCAGTGTACCAACCAATAAGAACTGGCCATGTGCCAACTTGTCTAACAAGTCCTCGTTTGTGGTCCGCCAAGTGAAGAAGGACCCACATTCGACACAGTTATACCTTAGCCAATGAAAAGATTGATCAACTACCAATGTGTTCCAAATTCATCATCGATATCTGATGGAGCATACTTGGGACCCACCTAATAATTGATGTCACCGCAGTAACACTTTTTCGTCTTGGCACTATGTCGCTAACGGTGAGGAACAGAGATTCTTTGATAGCGCCATAACACCCACCGTGGATGGAACAAAACTCGGCGTCAGAGAAAAAGAAAGGTAAAAGGGAGGACCCACCTGACATGCGGCCAAAAGGCACTATGTCGCTATGGCAAAGGATCATGCAATTTCCCAAAGCGAGATAGCACCAACCATTGATCTATCTCGATCCGACGATGAGGAACTTGCAGGCCTGCAGAAATAAATCATAAGGTTTGATCATTTAATCTTTTCAATATTCCTGGGATGTTTTAAAATAACATTAAATAGGGAAGTGACCATTGGGCAGGCAGTATTTAAAATTCAAATATTTGGCGGGGGGGCACAATATGTAACATGAACCACACAAGGAAACAACGCAACTGGAAAGATGGAATTTAACTGCCTAGTATATGTGGCTACTCACTAGTCAACCCATCAAGGATTCACCCTCAAGAATATTCTATTCCACAAGAGTAAAAGCAAAAGCAAAAGATATATAGTCTTAAGGACACCTTCGACCTTAAGGGATCAAAACATTAGAAAGTTGAGGGATCAAGAGATCTTAAAATATAAATCCATACTTTAAGGATTAGTCACTAATTCAAAAAGAGAAAAAAATGTATCTTGAAAAATAATATATGTATATCAAAAAGTGTGTGTGTACAATAAGTGAGCAGAGCATATGTGCCCATGTTAAAGTCATTGCTAACACTTTAACAGGAGCAATGGATTTAGTGGAAACATAAACAACTCCACTGATTACATTTCCACTACAAGATGCCTCTAGACGAAGACAAATCAATGGAAACACCACATAAACATAAAAAGGACACATAAGGGATCTACTTACCATATATATTATTATTGCAAATGAATTAACATCATTCCCCAAAGAAAGTAGAGTCATTGCTAACACTTTAACAGGAGCAATGGCTTTAGTGGAAACATAGACAACTCCACTGATCAAATTTCCACTACGAGATGCCACCAGAAAAAAACAAATCAAGGAAAATATAACACAAACATACAAAGAACACAGAAAGGACCTACCTACCATGGGGTCAGTATGATCATAAGATCATAAGATCATATATATATATATATATATATATATATATAATTGTAAATGAATTGACATCATTCCCCAAAGAAAGTAGAAATACAATCACAAAGCGGAAAGATCACATAAGATATATGAAAAAGAATATTCTCATACCATGACCTAAAGGCCAAAAAGAATTAGTGCTATCAAGTTGCAGATTCAAGCAAATTACACAAGGAAACATTTACGAACAATAGCATAAGTACAACATAACATGAAACAACATATGGAAGAATAAAGATACATATAGAGGAATAATCCAATAGGTTCAATTCTTTTATCACCTTGCACCAATAGAGTCACAAGGATCACTTAAATAAATCTAACAACATTTAGCAAACACATCATGGGAAAAGCATAGTACAACAGAGAAACACACAAAAGAGCTACCATAAAGGAAAAGCCAATCAAGCATGCTGCCTACTCTCCCTGTCTCATTCTATATCATTTAGGGAAGGTGGGTAACTCATAAGAGGGACTATATCCAATATAGTAGGAATAATAGCCAGATCCAAACAAGGATACTCTTGAGAATCACAATGTTCGATACTAGGTGTAAGTGTCAATTGTGATGAAAACATATTAGGTAAATCAATGTCAATGTCAATAGTTTCATATTCATCATTAACATCATTAGTATCATCAAGAGTATCTTCTTCATCTAAATTAATCAAAATAGGATCATAATCATGCATCTTAACATAATTATTAGCAACAACTTCTCCTAACACATCATGCATAGTTGTATCCAAAGAAGGTAAAGATTTTTGAAGAACACAATTACAAGTTTTAGCTTGAGAATGATGCTTTTTATGATGTTCAATAGAAAATTGATCACATTTTTTCTTGTTTGATATTTGTTGAGAACTAGGAGCAATTACTAGGTCCTTCATTGGTTCTATAGGAGGATCAATACGATTATCAATAGACAAACAAGCAACAAGAGAAGCTTGATTAACATATGTAGAAGCCATAAATAAAGGAGGTATGGAAGGTATAGGCAAAAGATCATGATTAAGATCCATAGGAGGTAATCTTAACTTGAGAATATTATGATGCTTATAACTTAATATGAGCAGAAAAGATGATCAGGCTGAGAAGGACATGATTTAGGTAATGAAGGCCAAAAGAAGTCAAGGGTAGAACAATCTCTAGGCCTAGGAGGGTGATATAAACTATGATTAATTGTCTTCACTTCTTCATCATGAAAAAATTTAAGACATGTATGGATAGGTGAAGCAACAACATACATGGCATTTAACCATGACAAACCAAGCTTAACTTGAAACTAATCAGAAGTAGGAACAACAACAAAGGTAGTGTTCACAATTTTTCCACAAAGTTCAACTGATAAATTAATAGAACAAAATGATGGATAAAGAAAACCATTACAAGTTTGAATCCACACATTAGATGTATCATAAAAATCATGTTGCAATATTTTCATAAAAGGATTTTCTTCAGTAATAACATTGACTAAGGATGTAGGATCAACAAGACAACCACAAGTAGGCATCTGAGAAATCCTAGCATAAATATAAAGGGGACCATCATGAGCTTTAATAGTCTCAAAATCATTGAAGGTAATCAAAAGTTCTCGAGGTCTTTTATTCTTAGGTTGTTTTTGAGGTTTAGGTTGAGTCTCAGGTTTAGGTTTTAATTTAAGGTTGACATAGAACTTGAGATTGAAGCTGCGGTTGAGGTGGAGATACAAATTGAACAACATGCTCTACTTGATTAACAATTTGATTGAGATCATCCATCTTTTAATCATACAAAATATCCATCGAAGTTGACTGAGCAATGGTATTAATATCATGTTAAGGTTAAGAATTCATATATATTTGAAGATTTTGATTACAAGAAGAAAAAGATTTGTTCCAACTACTATCAAAATTATCAATAGATAAGGCATTAGAGTCAATTAAGTCTTGAACCTTATGTTTTAAAGAATAACATTTCTCAATATCATGACCATTATAATGATGATATTGACAAAAAGCTTTAGGATCAAAGGATTTAGATGCAATCATAGTAGGTAAAAGAGGTCGAATAGGAGGTAAAGTAATCATATTAGTAGTTAACAACCTATTCATAATAGAATGTAAAGGTTCAGAAAGAGGAGTAAACGTATGATTTAATCGAAAAGTAGTGGATGTGGAAGTGGCATTGTGAGATGCAACAATAACTTGATCACAAGTGCACTTTCTTGTTTGTTTATCTTGACATAGTTATTGACTTTTTGAAATTTGATTGGATTAGGAGAAGCATCACTTTTATCAACAAGAACATGAGCCATTAGAGTGTTGCTCTCAAATTGACTCACTTTTAATTGATAATGATGAAGCACTACACAAAGTTGTTGGAAAGAGGTAAATTCAGTAAGAAGAATCTTATCTCTAATATCCTTTTGCAAATTTTAAATAAGCACATGTTGAATATCAATATCAAGAACACAATAGGAAATCTGAGCATGTAAATGCTTAAATCTACCAATAAATTTAGTCAATTTTTACCTAGCACTTATTTTATAATGCATCAAATCAATTTAAGACACTTGTGGGCTAATGTTGTTTTTCAAATTGTTGAATAAAAGCATTGGCAAGTTGTGGAAATGAATCAATAGAATAAGAAGGCAAGGAACAAAAACCATTATAAGGCCTTGTCGCGAAAGGTTATAGCAAACAACTTGGCTAAAATCCTATGGTCATGAGCATAATCATTACAAAGGATTTGAAATGTTTTAAGATGATGAATAGGGTCTCACTTACCATTGTAATTCTCAAGACGAGGCATATTATCTTGCTGAGGAATGAGGGTACGAATGATATCTCGATACAAAGGATTTCCCATGTCACATATAGTTAGGAATACTAAACTTGTTTTCAGTCAAGGATGCAAGTTGTTGTTGTAAAGATGACATAGTTTGAACCAAATTGATAAGTGTTGAATCATTAGAGGAAACAGGAGGAATAGCATGTCATGACCCCTAATTATGGTAGTATAGGTGAATGAAATAAAATAGTTTAATTATTTTAAGTAAATAAATATATTAAATTATTAGAGTAAATATAAATATTGTAATGATGAATAAATATAATTATAAAAATACATTTAATAATATAATATATTATTAAAGAATAAAATAATATATTATTGATATATTATTAAAATAATATATTTATAATATAATTATTAATATAATATATCTTATGATATTAATCAATATAACTAAAATAAATATATAATTAATATAATTATATTATTATCAATATAATATAATTATTATGAAAGGACATGACTCTTTGAAACACATGTATTTATATAGAATATCAAACAATGAAAAGGATATCACAATAAATATTATCAAACTTATACAAATTATAAGGTAAATAAATAATGTCCTACAGTAGGACATTACAGTGGTATCAAAGCATGATCTTGGCAACCTGTAGTGTCACAAATAATACAATTAAGATTGTTGATCTTAGATTGGTTTTGACTAATGAGTGTCTACACACTTATGTCATTTACTTAGTTTATGCCAACTAAGTAGTACATGTCGAGCACAACATGTATAAAATGGTGCATGTCGAGTCCATGGCGAGTGTTGATTCACTTAAGTGCCGAGAAAATGGTGTATGTCGAGTGATTCAGGATCCGAGTAAGTGGAACATGCTGAGTGATATAGATGTTGAGTCACAGTATAGAGAATAGTATAGGCTAAGCATCAAAGACTTTAGATGTTGAGTAAGATAGTTTTGTCATAGTTGTTTGTAATGACAAAAACAACTATGTAAACCACTTTTGAGCCAACTTAAAGATTGAATTACACTATTTTGGAGATAAGAAAAAATCTTAATTTGGAATCCCTATGAATTGCATACAACCAATCAAAAAAAGGGAAGGATTAAGTGAACTGGATGAATCACTGTCGTTGATTCATACCTAACCCTAAGTCACCTAAGTCTTCTTAAGGAGGACAAACCCTAAACTTTCTAAGGCATATGAAGGAGTGAAGAAAGAAATTTGCATGCAAAAAATAGAGCATTCATGGTGGCTATGGAGTTATGATCTTAGATTATATTGCAGAATCAATTAAAGGAGAACATAAGAAAGGAAAAGCATATGGCAGTGAGACATCTAATCTAGAAGGATCAAGAGTACATCAGTATAGAGGTGATTTTTCATCAAGAAACCAAGTTCTAATTGTAGGATCAATGTTGAGTCATTCTAGCAGGTGAACCAATTAAATCTCTTAACAGAGTAGTCCTAATAGGCTATATTGAAATCCTTTAGCAAGGTGCTTACTTAATTGTGAGTTAAAGTCCTTTAACAAGGCACACTTTTAATAGGGTGTTGAAATCCTTTAACAAGGTGAGACCTAATAGTCTTTGTAAGCCTTTAATTATGACAGACCTTTCACAGGGTAGATCATGTCTCATGATCAAACATTGTAACTTTCATTAGATACACTTTATTACTTTAGTAGTGAAGCTTTGTGGGTGTCATCCCCAACCCAGTTTTATCTTCTCATTGGAAGGTTTCTGGGTAATAATATCTGGTGTCATATATGTGTGAATGTTTACTTGTTTTCATGATTTAGAAGTATATTATTTACACAGTATTTAGTTTACTTATTGAATGTATGAGATGGATGTTTTGTGATTTTTTAAGGGTCAAAGTTTAAACTGTTGATTCACCCTTCCCCCCAGAAGTTTACCTTTTCTATTGTAATTCCAATAATTGGTATCAAAGCCTAGTTCTCTAAAAGAGAAGCTTTGCATCTTTGAGGAAAGATCTTGAAAATGGAAGTCTACATGTTGGGAAAGCTCATTGAGAATTAGGAAATTGAAATACAACTCATTTTACACCAATTGGATGAAGCAAGAGAAGAACTAAAGAAATCTTTGAAGAGAAGGAAGGAAATTGCTATTAAGGAGAATGACACACAATATAGAGAAATGGACACTAATAAGCTATTTGCTAATGGAGACTCCAATGAATTTGATATAGCAGTTGCAAATCTAATGGAAAAGATTAGAGTCCAAGTTGAAGAAATCAAGAATTTCAAGTCGGAGCAAGAATCAGAAGCCATACTACTATGTGAAGTGACTGAACAAAAGAAGAAAGTTGTGGAAGATAAAGCCATGATTGAAGATGATAAAATAGTTTTAATCAATAGGCTGGAAGAGAAGTCAACAATCCTAATTAAGATTTCCAACATGCAATTGGATACTTTAAGTCAAATGATGAATGCCAACTATGAATTGAATGTCAAGGACATTGAGATAACAGCATTAAAATTGTAGAATGAGAAATTAAAGAGTGACCTAAAAATGGAAAAGGAATTTGTTGAAATTTTTAATAAACCTATTGAAGTCATCGAATACTTTGAACAATTATTGAGATCCCCAAGATCCAACAATGATACATCTGGACTAGGATACACAAGTACCGAAGAAGGAGAATCATACAAAAGTGCTGAAGAAAGGAACAATAAAAGTAAGAACTCTAAACCTACTTGTCATAATTGTGGTAAGAAAGGACATACCGCTAATGTGTGTAGAAGCAGGACTGAAAATCAGAATGTCAAGCATAAAAACATGGTTCGCTATCATAAGTGCAACAAACAAGGTCATCAGACACATGAATGAATAACTATGACCATGCACACAAAAATATTTGAAGGATTTTGTTATAACTATCAAAAGTATGGACATAGAGCTTTTGAGTGCAAATCTAACCTCATTTGGTCATCAAATAGGCAAACAAAGGTAAGGAATGATGGCAACTCTTATAACTGGGATTATAATACAAGATATAGTTGTCATTATTATCAAGAATATGGACATCTTCCTGAAATTTATATTAGAACATGCTTCATAGGTTACTACAAAAGGTGGTTGAGTCAAACCACATGTTTTAGATGTTTAAACATTGGTCACATCAGTCGATATTGTCCAACAAAGTCAAAGGCACCAAGTTGTGAGTTTGATAAAGGCAAAGGCAAGGCAAATGTTGAAAATGTTAGAGATGAAATGAACAAGACATGGAAGAAGAAGGATGATTGCAACACATCAAATAGAGAAGGGATCACTTCACCCAATGGGTCAAGTGGTCACACCTCATCAAACTAAGCAATCAAGAGGTATGTGGGACTGATATTTATAAGTTATATCATACATCAATTCCAAAATAATTTAGTACTAAAAATTCTACATAAGCATGAATAAAGATGCAAGATGTTATTAGGAATCAAAGAAAAATCTTTAAATTTTTTCATGTTACTACCGAGCATGAAAAATTTCCCGTGAGTGCTGAGTGAAATATTAGAGGATGCTAAGCTAACAGACTAGCTAGATAATACCAAGCTCGTAATGGTTATTGAATGAATAAAATGCTAATGGATGTTGAGTGATCCTAAAATTAGTTGATGCCGAGCTTACATCTATGTAGCACTTAGCATTTATTGCAGGATTTCAAAAGGGTATTTGATCGATTTTAACTCATTTTACATCATTTTGAAATTGAGAAAGAGCAAGGAGAGCTAGAGGCAATTAGAAAATCTATCAAAACCAATTGTAGAATGATTTGAGTAGTGATTCAACACCATTTCATTAGATCTTGCAAGGCATTTATCAAGTGTTGAGCTATGATGATTATTTTCATAAACCCTAGTATCGCACAATGGAATCTAGTTCAAAGAGTGTAGAGGGAAAAGAGGTTTTCAATATTCAACTGATTAGTAATGAGGTTAAGCAACCAATATTCGAAGCCATACCTGATATTGCTTATAAACAAGACCCCTCTAGTGCATTATCCATAATACCACCAAAAATTTTAATGGCGCAAGATGTTAGGAAATGTTACAACTGCAAGATTAGAAGTATAGGTGATATGGAGATCAGGAAAGCATATGATAGACTTTGTGAGGATGGTGTGTTGAAGGAAGAATATAATATTGTCAAAAATAAAGGGTTAACTCATGCCTTAGATTTCCTGAATGTATTCAAAACCAAATGGATTAGGATTATGTTAAGAAAAATCCATGATGGTTCTTGTTGTAGTTTCATAATGCATGCCCCATTTCTAGCAAAAATGGGGACCCCCTACTTTATTTTTTAGCTTTTCAGGACCCTAGTCTAGGGGCCAAGTCATTTTTAAGGTTTACCTAGTCCCCTAGTTTTCTTTCAAGTCCCAGTGGGAGAACTCAGTTGTCAAAAATCTAGGATCTTAAATGGAAAGTATGTTGGCAAAATTAAAAGACACGGCAACACACCTCAATAGGTGTGCAAGTGCACCAAAATAATGAAAGGATAAAGAACATTTTGTGCTACACAGTTGTGCATCTATGCAGCTTCAAACTTACAAGGGTTCTATATAACTCCCCTACCTCTCTCTCTTTTGCACCATTGTTGCCTTCATCCTCTACGCTGTCACTATCGAGCTTCCAAATTGCATCCGCGCACTGATCTAGGTATGCCATGCTTCGCTTGACCTATGCAAAGCATGAGAAAAAAATGTTAATAACTTTGTGATGTGCACCCTTTCTTTTGCTTCCTAAAATGTTTTAACCCTTAAGTTCAAAAACACAAAATGCATAACCCAATTGGGTGTGCATCAGTGCACCTGTCTGGGTACACAGGGTTTACAAAGTGAAAAACACATTAAAAAAAAAACAAAATGTATTCATTGTTAAAACATAGGTGTGCACTAGCGCACCTAACTTGGTGCACTAGTGTGCACCTAATGTTTTTGAAAAGAAACTTAAAAACACTCAGAAGTGTTGTGCATCAAGTGCACCTTCCTGGTGTGCCTAGTGCACCACATTTTTGTTTTTAGAGGATTAAAATAGGTTTTTCCATGTTTTTGAGTCGTCTAGTTTTTCAAATTTTGTGCGACTCAATTTTAAGATTTGAATTTGTCATATTCCTTTCAATTTTGAACTAATGGGCTTATTTTTGTGCAAATATAATGGCATCCTCTTCATATTTCTTGGGTGATAAAATAACACCAAAACCTATTGTCTTTAAGTTCCAAGACATTCTGATGAAATCATGATTTTAGGATGACAACTCAAAGATTAAAGATAATGATTTAGGACACACTGATTTGGGAGAATTTTTGAAGATATGTAACAAACCCACTAAGAGGTCGCAAATGGTCTCTGTACCCATCTGATCAAGACTCGTTAATGCAGCTTTGTACCTGGTGCCATTACAATCTTCAGAGCTCATTATGACATTTGTAGAACACTTTATCCCTGAGGAGAGGGTTGTGAATAGCATAACAAGAGAAATTTTCCTTGATCTACGACCAAAGAATATTGAGAAAGTATTTCATCTCCCATGAGCAGATTAGTTCATCAGGCTTACATATGAGCAAGCAAAAAGGTGGTATCGAGAACATATTAAGGAGGACTCAGAGATCATTCAATCATCCTACCTCATAAATAAGACTCCTTTGGAAAAGAAGATTGGCAAAGTGGATATGACTAGAGGGTATATGATAGAAGACATCAGATACTCGATCATCCTTCTAAGTAGAGTTATGGGTCTACTAGTAGTTGGGCATCTGAACATCTTTATGGTGCATTTTATTAAGATGATTAAGAAAGCGGAGATGCCATTAGATTGGACTTCTACTCTTAATCAAAATATATGTGAGTAGTTGGTGGTAGCTAAGAACAACACAAAATTTTATATGACTTCATATTTGGTATACTTGCTAGCCACAAGAGTGACAAACTATCCAAGGCTATATAAGAGGGGTACCATGCAAGATCCTAATGCATGGCCATATATCATCTATCCCCAGCTGGTGAAGAAGAGGCTCTCAGAGCAGAGCAAAGAATATAGAATTGTTGATAATGCCTTCATATTCACTATAATCCAATTTATAGAAGGGGATTATGCGAAGAGATTATCAGATGATGTAGTGGCACAGATATCAGTTCTCAGAGCATACTATATCCAATTTAGGACATTTACATATCTAAGGGTAGTAGGTACAACTGTTAACCCAAAAAATCTCCCAAGGTATCCTTGTGATAGACTTGTTCTCCTCGAGATTTCTCGACAAATCTTGCCTGCCTATGACAGAGTTAGAAGGCAACATAAAAAATGTTGGACCTAACCATTTACTATAGGACCTTTTTGAGTAGATCAGAAGCAAGATATTCCCTCTTTTGAATGTGAATGGGATCAATATCCCTTGGAAGAATACAATTCTCCTAGGTCATATTTTGACAATATTAGGAGAGTACAATATTTGGCTGGTAAGACATTCCAACATGAAGAGGCTATTGAGGATCATTGGATGAATGCAACAAACAACTATGATATCTAAATAAGGGATTATTATAGGATGACTTTGTACCTAGCAGAGAAGGCCCTAAAAATAAAGATTCCATTAAAGATATTACAGTAAGACTCAAAGGAGTTACTTGATCCTCTGTTCAACAGGGACAAGATTGGTGATGGGCCCATTATGAATGTTGAGGTTGATAGGGAGGAGAATTTTGACATCAACCACAGGGTGAGGCATGTCATTAAAATGACATAGGATTATATTAAGAAACCATTTAAGCTTGATCCAATTCTTGAAACGATGACCTTTCACGGACAAGCCTGCCTAGCCAAAGGTAGAGGGAAGAAGGTCACCATCCCTACCTTTGCAACTCAATCACCAGTAAGGCCAAAAATGATACACCAACTTGGCAGACCTATTAGATATTATCGAGCTCAGAGGGGAAGAGGAAAGAGCAAGAGGAAAATAAGTTCTCCTCCAAGAGTTGAGCTAGAAGAGGGGGAAATCGCATCACCTCCATAGCAAGGGGAAGAAAATGTACAAGGGTCAGAAGATACTAGAACTCTACAAGTCTAGGTTGATCCTCAAGTGCCACTAGCTGCACCGAGCTAGACAAAGACAAAGGTTGAGGTTCAAGAGATCTCCCCTCCTTGTCAAGTAGAACAAGCATCCTCTTTTGCACCTAAAAAGGGAAGAAAGATCAAGACTCTGTTCAAAAAGAGGCAAAAAGGGTGATCAAGAAAGTAGTTCCTATCCCATCAATCCCTAAACCTATTCCTGAAGAAAATAAAGAAGAGGATGATGCATATAATGTACCTTTGAATAGGAGGACCTAGCTTGCTAGAGCCATAGAAGAAGAATGAAGAAGAAGCTCAAAAATCACACTGCCACCCATTCTTGAGCAAGTTATTTAATCCACAACATCTGAGGATGAAATGCAACAATGGATTGACAAACAGGATGTTGAAGGGACTGATGTCTTTAAGATGACAAATTTTTATTTCATGCCTATTGGCATTGAATTGGTGGGAGACAAGATCAGGGATACCCCAACTAATCAACCTCAACAAGAGGATTGGAATCAGATGCTACCAGAGTCACAAGGTCCTAAAATTCTCCTTCGTCCCCAACACAAGTCACAACCTTTGTAGATAAAGGTTTTGCTACTCCTCTACCACCAAACACAGAAAAAGAAAAAGTTTGAGAAGAACAGGAGGAAGAGCCACAACAAGTATCAACTAATGAAGTGTTTGAAGAAGGACAAATGGTTGAATATCTTTAACAAACTTCCTAGAACACCAAGGTGAGGACTGTAGATTCTAGTAATACAAAAGTTCCCAGTGTAGATCCATCATAGAAGGAAAAGACTTCAGAAAGGAGTGATAAGGGAAAGAGCATAGTTGAAATAACTCCTTCATCCTCGAAAGGTAAAACTTTGGTGGAATGGATCCCAAGATGGTTGTGAAAATAAATGATAAGAAATAAGAAGCAACAATTCAATGCAGGTGAGGAGGATATGATATAATTAATTTAGGTTCTTAGGAAACCTGGGTCTCCATCAAAGGATGCAAGAGCATTAGCTTTTATCAATAGTGACTAGAACTAGGATTTGTTCACAAAAGTGGCTATCCCTCCTCCTGATATAGAAATAGAAGATTTGACTCCACACGACTATCAAATCAAAGAGGTTATGCTTGGAAAGCCTACATTGGACACAACTAAGATGATGGTCACAATGAGAATGAAGGAAGTATTCATAAGTTTAGAATAGGAAGGGACATAACTAATAACACTTCGAAGACAAAATGAAATCCTAAAGGGATATTCAACTAAATTTGTTGGTCCCTTAGATCCTGAACATCCCAAAGAGACTTTAAATACAACAATTGAAAGGAGAGATGGGGGGCAGTGAGATTGGATCCATTTTTTAATGTCTGTTAGCAATGGCAGGACAATTTTGAGGAGAAAGGTGTACTTATCATCCAAGGGAATCTTAAGCTACTACATGTTATGCAAGAGAATGTAGATAAAATGGTAGCAATTTTAAATCAAGATTTTGGTCTTATGGATGAGGTACATACCTAGGGAAAGGATTTACAGGTATTGCAGACAATAAAAGGCTAAAGGTATCAGATGCTTATGGATGTATATATGGCAGAGGAGCTAGACTTAATAGATGATTGAAATTAGAAGATAGCATATAGAAATAAAGTAATGGAATCATTACATGTAAAGATCCACTAGCTCAAGGACCAAGACCGAGAGAAAATTTTGGAAGCTAAGAAATATTATAGTGATGCATGTCTAGACATTTCTGAAGTTAATGCATGGGAGAAGTTGATGCCTATAGAGGTGGTAGTCCAAAGATTTAGGAAGATTTTTTATGAAATTTCTAATGATGAAGATATTCGACAGGCGTTTAGGATAGAAGAAGCTTCCTTAGAGCTGGATACTAAACTCGAGGATTTTGTTGAAACCCATATAGAGGTAGATAATTATAGATAGAAGGTAAAAGATAAATATAATGCCTTAGATTTACTAGATGTGGAAAAGGTCACTTAAATAATAGATAAATTCAAGGACAAGCACCCAAACATAGCTCTAGTATGAAGTGGGGCAAAACCCAAAAGCCAGAATTTCATTTTTGACACTGAAATTTTACAATTTTGGACCCCACAGGTGTGCTGGTGCACTTTTTGGAAATAATGTGTTGGAAGAATTTTCAAGAAGTTAGAGGTGTGTAGGTGCTCTAGGTATGCTTTTTCTAAGTTGCACTTTTCCAAAGGTGTGCTGACAGTTAACTTCTAGTTCCAAAATTAGAGCTTTCCATGCACCAAAAAAGCATTTTGACAGTAGTTTAACTTTGACAGATGCCCAGTAAAGGATAGACTTCTATTTTTGACACTTCTAGACACTTATACATCAACTCATGGTTCTCTTGTTCTTATTTTCTCTTGTTTTCTTTGTTTTATGACATGTAAAGATGCATGCATCCAATTAATGATATAAAAATGGATGGAGTCCTATTAAGTACTAGGTAGAGAGTCAGTTTGTATATAATTAGTTTGTTTTATTAAATTAGAAGCATATGAATGCATTAAGATATCTTTCACTCTCAATGCAAATTGAGGAGATGATTTCTTATAAATACAAGATTGTAATATGTAATCAAGGTGGTCGTTATTTTGCAATAATATATGCTTTTGGTGCTCGCATTTGGAGTGTAGTGATTCTTGCCTAAATGTGTTATGTTTTTTGAATATATTTTCATGGAATGTAATTGAGCCAAAGGTTTATTTTTTTATTTCTGGTTGTGCAATCTTTTAATTTTGGTGTTTTCTATGGTTTTACGAATTCTGCTAACGTATCTAGTTTGAGAAGAGATCACCCATTTTGTTCCTGCATAACTTTTTTTCTCGCATGAGCGCACTTTTTGTGGCCCTATAATTTGATGAAAAGTAAAACATCTTACTGTTGCTAAAAAATCCCATCGACGATTGCATTAGTGGAATTAAGGAAGCGCTGCTCCTACTTTCATTAGTTACCCACCGATTTCTTCAAAGTCTTATCTCGTAGACTTGTTGTTTCCATAGCTTATGTCCATTAGGATTTCATTTCATGTTATTTGTTTAATTTTCTCATTACCTTATCTTCTTTATTTACTTTAATAACCCCTTGTAAAAATAGGAATTCATATTAGTTGCATTATTAGATTGCATCCATCATAAAAAATAGAAAATACATAAACATAGTTTCTTTTTTGTGTGTTTTGTTCTTTTGAAGTAGTGAATAGATTTCACATCTTATCCAAAGTTATCAGAACCAACAAAGGCCTCCTCATGAACATTCACATTTATCTTCAACTGAGCAGATTCTAGTAGGTCACAAGATCACCCAAAACCTTGGAGTTGATTTTTGGATTAACTTTTCAAGAGAGGAGTTTGAAAGAATTCCTACCATTAAGCATCATGCAAAACAATAGCTCAACAATTCTCTATGGTTAGACAATGGACCTATCAAAATTACCAAAATGATAATACATAGGGTAACAGGATATCCAACCCTAGATTAGCCTAAGACTCTAAGGAGCGATTCAAAAGAAGTTATTGAGAAGAATACATGAGCTATGTGGAATAAAAGAGGAATGAATATTGATACCATGAAAATCCATTGATAGACTTTACAGTAAGGGTAATTGAACATAAGTTTTACCAATCTAATAGATTAAATAGTGTGCCATGTATTATAGTAGATGTTGGTTACAAGATTGTAGAGAAAGATCACACATATGATCTTGCAACGATACAATTATAATAATTAGTTGAAAACCTAGGAGCAATAAGAAAGACAAGGAGTGCTCAGTGCAAATTTGGTTCTATTTTGATATGTATTTTCTTTTATGTTCAAAACACTTTTCCTACATTTTCCATAGTTGCATGGAAGACAAATAGGTTAGTGGTAGTACAAATTGTTGAGTTCATTAAACAATTGGGTGAGAACATTGAGTCTGTAATGACAAGCTACTTTGAGGATTTTAAGCAATCAGTTAAGAAAAGATTGAGAATTCCAGTATCACTAGTGGAAAAACATTATGA
Source organism: Cupressus sempervirens (assembly GCA_028749045.1). Taxonomy (NCBI): domain Eukaryota; kingdom Viridiplantae; phylum Streptophyta; class Pinopsida; order Cupressales; family Cupressaceae; genus Cupressus; species Cupressus sempervirens. Next base: position 223,625,455 of record CM053788.1, read on the forward strand.
TGATGTTTTTTTCTTAGTGGATGTTGATTACACTTTTGTTCAAGAAGAAACTCCAAGGGTAAGATGGTTGAGGCCATTAGGATATGAAGTAAATGTAGATGAGGCCTCTGTAACTATTTGTTACTTGGTCATCAAGTGTTTCAATTTTGAACTTGTTAATCCCCTGGTTATGTGTGAAATGCAACCTATTTTGATTGTTGAAATGATCATTTTATCTTTGAGTTTTTGTGAGTTTCTAAATCTTCATATCTTTGACTCTTTCCTAGCTCCACCTAGCACTTGAAATTTTCAAAATCTGACTTCTAAGCCCCAATTTATCGTAGATTAATGGAAAGACCCAAATTACGCATTTTCAAGTTTATCATTAACCATCAATCTCTCAAACAGGTTAATGATAACTTTTAAATCGCACATTTTGGAGTAGGTTAATTAACCTCTCCAAAAATGTGTATTTCTTAACCTCTCAAACAAGTTAATGATAAGTTTCAAGTCACGTATTTTGGAGTAGGATAATTAACCTCTCCAAAAATGCATGTTTCTTAACCTCTTCGACATGGTTATTAACTTATTTGAAAATTTCTCTAACCTATTTGAAATTCCTCATGAGAAGTCAAACATGTAAATGGGGGCAATTGGCAATCACAATGAGGAAAAAGAGATGGAAGAAAATGTTTGTGCAATTGTTGGAGATGAGTCGACCCCCTACACATCAATAGCAGGTAATGATCCAGATCATAGAGGCACTCAATCTGAAAAAGAGAAAATTGGGGAAGTAGCAATTCAGGGAGAAGCAAGTAATAAGAGATCTAAGAGTCATGAGTGAATGGGACAATCTTCAAATTCAAACTTGCCTTATATTTATCATCAATATTATCTCAAAGACTTATTACCTGATACAAAGGTTGAGAGATTCATTGAGAACCTATCAAAGAAGGTAATAAACTTGACGCAGCTGTAGTTATTGCCTAGTCAAGGAATACCCAATTACAGAGGTCTTCATGCAACTGTTTGGAAGAATTTTATGGCTTCTCCAAATTGACTGAACTATTTTCCCAATTGATATTGGTAAGACTAGTCACTTTTATGTTACTTACCAAAGAATCGAGATGCATAGGAGAGAGAATTAGCTAAGAAGAGATCAAAGTATGATGTCTTGAAACAAGAGCTTCTCATGAATCCGTCAAAATAGAAAGTTGGAGACTACTAAACATTTAAACCAACTAGATAGTAATGAAGAAAAGGGGCAGTCTAATAAGATTTAATGCATAGAAAATACTCAGCATTTGGGGAATTCTATAAGAAAAAGAAAGGAAGAATGAGAAGTGATTTATTTGTCACTTCCAGAGTGGCATAAATCTACTAGAGGAGGACAAGAAACTATTCAAAGGCTTATTTTACATTGCAATAAGGATGTTGATGAATTTGATGTAGATGGCCTTATCCAAGAACTCCATGAGAAGATATTGCAAATATGCAGCAAGTCTCAGGAAAACTTCATGTTAAAAATGTATGAATGGGAAGTTTGAAATTGCTGCTATTGCTCCTTATAACCAAGCTGAAATTTATCATGAGAGCTTGATGGAATTGGTATAGATGGTGTACGAAACAGATTCTCACTATGAAAATGGTTCTATTTTCTTGAAAGACCTTAAGCTTATAATTGCTCAAATTGCAGTCAAGGATTGGTCTTCTGTTGACAGTAAAAATGTGTCTATCATAGTTGACATTGTAAGGAGAAATCTCATGTGTGCCATCAATATGGGTTGTCTTTCTCTTTCTCTCAGTAATTCACATGAAGATGTGCAGGAGCTTGTGAACTTTGATATATAGGAAGAAGTTCCTAACATGCGTCTTGTTGTTGGCAAGTTGGTCCTCATCAATATTCGAGATTTAGGGTTGAGTTTAGCACCTCAAAAGGAATCATCAACATCCAGTTCTATTACTATTAGAGATTTGTTAGCTCAAATCAGGCTAAAACTAGAGGCTGTTGTACTTAAGAAAGGAAGCAATATTGATTCTTGGCATTCCATGTTGGAGAGGTTCCTTAGTGTGGTAGCAGAGAGAAGGCGTGATAGAGTTCAACAGTGGATAAGCTCAAACATAATGGATTTCTGCGATATTGATGAGGTGGAAAGGTTAGTGTTGGAGTTAGATGTAATTCTTGGAAAAATAAAACAAGGTTTGTTTGTTTGTGGATATAAATGTTGTCTATATTTTTGGAGATGTGTTCTTGAGAAAGGCCATAATGACGATCACTCTTGCATGGGTAGTCACTCCTATATTGAGCCCTGTAGTTATTGTGTTCATGAACGAAGAGAGTAAGAAGAAGCTGAGACCTTAAGCTTGTGCAGGGATCTAGCTGAGCATGAAGGTGGTCACAACTGCAGAGAGAAAAATCATACATGTGGACAGACATGTCACTTGTTTGAAAAATCATTGAATTATAACAAGTGTTGTTCTCTTGAGCCTGAACACCTTGATAGCTAGCACAAATACAACTCTCCACAACATAAATGCAAGATGCCATGTTCTTTCAAAAGCTGCAACAATCCATGTGCTATGGTAGTTGAGCTTGACTATGAGCAACATCAGTACCATGAAAGATATTGCCCCTATCCATGCATTATAAATGGATGTAGCAGGGCATGTGTACTGAAGGATCATTTTCATGGTGTGGAAGATCTGAGTGTAGAACATTTATGTGGAAGTGAGCATGCATGTGAAGAGAAATGTGAAGAGCCCAGGATCTGTGAAACCCTTACAAAGCTTGTGAGACAAACCATATTTTTTGAGGAACAAAGGATGCATGGAAAGTGCTTGATAGTACAGGGAATATCTTGCTCTTAGGTTATGCTTATAATGGCCATATGCAGGAGGCAATGAGAATCTTTTGCAGAATACCCAAACCAAATTTGTTCTCATGGAAGATATTGTTCAATGGATTTGGAGAGAATGGACAAGTTGAAGAAGCTTTCAATTTGTTTCAGAAGATGCCAAAATGATATGTGGTCTCATGGAATGCAATCATTGTAGGCAAAGTTGTTTCAGCTTGCTGCCATGTAGGGTTCATGGATGAGGGCTGGAAGTACTTTAATTCTATGAATGAATACTATAATGTGACTCCTGCAATAGAACACTATTGTTGCATGGTTGATCTCTTTGGCCATGTTGGTCATTTGTACGAGGCATACAACTTGATTACTAATGTGCTAGTAAAGCCTAATGCTACCGTATGGACATCTTTGCTAGTTTCTTGTAGAATTTGTTCCAATATAGAATTAGGAGAATGTGTGGCAAAATTCTTGTTTTAGTGAGATACTAAAAGTCCAGGGCATTATGTTCTTTTGTCCAATATATATGCAGCAACTAACTCGTGGATATGATAATGGCTCATCACAATCAGTCCCAAAGGATTGAAAATTCTATAACCTATATCAATGGAAAGACAAGGTTGTAGTATCACTATCTAGACTATAGTTAGTGCATGAGCAATTGATATTGTGAATGATTATTTCTTTGTCAAACTTGGCGATGATCATGAAGAAGATTTTTTATCAAATAACTCAACAAATCAATGATTCCACCATCTGAAGACATGCTCCAAGTCATACATTTCAATTAGTGATCTTTATCATTTAAGGTTAATTTTGCGGAGGTTAATTAACCTCACCCAAATCACATATTTGGGGGGTAGTTATTAACCATGAAGAGGTAGTTATTAACCTCTATGTCTATATAAGGACTCCTTTTGGCTTTGTAAGGGGACTTTTTGGTTTTAAAATAAGAGAACACTATGCTAAAATTTTGATCAAGAGATGAATTTTGGAAAGTATGTACAGTTTTTATCTTTGAAATCAAAAATCTCTATTATGTTCTTGGTGTAAGGAAATGAAATGAGATGTGCTTTTGATTTCTTGTTCTAAAATCAAAATAGTTACAGTTGTAGTGAACTTTCTCATGATATTGTATGAGTTTTTATAAATCATGAATTTGTATGGTAATACTGGTTATTTTCAAGCGTAGTTCTTGATCACCTTTGTTATCATTCTTGTTTACCCAAGAAAGTTGTGAGGTCATGTGATGCAGTTGTCCTAAATAGCTTTCTCTCAATCTTTGAAGTTTTAGATTATTTATTCAAAAAACCCTTTAAGAATTATATCATACGAGGGAGCTACCCCTCTAAATGTAGAGGAAGGCTGCATACTAAGGGCCTATCTAACTATTGTGAAAAATTTGCCACATACACTCCGTTGGGAAAATTCTACATTGACAAATCTATTTACCAACAGATTTTTGGTGACTCTGCTGGGGAGACTAAACAAGAAAGATTGGTAGTCACCTATAATGAAGCACAATGGTGCTACTACACAAGAACATTTTTCTAGTTCCCCAACCAAACCTCAGCTTTCAAGATACCCAAGAGGATATCATTTTAGACTTGAACACTCTAGCCTGGAGGAGTAGACAAAGTGCACAACAATATCATCAAGTAAACCAAGTTGTTGAACAAGAAAAAGAGTTCGGGGAAATCTTGCGAAGAGCTCCTATTGGTCAGAATGTTGTAGTCATTGAAAGAATAATAGTCATTCCAAGAATAAATAGGCAAAATATTGGTCACATTCAAGGGAAAATAAATAATAACCACTAAGCTAGCTAACAAACCACACACATGTGTAGACAGACAAAAGGGTTTGGTAGATGAAGATTTTGAAGCCCTTCGAAAGTTAGATTCAAGCCAGTTACTCCTAACAAGAAGAAAAAGGTCAAGTCTATTAGTAGGCCTTCTTCACCAACTAAGGCTACTATTTCTCCTGCAGCCTTTCAAGGTTTGATTCTGCCATGTACTCTTGTACCACTAGCTATAAATTTGCAGCCCTTGAATATCATTCTTTCAACTATGGTACATCAAGCACCACAGCCACTAGTCCCATGGGGAGCTGCTATTGGTCCTTTAGCTTTAGGGAACCAATTACATGACATGCCCGTTGGTTCTCAAAAAAATCTTCCTAAGTTTTTTGGTGATGGAAAAGTCACTACTGATTAGCATATAAGTAGTGGGGTTCTTGCAATTCAACATGAAGATGTTTTCATCTGTCTTTTTGTTGAAACACTCACTGAAGCCGCAACTGAATGGTTTGGTTAGCTACCAACTAGATCAATTTCTTCATGGGTAACCTTGATTCAAGCTTTCGAGAGGAGATTTAAAACTGCTGAAGATGAACATTTTCTCCTTTCCCAGTTGATTCAATTGAAGAAGGAAATTCATGAGCCAATGCGAGAATTCATTACTTTTTTTAATCAGATGGTGAATCGAATTCCTGTCAACAAAAGACCCATTGAAGAAAATCAAATGACTTTCTTCACTGGTGCTCAACCTTCTAATGTAAGCTTTCAAATACGAAGGGCAAGACCTCTTAATCTAGCCGCTATGCAAACTTTGGCTATCGAAGTGGAAGATGACTTGCTTAGTTCAAGAAAATGGAGTCGTGATCTACAAAAGGAAAAAGGTCAACAAGCTCCTATCGCTACCACTAATCCTTTATATCAAAAATTGGCTAATGATGTGCTACAACTTGAAAAGTAGTTGCCCTATAATCCTCCACCTTTGTATCAAGATATTCCAAGAAGGAATTACATGCCATATCAACAAAAGGGACAAACTAAATGGCTACCCCAATCAACACTAAGATTAGCCATCGAACATCCTGCATCATCCAGTAAACAAGCTGCTATGTGTGATTTTCACGTAACAACATATCATGATGGTGCAAGCTATCCCAAGATGGCCAGATTCATGCAAATGCATTTAATAGCGAAGAAAATAGAAGAATATGTGGCTCCTGAAGATGTAACAGAACCTACTACTGGGACCTTTTCCATAAAATTTCTAGAGTATGACTTTGATGATGAGAAAGCTAAAGATATCAATAATCATTCTTGCAATGTGGCTAATCCAAATTGGAGATAGAGATTAGAAGATAAATTGGCAAAAGAAGCAAAGGATATAGCTACTGATGAGACTGCTAAGCACATTCTATCTCGAAAGCATACCCTAGAAGAGCCTTCACAAGCCAATGAGATAGATAAAGGTAAGACTTCTCCCATCATGGAAGACTCTTTTGATTTTATTGATAATTGTAGGAAGACCAAAGTAAAAATTTCTCAGTTGGACTACCTAAAAGCCAACCCTCACCAATTAGAAAGGTTAATCCAATGTGTTGGTAAAGGAAAAGGTTCACCTAAGATCACTATCAACCATGAGTTAGAAGTTTCTCTCGAAGTGGAAGATAATTTGCAAGGGCTCATGACTGAGAAAGACTCTTTGGTTGCAGTTTCTTTGTTAGATAAACCTGATCCCTTCTATGTTTCCCTCTATATAGCTAGATGCAAGTTAAGCAATTGCATCATTGATTTGAGTCATCTGATAATGTCATGCCTTCGAAGGTGGCCCATGCCCTAGGTCTTTCATTAAACAAACCATCAGGAAAGGTATATTCTATGGAGGTGAGACAAGTTGCACTAGTTGGCCAATTAAAGGATGCTCAAGTAGCACTTGTAGCACATCCCAAGAAGAAGTTAAAATTGAATATCCTAGTTGTTGATATTCCCACCAGTTATGTGATGCTTTTGAGAAAAAGTTTTTGCAAAGATCTCGGTGGTGAGATCAAGATGGACATGTCTCATGCCCTTATCCCGATTGGAGATAAAAAGGTTAAGCTTAATCCTGAACCTAAAGCCAAATATACAGTCTTGAAATAAGATGATCCAAGAGCTGAAATATTGTATGTTGATACTGGACATGGAATGCATATGATGATGTCCACTGAAGAAGATGTAACTGAGCCTATCATGCCTAATATAACCAATGAATTATGGTTAATGGAGTTTGATGGAAGCTATTCTTCTTCTAGTTTAGGTGCTTGGATAGTGTTGATATCACTGAAAGGAGAGAAATTTCCAAAAGCTTATAAGTTAGCTTTTGAAACCACAAATAATATCACAAAATATGAAGCCCTTCTAATTGGCCTCAAGTATGCAAAATAAAAAGGAATAAAATAGTTCAAGGTATTAGGAGATGTAGAATTAGTTGTCAACTAGGTGCGGAGGCAATACCAAAAAAAGAATGCCAAACTGAAGGCATATAGAAATATAGTGTGGAATGAGATTGAACATTTTGATGCTTTTTCTTTATATGCTATCCCTCGTGAAATTTTTTTTTAAAGAAAATTGTCTTGCAGTCTCTGCATCTCTACTTATTCCTCACCCTGAGTTCAACAGAGATGTTTACATAGTAGAGATGATTCATAGACCCAGTGTGCCTAATAATGATCGACACTGGCAAGTTTTTGATGATGATGGGAAAATCATTGCATTTCTTGAGGGAAGGCCTCCATTTTCAGACCTGAAATTTGAAGGATCGCGTAATCATAATGGAACACTAGTAGATGACCCTGAGGTTATTCAATTGGATGGTAATGTTATCTCGAGAGGATTAGTCACCCTAGAAAGTCTTTTTGATAAAGAAGATAAAAGGAAAGAAAAATTTGAAGCCACTAAATCTTCTAATTGTTCAAGTTATGAGAAAGTAAATATTGGTTCTGAGGAAATTCCAAAGATTGTCCTAATAGGGAGAAATTTTTCGTCTAAAGAGAAAGTAGAATTTACAATGTTGTTGAAAGCCTACCAAGACATTTTTGCTTGGGGTTATGAAGATCTAAAGGAATTCATGAATGGGAAATTTAAACATCAAATTCCTTTGAAACCTGGTTCAACTCCCTTCTAAAAAAAGCAAAGGCAATTCAATCCCAAGGTAGCCGACGCTATTTTCAATGAAGTTGATAAGATGCTTAAAGCAAAGATTATCTATCCCATTCACCATTCAACATGGGTAGCCAAAATCATTCCCTTCATGAAGAAGAATGGTGAGATAAGAATATGTGTTGATTTTTGCAATTTGAATCAGGCGTCACTTAAGGATAATTATGGACTCCCTGTCATGGATCATATTCTGCAGTTGGTATATAGCTCAAAACTCATGTCAATGCTAGGTGGCTTCTTTGGTTATAATAAAATCACTGTCGCACCGAAAGACCAAGGTAAAATAGTTTTTACCACTCCATGGGGTACATTTTCCTTCAATCGAATGCCTTTTGGTTTAATAAATGCCAGAGCCACCTTTCAACAGGCGATGGATCATTCATTTGTAGATCTCAAGAATAAGATTATAGTGATGTACCTCGATGATCTTATAGTATTTTCAAAACATAGAAGAGACCATGTGCACCATCTGGAAACTATCTTGCATCGATGTCGAACCCATGGCATCTCATTGAATCCTAAGAAGTCTATATTCAGGGTGACAGAAGGTAAACTACTAGGGCATATTGTCTCTAAAGAGGGTATTCGAATAGATCCTAAATGGGTGAAAGCTATCCAACAATTGTCACTTCCCATGAGTAAACTAGGAGTCAAGTCTTTCTTTGGGTAGATAAACTTCATAAGGAGGTTCGTACCAGACTTCTCTAAGATTACAAAGTCAATTTTGGATGTGATGAAAGGGAATTCAAATTTTAAGTGGCCAAAGGAAGGTAAACCTTCTTTCGAACAAATCAAATCTATGATTGCTAATGCTCCTACCCTTTCTTATCTAGATTTTTCTAAAGATTTTTATTTGTATTGTTATGCATCTGAGAACACTTTATGTGCTATACTTATGCAACCTGACAAAGATGATACCAAGGCCTTGATAGCATTCATGAGTATCCCTCTTAAGAAACATGAATTGAAATATTCTTTGATTGAGAAGAATGCATATGCTTTGGTCAAAGCAATAAAACAATGTAGGTTCTACATCCTAAACTCTCACTTGAAGGCATTTGTTCCTGATTTGGTAGTGAAGACGCTTCTGACACAACAAGAGATTGGTGTGAACAAAAGGGCCTACTGGATAGCTAAAGTACAAGAATATGATCTTGATATCAAACCTAGAAAGCTTGTCAAAGGAAAAGCTTTGTGTAAAGCTATTGTAGAAGGATCTTCTAAAGATGAATAAGAGAAAAAAAAAAAATGCCTTTAGTTTTATTCATTGGCAATGTTGATGACTGGTTTTCAAATATTGCCTATTTTCTGATATATGGAGAATGTCCTGCTCATTTATCACCTAAAGAGAAGAGGACCTTAAAATTGAAATCTATGAAGTATGTTTTCTGGGGTGATGCTTTATACAAGAAAGGGATAGATGGTACTTTTTTGAGATGTGTAGATTCTGAACAAAGAAAAGAGTTGCTTCAGTTGTTTCATAACGAAGTGTGTGGAGGTCATTACTCAGCATCATTAATAGCTTACAAAATTTTGAGAAATTGTTTTTATTGGCCTAAGATGTTTAAAGATGTAGAAGAATGAGTCAAGAAGTGTGACTCTTGTCAATATTTCAAAGGAAGAGTTTAATTAGCAGCACTACCCTTGAAGCCAGTGGTGATTGAAGAACCCTTTCAACAATGGGGTTTGGACTTCATAGGTCCTATCCATCCTTCATCCACCCCTGAACATAATCACATTTTAATGGCAACTAACTATTTTACTAAGTGGGTAGAGGCCCAGTCAAACAAACAACTTCAAAGGTGGTCTGTAGTTTCATCAAACAAAACATTTTGGTTAGGTTCAGGGTCCCTATGAAGATTGTTACTGATAATGCTACCAACTTCTCTTCCCAGGAGATATCAACCTTTTGCTATCAATATGGAATCATTCTCTCTCACTCCTTAGATTATTTTGCACAAGGAAATGGTCAGGTGGAATCGAGCAATAAAAATATTATGACCATTGTGAGGAAATTGGTAGATGTTAATAAGAGGTCTTGGCATAAGCACTTGTATGATGCACTTTGGGTAGATCATACTACTAAAAAGAGAGCAACAAGATTATCTCCTTTCAAGATCATGTATGGAACTGAGCCAGCTCTTCCTCTTCCTCTAGAATTTATCTGCCTTGAAGTTACAAGATGCTATTGAGAATCATGAATTCAAAAATGCTCTTGAAAAATGAATGTTGTATTTGACAAAGTTGGAAGAAGAGAGAGATGTGGTTGTAGATAGAATTCATAAACATCAATTTCACGTAAAGAAGTTATTTGATAAAAAGACTAAGCAGAGGGTGTTTCAAGAAGGTGATCTTGTCTTGCTTTGGGATAAGCATAGAGAACCAAAGGGCTTACATGGAAAATTTGACTCCTTATGGAGAGGCCCTTTCCAAATTAAAGAGGTATGTGGAAAGAACTCCTTTATTTTTTCATACCTAAGTGGTACCCAGTTGCCCTTACCTTATAATGGGCAACACTTGAAGCATTATCATCAATAGAAGGTGTTGTACACCTTTTTGTATATAAGTTGTCTCATTTTTGGTGTACTACTGTTAGTTTGTGTTGTTTTAGTTTTTCTTTCTGCTATCCCATTTTTGGTTTTTATTCCCTCTTTTGTAAATTGGTCCCTTAGATGACTCTATTTTATAGCCCAATGGATAAGGAACTATTCTAGTTATTCTAGATTCAAGCTTCATCCTTGTCAATCCTTATCCCCAGATAGAGCCAGCTGTTACACAGTCATTAAGTGTTTCAATTTTGAACTTGTTAATCCCCTAGTTATGTGTGAAATAAATCCTATTTTGATCATTGAAATGATCATTTTATCTCTAAGTTTTTTTGAGTTTCTAAATCTTCATATCTCTAGCTCGTTCCCAACTCTGCCTAACACTTGAAATTTTCAAAATTTGACTTCTGAGCCCCAAGTTATTGTAGGTTAATGGAAAGACCCAGATTATGCATTTTCAAGTTTATCATTAACCATTAACCTCTCAAACAAGTTAATGATAACTTTTAAATCGTGCATTTTGGAGTAGGTTAATTAACCTCTCCAAAAAGGTGTATTTCTTAACCTCTCAAATAGGTTAATCATAACTTTCAAATTGCATATTTTGGAGTAGGTTAATCAACCTCTCCAAAAATGCATGTTTCTTAACCTCTTCGAGACTGTTATTAACTTGTTTGAAAATTTCTCTAACCTGTTTGAAATTCCTCATGAGCAGTCAAACATGTAAATGGGGGCAATTGGCAATAACAATGAGGAAAAAGGGATGGAATAAAATGTTTGTGCGATTTTTGGAGATGATTCACCCCCTTGCACATTAGCAGTAGGTAATGATTCAGATCATAGAGGCACTTAATCTGAAAAAGAGAAAATTGGGGAAGTAGCAATTCAGGGAGAAGCAAGTAATAAGAGATCTAAGAGTCATGAGTGGGTAGGAAAATCTTCAAATTCAGACTTGCCTTATATTTATCATTGATCTTATCTCAAAGACTTATTATCTGATACAAAGGTTGAGAGATTCACTGAGGACCTATCAAAGAAGGTAATAAACTTGATGCAACTACAGTTATTGGCTAGTCAAGGAATACCTGATTATAGAGGTCTTCGTGTAACTGTTTGGAAGAATTCTATGGCTTCTTCAAATTGACTAAACTATTTTCCCAATTGATATTGGCAAGGCTAGTTGCTTTTATGTTAGTTACCAAAGAATTGAGATGCATAGGAGAGAGAATTGGCTAAGAAGAGATCAAAGTACGATGTCCTAAAACAAGAGCTTCTTGTGAATCCGTTAAAATTGATAAGAAAGTTGGAGATTGCTAAACATTTAAAACAACTGGATAGTAATGAAGAAAAGGGGTAGTCTAATAAGATTTAATGCATAGAAAATACTCAGTATTTCGAGAATTTTGTAAGAAAAAGAAAGGAAGAATGAGAAGTGATTTATTCGCCGCTTCTAGAGTGGCATAAATCTACTAGAGCAAGACAAGAAACTATTCAAAGGCTTATTTTACATTACAATAAAGGATGTTGATGAATCTGATGTAGATGGCCTTATCCAAGAACTCCATGAGAAGATATCACAAATATGCAACAGGTCTTAGGAAAACTTCATGTTAAAAATGTATGAATGGGAAGTTTGAAATTGCTGCTATTGCTCCTTATAATTGGGCTAAAATTTATCATGATAGCTTGATGGGATTGGTACAGACGGTGTACAAAATAGATTCTCACTATGAAAATGGTTCTATTTTCTTGAAAGACCTTAAGCTTATAATCGCTCAGATTGCAGTCAAGGATTGGTCTTCTATTGACAGTAAACGTGTAGCTATCATAGTTGACATTGTAAGGAGAAATATCATTTGTGCCATCAATATGGGTTGTCTTTCTCTTTCTCTCAGTAATTTAGATGAAGATGTGCAGGAGCTCATGAACTTTGATACACAGGAAGAAGTTCCTGACATGCCTCTTGTTGTTGGCGAGTTGGTGCTCATCAATATTCGAGATTCAGGGTTGAGTTTAGCACCTCGCAAGGAATCATCAACATCATGTTATATTACTATTAGATATTTGTTAGCTCAACTTAGGCTAAAAATAGAGGTTGTTGTACCTAGGAAAGGAAGCAATATTGATTCCTGGCATTCCATGTTGGAGAGGTTCATTAGTGTGGTGGCAGAGAGAAGGCATGATAGAGTTCAATGGTGGATAAGCTCAAACACAATGGATTTCTGTGATAATGCTGAGGTGGAAAGGTTAGTGTTGGAGGCATATGTAATTCTTGGAAAAATAAAACAAGGTTTATTTTTCTATGGATATAAATGTTGTTAATATTTTTGGAGATGTGTGCTTGAGAAAGGCCATAATGATGGTCACTCTTGCATGGATAGTCACTCATGTACTGAGCCCTATAGTTATTGTGTTCATGAATGGAGAGAGCAAGAACAAGCTAAGACCTTAAGCCTTTGTAGGGATCTGGCTGAGCATGAAGGTGGTCACAACTGTAGAGAGAAAAATCATACATGTAGACAGACATGTCACTTATTTGAAAAATCATCGAATTTTAACAAGTTTTGTTCTCTTGAGCCTGAACACCTTGATAGCCAACACAAATACAACTCTCAACAACATAAATGCAAGATGCCATGTTCTTTTGAAAGCTACAACAATCCATGTGCTATGGCAGTTGACCTTGACTACGAGCAGCATCAGTACCATGAAAGATATTGCCCCTAGCCATGCATTATAAATGGATGTAGTAGTAAATGTGGACTAAAGGATCATTTTCATGGTGTGGAAGATCCAAGTGTAGAAAATTTATGTGGAAGTGAGCATGCATGTGAAGAGAAATGTGAAGAGCCCCAAATCTGTGAAACCCTTACAGAGCTTGTGAGACAAACTAGGGTTTTTGAGGAACAGAGGATGCACAGAAAGTGCTTGATAAAATGCAAGAGTGAGATACTGTGTTGTGGAACATCTTTCTCTCAGGTTATGCTTATAATGGCCATATGCAGGAGGCAATGAGAATCTTTCACAAAATACCTAAGCCAAATCTATTCTCATGGAACATATTGGTCGATGGATTTGGAGAGAATGGACAAGTTGAAGAAGCTCTGAATTTGTTTCAGAAGATGCTAGAACGATATGTGGTCTCATGGAATGAAATCATTGTAGGAAAAGTTATTTCAGCTTGCTACCATGTAGGGTTCATGGATGAGGGCTGGAAGTACTTCAATTCTATGAACAAATACTATAATGTGACTCTTACAATAGAGCACTATTGTTGCATGGTTGATCTCTTTGGCCATGTTGGTCATTTGTACGAGGCATACAACTTGATTACTAATATGCCAGTAAAGCCCAATGCTACCATATGGGCATCTTTGCTAGTTTCTTGTAGAATTCATTCCAATATAGAATTAGGAGAACATGTGGCAAAATTCTTGTTTCAGTCAGATACTAAAAGTCCAGGGCATTATGTTCTTTTTTTCAACATATATGCAATAGCTGACAGGTGGATATGATAATGGGTCATCAAAATTAGTCCCAAAGGATTGAAAATTCTATAACCTATATCAATGGGAAGACAAGGTTGTAGTATTACTATCTAGACTATAGTTAGTGCATGAGCAATTGATGTTGTGAATGACTGTTTCTTTTTCAAACTTGGTCATGATCATGAAGAAGAGTTTGTATCAAATAACTCAACAAATCAATGATTTGACTGTCTAAAGACATGTTCCAAGTCATACATTTCAATTAGTGATCTTTGTCATTTAAAATTTATTTGCGGAGGTTAATTAACCTAACCCAAATCACGTATTTGGGGGGTAGTTATTAACCATGAAGAGGTAGTTATTAACTTCTATGTCTATATAAGGACTCCTTTTGGCTTTGTAAGGGGACTTTTTGGTTTTAAAATAAGGGAACACTATGCTGAAATTTTGATCAAGAGATAAATTTTGGAAAGTATGTATAGTTTTTATCTCTGAAATCAAAAATCTCTATTATGTTCTTGGTGCAAGGAAATGAAATGAGATGTGCTTTTGATTTCTTGTTCTAAAATCGAAATTGTTATAGTTGTAGTAAACATTCTCACGGTATTGTGCGAGTGTTTATGAATGATGAATTTGTATGGTAATACAAGTTATTTTCAAGAGTAGTTCTTGATCACCTCTATTATCATTCTTGTTTACCCAAGAAAGTTGTGAGGTCATGTGGTGCATTCGTCTTGAATAGCTTTCTCTCAATCATTGAAGTTGTAGATTATTTATTCGAAAAACCCTTTAAAAATCATATCATACGAGGGAGTTGCCCCTCTAAATGCAAAGGAAGGTTGCATACCAAGGGCCTATCTAATTGTTGTGAATGGTTTGCCACATACACTCCATTGGGAAAATTCTACATTGACAAATCTATTTAACAACACTATTATAGCCTTACTTGTGGAAGAAATAGATAAAAATGCTATTGTATTTTGAAACTATGAGATGGAAAAATCTAAAATTGTCATGGAACTCAAGACTACCTCTATCATAAAGAAGAAGGACTAGTTGGTGAAGAAACTGAAAGAAAAATTTGGTGAAGGTTCCAAATAGGAAGAGGATAAGGAAGAAGAGGATGAAGAGGAATAAGACTCTCAAACATAAGAACCACTTGCACTAGCTCAAGGAATGGGAGAAGATCAACTAGAGGAAGAGACTGAAGTTGCTAAAGGTGCCAAGGGAGAAGAAGTCAAGGAAGCACCCACTCCCATAGATCAAAAGAAGAGAAAGGCTAAGGCCCAAGCAGTGACAAAAGCCAAGAAAATTGCAAAACCCAACCAACCCAAACCAATTGAACCTACTACAAGGGCTAGTGCACATGTCACTACACAAAAGGCAAAGGAGAAAGCCAAACCAACAATGCAGAAAAGACTGATGAGGAAATATATTGCACGAGATGAATTAGATGAAGAAAGAAGTGAATCAAATGACAATACCCAATTCAAAATGGTGAGTCACAACCCATTATCTGATTTAGAAAACCTATGTGAAAATATTAATAACAGTCCAAATTTATCAAGATTTTCACATGTTGATTTTGATAACCTTGGTAAAGTTGAAAAGAATCAAGTGGATGAGGCTATATATGTCATGATGGAAAATTTTAAGAAAGCCCCACTAGAAATTGCTAATAGTATGCCCAAAAGTTTATATGAAAGAGTTGAGCAAAAGTGATATTGTTGTTTAAACCTAGAAAGACAAATAAGGGAAACATTACTTGCACAAGTGATGCCTAAACTTAGTAAGGCACAAATTGCTAAGGCTATAAAGAAATATGCAATGAGATTTGTACCAAAATATAGAGCCTTCAACATACTACAAAAAAATATTGAAGATATTATGAAGAAGTCCACACAAATGTGGAAAGTAACATATGGACTAGCAACCATAAAGGCAAGAGAATAGGAACCCATTCAGGTGAAATATGATGAAGAAGATGATGAAAATAAAGACACTATTGAGGGAGACATAGAAGTGAAAGTAGATAACCAGGCAATAGCTAAGGTAGAGCAGTAAGAAGAACAGAGTGTACAAGATACACAACTACCAAATATCAGCCATCAACATATTCCAAGTGTAAATATCAAAACAATAGTAGTGCAGGATGTTTCTAATCACATTGCTCAAAGCATCAACCCCCTTACAAAGGAATATTTGACAAAGATACTTGATTAGTCTACACTGCAAGCCAAATTATGTGATAATCCAGTATTGGTGAGTGTAGATGAGATACATAAAATATTGACTAAAACTACAAGGGAAGAGGTGAATACACAAGAACCACCTACTATCACCCTCAAGTCACTAATGTACAACCTTTAGATAAAGTACCTAAAGCTACATCAGAAAAGGTTCATACAATTGGAAAGGACACAGTGGAAACCCAAGCCACTACAAAAATACAAAGTGAAACAGGTAAGATAGACTTATCTACACCTCCAACACAAGTAGTAGGTGCATCACAAGGCATTGTGGAAGTAAAGGAACAACCTAAAGAGACCAAGTTGACACCAAAGGTGAAGGAGCAATTAGCAATTCAAGCCCTAGTAACTTTACCTAAATCTAACACTCCTTCCAATCACACTCTTTAGAAGTCGAGCATAGATGCAACACCATTACAAATCTCAATGTGGAGTTCGAGTTCATGAAAGGCTGAAGAAGTGACACAATATGAAGATTTAAGCCTTGATGAAGAGATTATTTTACCAAAATATGATTATGATACAATAACAATTAAGTAGATGGGCATATTACAATAAGCCCTAGCAAGAAAGAAAAGATGAGAACTATTCAAAAAGGAGAATACGTAGAAGAAAGCATTGCTGGAAATCAAAGACATCTTTCTAGATGCATTTAGTCTACCTACTCTAGATGAAACCAAGCCACTCATTGAACAACTGAAAAATATAGTGGAAATTTTAGTGATGCAAACCTTTATACAAATGCAAAATTATTAGAATGGTCACAAAAGAAATTTCAAAGCAAAGTGAATGAGAAAATATCAGGTGATATAGCACTTACACAAATTGCATTAGCAACTAAGGTTGAGAGTGTGAAGAAGGTACTTGAGAAAATTTTCTCACTGTACACAAAATTGTGCAACCCAACAGTCTTCACACAAGAGACAAAAAGTCACATTTTAAGTTTGGAAAGTTAGATTAATGCATCAAGTGCAAAACTGCCTATGACACCAGCTCAAAGTGAGAAGCACTTCGGAACTTTTCTACAAACCTAGAGTCAATTAGCTACATTATCAACAGATGAAGCCAATATAAGGGAAAAATTGATTAGCATCCAAGCAACATTGACCCCCCCATGGAAATTTTGCACAAGGAACTAGGCTATGTTGAAACACTTATGAATTGAAGACCCCAATCTTTCAACATTAGATGGCCTAGTCCACCTTGCTGGTGAGCTGGCCATCCAAATTAAGTCTTTGAATGTGGCATGTGAAAATTGGGAGGCAATTCTCAAGATTATACTAGAGGTCCATTAATCCTTTTTGGAAAAACAAACTATTAGTGTATAGCCCATTTGACATCAGTGTCAAAAGGGGGGAGATAAGATATAGAATTTGGGGGAGATAAAGAGAAAAGGAGGAGAATAAGAGCAAATGGGGAGATGAAGTGAAAGAATATCAGTTAGCAAAGAATAGCAAGCAAGTAAAACAATATCAGTTGAGACACATTCACTCAGTAGTAGTACAATATTTTGAGTATAGAATAGGACAATCAACTTAGTGGGAGTTATCAAATTTTGAGGCATAATTTGTTACAAAATTTTGAAAATTTGAAATTTTGTACATAAGATAAATAAGAGATATGTTATGATCATAAAAATAAGGACATCAATGCATGACCAAGTGTTTTTGACACTCATGTCAGAGGGGGAGATTGTTGATCTCATATTGGTTTTGACTAATGAGTGTCTACACACTTATGTCATTTACTTAGTTCATGCCAAATAAGTAGTAAATGTCGATTCCATAGTGAGTGCCAAGTCACTCATGTGACGAGTCACTCAAGTGCCAAGCAGATAGTGTATACTGAGTGATTTAGGAGTCGAGTAAGTAGAACATGTTGAGTGATACAGATGTTGAGTCATAGTATAAAGAATAATATATGCCAAGCACCAGAGACTTCAAATGTCGAGTAAGAAAGTTTTGTCATAGTTGTTTGTAATGGCACAAACAACTATGTAAACCATTTTTGAGCTGACTTAAAAATTGAATTATGATATTTTGGAGATAAGGATGAATCTTAATTTGGAATCCTTATGAATTGCATACAACCAATTAGAAAAAGGGAAGGATTAGGTGGCAAACTGGATGAATCACAACTGTTGATTCATAACTAACCCTAAGTCACCTAAGTCTTCTTAAGGAGGACAAAGCCTAAACTTTCTAAGGAATATGAAGGAGTGAAGAGAGAAGTTTTCATGTGAAAATAGAACATTCATGGTGGCTAAGGAGTTATGATCTAAGATTACATTGCAAAATCAGTTAAAGGAGAACAGAGGAAAGGAAAAGCATACAACAACAAGACATTTGATCAAGATGGATCAAGAGTACATCAGTATAGAGGTGATCTACCATCAAGCAACCAAGTGCTAACTATAGGATCAATGCTGAGTCATTCTAGTAGGTGAATCAGTTAAATCTCTTAATAGAGCAATCCTAATAGGCTGTATTGAAATCCTTTAGCAGGGTGCTTACTTAATTGTGAATTAAAGTCCTTTAACAAGGCGCACTTTTAATAAGGTGTTGAAATACTTTAATAGGGTGAGACCTAATAGTCTTTGTAAGCCTTTAATAGGGAATACCTATCATAGGGTAGATCATGTCTCATGATCAAACATTGTAACCTTCATTGGATACACTTTATTACTACAGTGGTGAAGATTTGTGGGTGTCATCCCCACCCCAGTTTTACATTGTCATTGTAGGGTTTCTGGGTAATCATATCTGGTGGCATATATGTGTGAATGTTTTCTTGTTTTCATGATTTAGAAATACATGCTTTACATGGTATTTTAGTTTCCTTATTGAATGTATGAGATGGATGTGTGGTGAATGTTTTAAGGGTCAAAGTTTAAACTACTAATTCACCCCCCCCCCCCCCCCCCCCCCCCAAGAAGTTTACCTTTTCTATTGTAATTCCAACAAAGACTTCACATTAAATACAAAGAACTAATAAACTATAGAAGATTACAGTGACTTTAAAATTTATAAGTACTAGCTACTATGTCAGTTGCATCATATTATAAATGGCATTGTGCATTTTCCTTTAATCTGATAAATACAATGGACATGAATAAGACAAAAGCATCTAGTTCAAACACTTTTCATAGACCTAAAGGAAGGAGATTGATAATATTTGAAACAACATCTACTATAATGCATAAGATATATGATAAACTATTAGAATATATCATCTACAATACATACAATATGATAGGAAAATAAGGTGGATAATCATCAATGCTAGTAGCAACTTGGTTACCAACAGACGTGTATTGGTTATGGTGGAATGCATGTGATAGGGATGACAAAAAGGAGAAAAAAAAAATGTCTAAAAGTATAAGAATACAAATGAAGGAGGACTTTTATTAACAAAAAAAAGGAAGAAGGAAGTGTGGTACAAGACCTCTCCAAATGCCATGTAAAATGTTAGGAAACAAACAAAAGAAGATAGAGTTACTGAGAAACCATTATCAAGCACACCCCAAATAAAATTGAAGGTGGCAAGGATAGTGACATGTGAATGGGGATCCAAAAGAAAGCCAATTTTCAAGCCCTCCACCTCTATGTAGCATTTATAGAAGAAGGACAATTGTATCCATCATTCAGCTATTTATCTCTCACGTAAAAATGTAGGAGGTTAATCAAGCAATTTTTTTGGGCAAGCCACCCTATATGCCATTAAAGAAAGGAGGTCCCACCAAGGGGAATGATAAAGAGAATTTGAAAAAGGCTAATTCCACAAGTTGACTTGATTGGAATGATGCATAAAAAAGGCCCAATATTATTAGCATCTCATGTAATGACCAAAAGTCAAGAAGAACATCAATTATAGTGGAATATAAAATTGGGTGTCATAAACATGGAAAATAGTTTATAAATAATGGATCTATCTCATATAATCTCTCCTTGTGGATACCACTAAAGAAGGTCAAATGCAATGAATTTAACATTAAGAAGCCCTCTAGGATACATGGGAGAATTGAAAGGTAAAACTCAATGTTATTGATAATGCAAGCTAGAAGATTTAAGGGTTTTAATAGAAAGATTTATGAAGAGATTTATATTGGAATTGGGATCCTATTGAATGGAAAGAGGAAATATAAAGAGCATTGTACCACTGAGTCATGAGATATTGGGTGGGACAATCAATACCCATGTCAACAGATATAAACACCTAGCATAGGATGAGGTAAGAAAAATAAGTTTATTTCATTATTTATGATTTTTTGTAAGTCATATTAAAGAGAAATTTTGATATATCTATGGTTTAGTAAATAAAATAAGAGATAATAGAAATAAATATTAATGTGAAATAAGTTAATAAAGGGAAGCTAAAATAGTATTGGGAGAGGAAAATAATGAAGTGAAATACTATGATTCAATATCTAATGTATTTTTCCTAGATTGTCTCAAATACAATGATTCAAGATAAATTGAAAATGCATGTTAATGAGTAAAGGACTAGGTAGGTGAGAGGGTAGGGCTTGGGTTTAGGCTTATCGAGCTATGGGACCCCACTACAATACCCAAGTACTCTAATAAGGAAATCATTAAGAAGTAATGATTCTAAAATGATTCCAAGATTATGCTAATCAATAAGAAACTAGGTGGGTAAGAGGGTAGGTTTGAGTCCTAAGGAAAGAGGGGTATATACCAACTCTTGGGTTTAGGTTTATCTAGCTATGGGACCCCACCACAATGTTTTGAGGACTATGGTATGGTATAGCATATAGGCATGGTGAGGGATAAAAGGTATCCATTTGAAAGGCAAGGACCAAGGTCTTGTTGAGCCTTTAATGTGATTTCCTTGTCCAGTCCCCAGGTGACCTAGCCTATACATACAATGTAATCAATAGGATATGAATATATACACATATGAAGAATTATTTTGATTAAATAATGCAATGATAATATTTTTGATTCCTTGGAAAAATAGGACAATATTATAAGCTCTTACAAGTAGGGACATTACATTGGAGCTATTTTTCCTAAATAAAACAATTAGCTTCTTTGAAAGTATATTCATGTGTACTAACTTGTATTCCTTTGGTGAAGGATTTTTGATAAAAGTACAGTGAGAAATCATATTTTTCGTAGAATAATCTTATTAGATTATAGGATGATATCTTCAATGTGTGTATACATTGTGTATGCTTTGTGTCTTTATGCATTAATATGTCTTCTTTGTGTATGCTTTGTGTCTGCAAGTACTCATATATTTACTTCATGTATTACAACATTAACTGCATGCATACCTTATGTATTCTTTCATCCTAGTGTATAACTTGTATATTGACTTCACAAGAAAGGTTTAGTGTAAATAGTCATTGCTTGAGGACAAGCAATTTGAGGAAGGGTGGATGTCATGTCCCCTAATTATGGTACTATAGGTGAATGAAATTAAATAGTTTAATTATTTTAAGTAAATAAATATATTAAATTATTAGAGTAAATATAAAAATATTATAATGATGAATAAATATAATTATAAAAATATATTTAATAATATAATATAATATTAAAGAATGAAATAATAAATTATTGATATCTTATTAAAATAATATATGTTATAATATAATTATTATTATGAAAGGATGTGACTCTTTGAAATACACATATTTATATAGAATATCAAACAATAAAAAGGATATTACACTAAATATTATCAAACTTATACAAATTATAAGGTAAATAAATAATGTCCTCAAGCAGGACATGACATTGCAACATTAAAAACACTAGGTAAAGTTTATGAAGCTATAGGAATGGAAGACACAACTGGAGAAACACTTGAAACTACAATTGGTAGAGAATTAGAATCAATAAAAGTAACATTATGATAAGAAGGTTATGATGTAGGAAGGGACACAGGAAAAACACTCATAGGAATAGAGGGAACCATCTTAGTCACCAAAGAAGGAGTATAGGTAGGAACACTGGGTAAAGAAACAAAAGAAGTTTCTACACTAGTGACAATAGGAATCAACCCTAAATCTTGATCTTCTTGAGCTAAAGGTTTAACATTTGAATGCACAAGGTGAGTAATACCATGCAAGAGGTTAACACCTTGATCATTATTGTGAAGAAATTTCTTAAGAGCCTTTATAGCTTGAATAGAATCTTGATTATGGTTCTCTTGCATAAGTCAATTACCCATTTTATCAATTTCAACTGAATTTTTTTGGATTTGTCTAGGAGTAACTCTTAAAGCATCATCATCATCATGAGATGAGTGAGAAGATTTTTTCTCCATAATAGGATTGAAATCATAATTAATCAAATTATCATATGGTATCCTAAGAAAAGGAGAGGAAGACTTGGGATCAAAGGTACCAATAAGTCTACAACTCCATCTAATTGGAATATTAGAAGTAGGATTAGAAGTACTAAAGCTCATATACCAATATAATACAAACGAACCAAACTAAGAAACATAATGCATGAATATTTTTGTATTTTGAAAGAGAGCTTGCAATTTTGTTTGTATTTTTGAAATATAGATGCAAGAAATCTAATTAGCATGAAAAATTAACATAAAAGATAAATCTAACACTAACAAGATAATATTAAAGGAAATCTAACATCACAAAACACAATAGGGTGTCTAATTCCACAAAAGAAAAGAGGGTAAGTGTGTTGGGTTCACCAAAATGAATATGAAGGTGAACACAAAAAATAATATGAAAGGAAATATAACACCAAAAATACAATAGGGCATTTAATTCCACAAAAGAGAGGGGGTAAGTGTGTCAGGATCACAAAAATGAATATGAAGGTGAACGCACAAAATAATGTGAAAGGAAATCTAACACCAACAACACAATAGGGCATCTAATTCCACAAAGAGAGGGAGTAAGAATGTTCGGTTCACCAAAATGAATAGAGATAAATATGATGTGTGTGAATAGAATGAAATATGTGAGTATGATATAAGAGGAGGGAATATATGATCTATCCTTCACTCAAATTCCCAAAAGAAATGATCCAAATTGATGAATCATAAAGAACTCATCAATGCACAAATGAATCAAATGATGGAGAATATGAAGAAAGGAGGAAATCCTATAATCTTCTATAGGAAGTATGTACTTCAAATCTTGAATGAATAAAAGAAAAATACTAACCTCAAAGTAGGGAAAATCTAGAAAATGCTAATTTTTTATGTTTGTGTATAGTTTCTCAAAATTCTAGAACCTACTTTGGGCTGTAAATGTTAAGATAGAGAAAACCCAAAAAAAAATTGTCCTTCCAAGGGTAGGTTGACCTTGACCCAAATAGCGGGTACAATCTTACCCCAAGGCACAATATTACCTCAAAAATTTAACCTTGACCTACATTGGTCTAACAAAAATTATGTTCATAGATCTCAAAAGTTTGTCAAAAATGGTATCCAAATATGAACTTCAATTCACTATCTTGTACCTATACCTACAAGAAAAAATATTTTTTATTTAGATGGGGGGTTTTCCTTGGCCAAACCCCAGTTTAGAATCAATGTTGAAATATAATTGAAATTGCAATATGTATAAACAAAGTATATAGAACTATTCACCTTATATTGAAATCCTTGTGGAGGATTCGAATCCTTGAATCCATAAGTATGGATGCTCCAAATGAATGTAGAATTGTGTGTAGGATGTCTCAAATCAATGGCATTAGATCTTAAACACCAATCTTGAATGGATCTTAGCATAAGAAGAAGCTTGAATGAATGTGAATGGAGAAATCCTCAACAAGAGGGCCCCATAGAGATTGAATCCTTCAATGGCTAACAATGGATCTCCTTGATGAACTGAATGCTTGAATGTTTGAATGCTTGATAATGGATCATCCAATATAATGTATGCTCTTACAAATTAGATAGATAGATGTCAAAACTTCATAGTAAGTGGATGTCAAAAATGAGACAAAAAAGCTTCCTTACATAGTGATCTAGGGCACAAACTTCTAGAGAGGTTGACATTGGAGAATTTAATCCCAATCAACCTTAACCCCTAGAAATGGACCTAGATTAAATGAAATTTAAGAGTTTACCATTTTGAAACCTAAAACAGTCAACTCAAAATAGGGAAAAAAAGCTTTTCGAAGGCCAGTATCCTAAAACCTCTAGAACTTGAAATTTGGACTTGGGGTCAGGGTCGAGGTTGACTTTGCCCTAGGTTAGGGTCAAGGTCATCTTCATGATTGACCCAAAAAGTCAAATTCTTCAGTTTCTTAGAGAGAGTTGTTAGAAAAAGGCTGGAAACAAGCTGGGGAGAGAAGCAGAATAGGGGGAAATAGCTAGATCCATGCAAAGACCTATTCAAGGCACTTGACATGACCCCTAACCACATAATTGAAGGGACTTATCATGGAAGTGATTCCATTTTAAGATGATACAATTTCTATCATCCCATAAAGCAAAGAGGATTTCCACATTGAAATCATGTTGTTTCTACATAAATTTAAAGGGAATACAAGAAGAATCCCCCTAAAGAACCATATCTCTAGAAAAAGCTTTAGGTTGAGAAGGCCAAAAAAATCATGAATTCAATTCCACAAGTACTACTCTTTACAGAGAAACCAAAAGAGGTGTTTCATAGTTTCAGGTTGCCCAAAAAATGGGCAACTAGGTTATGAAAATTCAAATTGTTGCATTTGAGATCCCAAAAACAAACCTTGGATTTGAATATGCCAAACACAATAAGACAACTTAGAATTGATAATAGCAAACCAAATATTTTGGAACATATGACACCAAATGGTTTGAGAAGATTGCAAATGCCACCTAGAATTCAAGGTTGAAACCATAGGAAAATGAGGTACAAGCCAATGGTAGCCCAATTTAAGGGTGTATTTATAGAGGGAAGTGTTGGGAAATCACCAACTTAGTTGAGTGGATTCTTATCTCATGAAGAATATTTAGAGGTAGTAACGCTATATGTGAATATTGGTCTCTGTAGCTACAACACAATAATAAGTCTTTAGATTCATGGTTAGATCAATTAGATAACTAGATGAAAATCATATAAAAGATAAAGATCAAAATGTATAAGAGAGATACCCAAGCTAAGCAGGGAGAATTTTTCTACATGGAAAAGATTGAAAAAGTTGCATCTATCAAGTATTGGAGATTTTTCTCTTTACTATCTTGAAAATGATTATAGTTAATCTCCCAAACCTATGTTTGTTGAGCAGATGAAATAGAAGTAGGAGCATAACCAAATGACAATTGAGCTTGCATCCTCTCTAAGCTATTCTAAATTTGATGAAGTAAAAGACTGTGTGAATGCAAAGAAATTATGGGACAAGCTGGCACTAATTCATGGAGGAGACACAAATATGATGAGAGCTAAGGGAAAAAGTATAAGAGGAAATAATGATGACATGATAATTAATGAAGGCAAGAATATAGCACAATATATTGCAAGAATTAAAGAAGTTGTGAATGCTATCAAGAGTGTTGGAGGTGAAATATTGAGTAGATAATGATCAACAAAATTCTGAAAACTTTTTTTCCTATTCATGTTATTAGAGTGTCTGAAATATAAGAGTCAAGATGCACACTTGGAAATAATCTCACGTTGGATAGTCTAGTTGGTAGACTCATGGCTTTTGAGTTGGCTAATTTTGATAATTATTCCCTTAGTAATGTTGAAAGTTATTTCAAAGAAAAAATGATTCTTGATGGTTATAGAAAGGAGAAAAAAAGAAAACATGTGACTATTGACAATGACTCAGATGAAGAACTTGATAAACTTGAGGCATTATTGGCTAAAAGGCTACCTAGAGGAAAAGACAAATACAAAGGTAATCTTCCTATTACTTTTTTTACATGCAACAAATTTGTTTATATTTCTACAAGGTTTCCTAACAAAGAAGATAAGGATGAGAGGAAGGACAACAAGTATCGAGATAGGAGAGATAATAGAGATGACAAAGATAATAGAGACTATAAAGGAAAAGGTAATAAATCTTGTTACATTATTGAAGAAAGTTCTAGTTGTGGTATTGATAAAAATGATGAAGAAGTTGTGTATACTACTATGAAAGATGATTTTGATGAAGATGAGAAATGTGAGAAGACTTCTCTAATCTCACATATCAGAAAAATTGACAGATGGATAATTAATAGTGGATGTTCACATCATATGACTAGTGATACAAATAAGTTTGAAAGGTTGATTCAATACAATGGTAATAGTGTTAAATTTGGAAATGATACACCATGTTATGTGAAAGGTAAAGGATCAATTGTTATGAATGATAAGATCTCATGTGATAATGCATATTGGGTTAATGGTCTAAAATATAACTTATTGAGTGTGGAACAATTGTTCAGTTCTAGCTATAGGGTTGAATTTCTAAACAAGAAGGCAAAGATCTATGGTGATGCTAGTGAACTAATTGGAAGTGGATAGAAAAGAAGAGGTAATTTATTTTATCTAGACCTATATGAAGATACATTCTTATTTTCACAATATGAAGATGTTTTTCTATGACACAAGAGGGTTTTCATGTAAATTTTGACAATTTGATTGAGATTAGCAAGAAAAGAAACGTAAGAGGATTCCCAAGATTGAGTAAATTGGATAAGGTGATGTACAAACAATGTCGATTTGGAAAAAGGACAAATTCTAGTTTAAAGAGAATTTTTTTTTCTTCTAATCATATTTTGGAATTAGTTCGTACTAATTTATGTGGTTCTACTGGAGTGCAAAGTTACTACGGAGATAAGTACTTTATCTTATTTTTTCATGAATTATCTAGAATGATGACTATAATATTTCTTAAAGAAAAATTTGATAATTTTCACATGTTTAAAGATACTTTTCAAATGTTTAAGTGGTATTTGGCTAGAGTGGAGAAAGAAACATGTTAGAGCCTAAAGTACTTGAGATGGGATAGAGGTGGAGAGTTCATATCTAGAGAGATCAACATATTTTGAAATGATAAAGGAATCAAAAGATGTTTGCACCTAGAAATCCACCATAGAGTAGTATACCTGAGAGAAGGAATAGATCCATAATGGATTTTACAAGAACATTGATGATGGAAAAGAATGTTTCATCAAAGTATTGGAGAGAAGTTGTCAACACTACAATCTACACACTAAATTGAGTACAATTCAAGAAAGATACAAACAAAAAACCTTTTGAGTTATGTATGGACATGCACCTAATGAAGATTATTTCAAAGTTTTTGGAAGCAAATATTATATTATGAAAGATCAAGGAATGGAAAGCTTGATGCTAAGAGTGATGAAGGTATATTCACAAGTTATTCAACAAAAAGTAAGGCATACAAGTGTTTGAATTCAAACACTAACAAGGTTGTGGAAAGTGCAAATGTTTGAGTTGATGAATTTCTAGAGAAGAATTAGTAGAATGCAAGAAAGATCTTGGAGACCATAAATTTGGTATATGTCAGTGAAGTAGAACCTAACATTACTTCTAAACCTCACATACTAGTTGAAGAAATACAAAATGTAAAAAATGTTGAGTCATAGTAGAAAGGCCCTACTGAGCAACAACAACCTACTGAGTGTCAAACTTTAGAAGTTGACAAATAGCCAGATAATGCAGACCATCAAAATAATGAACCTGAGATATAGATAGAAATACAACAAGATGAACCTGAAGTGATTGAACATGTTGAACTAGGTGAACCTAGTGAACATCAGAAAGAACAAAGAAGAAAATAACCTATCCTAGCAAAGTATGTGAGAAGAAATCATGCACTAGAAAAAATCATTCGAGACAAAGATTTAGGAATTATGACAAGAAAAAGACTGAGGAGTGATACATACATATTGTATGAACATGAACCTAGATTAGTGAAAGATGTAATTGATAATGATGATTGAATTGCAGCCATGAATGAAGAGATTGAGGAAATTGAAAAGAATAAGACATGAACACTAGTACCTAAGACAAAGGACAAGAATGTGATTGGAACAAAGTGGGTATCCAAGAACAAGCTAAATGAGAAAGGTAAAGTCACAAGGAGCAAGGCAAGACTAGTTTGTAAAGGATATGCACAAGAAGCATGAATTAACTATGGAGAAACTTTTGTTCCAATCAAAAGGTTGGAAGGACCAAGAACTTGTCCTGCATGTGGTTCATACAAAGGTTTTAAAGTTTATCAAATGGATGTGAAGTCTACATTTATAAATGGTATACTTGAAGAGGAAATCTACATTGAGCAACCTAAAGGGTTTTTTTGAGTCTATTAATAAAAAAATGGTATGCAAATTGCAAAAAAATTTGTATGGTTTGAAACAAGCTCCTAGAGAATGGTATGCAAGCTTACATGCATACTTGGTGAAAATTGGTTTTGTAAAAACAAATAATAACAATAATTTGTATTTGAAGAATGAATCTGAGAGCAAAATATTGCTAGCTGAAATTTTTGTGGATAATATCATATTTTGAGGAAAATATGAATTGTGTAAATCATTTTCTGGTGAAATGAAGAAAAGTTTTGAAATGTATATGTTTGAAGAGATCAAATTCTTTGTTGGCCTATAAGTATACCAAATAAATAAAGGTATGTACATTACACAATCAAAATATATTAAGGAGATACTAAAAATTTTTGGTATGAAAGACACAAGACCAATTGGAACTCCTATGACTACTAGACATAAAATTTCAAAGAATGATGATTCTAAAGAGGTGAATCTAAAATTATACAAATCAATGATTGGAAAATTGCAGTTTGTAGTTAATAGTAGACTTAACATTGCATTAGTAGTTAGAATAATTGCAAGATACTTTGCTAATTCTACGGAGAATCACATGATGGTTGTGAAAAGGATAGTGAGATATCTGAAAGTAATAGAGGATTGTGGCCTATGATATAAGAAGAATGATAAATTTGAGTTGAAGGTGTATCTGAGACGTATTATGTTGGAAATGTTGATGATAGAGAAAGCACTATTGGAGGCACTTTCTTTCTTGGAAAGAGAGTGATTTCCTGGAGAAGCAAGAAGTAGAATTGCATTTCTCAATCCACAACAAAAGTTGAATATGTTGCTACAGTAGTAAATTGTTCTAAGATTGTTTGGATCAAGTGATTGTTGAAAGTTATAAAGGAAGAGATTGCTGAGCCTATAGTAATCTATTGTGATAATACAAGTGGTATAAACACTTCAAAGAATCTTGTGATGCATACTAAGACAAAACATATTGAGATCAAATATCATTACTTTAGAGAACTAGTACAAGAAAAAGAAGTGAGTCTTGAATATGTGAACACTAAAGAACATATAGCTAACATATTTAATAAGGCATTACCTAAGGAAACACATGAATACTTTAGAAACAAATTAGGGATAATTCCCCTTACTAAATCTAACTAAGGTGAGATGTGACATTGCATCAAATGTTATTATCAGAATATCATACATATTGATACATAAGATCACACTTTAGGATCTACCTAAAGGTGTGAAATGATGTAAAGAGATGATTTTGAAGATGAACCTGATGATAGAGGGAGAAAATCTACAAGTGAAACTGATGATGTATGATAGTGTTCCTAAAGTTGTTATGGTGGCTAAGATGTCTTAGGCATTGTTGTTAGAGATGAAGATAAAGACTATTGTTAATGAAGACATAAAGAAAGAGAGAGATGAAGATCACATTATAGTAGTTGAAGATTGTTCTTATTATACTAGAAAATTAGATGAGAATCACAATGAAACTAAGAAGATCTACCTATTCAAGGTGTTGTTTAGTTTTTGGATTGTATGGTAACTTGAAGATATTTCATATGTTGTGAGTGACGGAAAGGGTGAAAAAGTGTTGCCATTGGAAAGGTGTTGCCATCATTGTTGGAGCTACAATTGTTGAGAGCCTAATTAGAAAAATTGTTATATTGTCATTGATGTCAAACCTATTGTTAAGACCAAGTGTCAAACCTATTGGAGAGACATTGAATAAATATGTAGAGTGTCATATCATTTGATTGATGAAGAGGATTGAAAAGAAGAGATCATGTGATGACCTAATAAAAGGTTGAGTTGAGATGAGTAAGTGAGATGGAATTATAATAGGAACTTGATAAGTTAGTACTTGACAAAATAATTTATTGCTTAATCAATACATGAAGTGAAGGTGACAATTGGATGAAGCTCAGAGTTGAAACAATTCATAATGATAAGCTTCACCATGTATCGGTGTTGCATGGTCAATGAAGGAGTTGAAGCATACAAATTGTTGAGCAATTAGTTATTCCTAAGAAAATGTATGAAGAAGTGTAGTTACAACTGAACATAGTATTATATGGGAAAGAATATTTATGTTGAGTGAGATAATTCAATGATGATTGAGTAATTTGTTGAAGTTGATGAACGATCAACCCCATAGCTCCCAAGAATCACCTACATGCAAACACTTGTTACAGAAGAGAGAGGCAAAAATCTTTGGAAGCAAGAATTGCCAAGTCCATAGATGAGACATTTTTTATGAGCAAAAAAGAGATTGCTATAATCAAAAGTGAATTCTCAAGTTAATGTTTACAATGAGAGATCATCCTTATAAAGGAGATCAAAACCCATAAAAAGGTCTAACCTAGGTTGCATCAAAATAATTAATAAAAAAAATTAATTATTAGATGCCTAAAGTTTAGCTTAAGAAACTAGAGTTAATTAGGAAATATCTAATTACTCTAACACCCCCCCTTAAGATAAACTTAGGGAGTAGCTAAAAACCTAGAAACTACTGCTAAAAGTAAATTTGGATCCTAGCAAACAAGGCCTGATAAGGTACCCAAGCACAACCAAATCTCTATAAAGAGGAGAAATAGAGAAAACCACATGGGAAAAACACTACTCCAAAAAGAGATGGAAAACATGTTGAAAGAAACTAGTGAAGGACTAAAGAAGCCTCCAAACTAGGGAATGTCCTAAAAGATAGGAACAAGAGATGATCATGAAGAACATTGCTGAAGCATGTAGAAGCTACAAAGCTCTATTGAAAGATGATTGCTAATCTAAAGAACCTCCACTAAAATAGAACTTGACCAGGTAGAAAAGACTATAATCTACATTGAATCTGGAGGAAAATAAAGGCAAACCACTAAACTCGAAGATACAGATGGCATCAAACACCAAAGCCTAAAGAGTTGATCAATCAAACCAAAGAAGCATCAGAAAAAATAGAAGAAACTCTCCCTAATGCAGATAGGGTAAGGTGACAGGAAACTGAGAAAGTGGGCCAAAAAGAACTGCAAGTCAAAGAACCACGATCAAGATGCACAAAAAAGTACATAAATGTGTACTGAGATGATCAATCTCAAACACGTCATGAGGCTAATGTCACTGAAGGGACACTCACTTGGAAAAAGGAAGATGGAAAACAAAGACAAAACATCAACCCCCCATGGCACTTTATCAGAGCAGTGCATGTACAATAAGGCACAAGATATAATGAATCCAAAGAATACAGTAATCTGTATGAGTGTCCCCAGATGATACTACTCGAATCAGAAGGCAAACAAAGGCAAACAGCTAAAACTAAAAATACAGATGCAGTATGACACTTTATCTCAGTGCAATTGCAAGAATGCATACAAATGATATCAACAATGATCAAAAAAGGCATATGACTAATACAAAAGATAGTACAAGTCATCTAAAGAAAAGAAATTGATCCTTGAACTTGAAACAACCAAGTTATCCATCAGAATGCAAAAAAGTAGAAGACTAAATAAAATGTGCCTAGAGTAGAATTTGGAAGAACAACTAGCATCACTAGAAAGAGCTCGAAAAGAGGTTTCCAATGATATAAAAAATTCTCAAATCAAAAATCGGATGCTCAAGATATGCCTCCCAAAGCGCAAAATTGTACCTCTAACTTTGACAATAGAAAAAACCATCAAAATAGAATTAAAATTAAATACTGCTTATACCACTATGACAGGCTTGGAACCAGCTTTTTGTTGATATCTTGTTTGCAAAAAATGGAGTCTGTATGCCTAAGATATGAACAAAAAATCGAAGATAGGTCCAATCGGAAGCTGAGGAGGTGACAGGAAGTAGTGATGTAGTGCTAACATAGTACTAACATCAGCAAATGAAAAGCCCAAAGTTGATGGTCAAATGGCTATCAAAGCAAAAAAATGCCATAAAAATGACCCCAGTTGAAACCAAAAATAAACCATCAGAAACAAAAGCCAAACAAGGGTCGATGCTAGGTTTTTAACCGGTGGCCAAAATAGGACATGTTTGAAAAAATCAAAGCAAGCGTTCCTTACACAGATACAAGCTTAGAGTCTCAGAAGTTGAGTAGTAAATTTTTGGAAATAACATGCACATAGCCCTAGAGGCTCAAACAGAAGTCCAACTCCCACATGTCAATGCCGAAGCCCAAATAAAATTTCCTCTCAGCACATCTTCAATTACACACCAAAAACTTAATAAGTGTCCACATGGCCACTGACTATTGTTTGTTGGTGGACAAATTTCAAGGCACGGTCCTTAAAAAAAACTAACTCCCTTTGACTTTGGAGGGAAATCTATCGATAGCCTCCTTACATTTTTTTTGTGCAGGCTCGTGGTTCCTATCTTTGGAGGCTCACATAACCCAGCTTAGCAAGATTCCATGCATGGGTCAGGCTCCAAATCAATGTTATTTGATCAAGGCTGGGGGTTCACGCATTGAACTCATGAAAACTGCTGAAAAGAAGGGACAAAGACCACAAGCAGGGAGCAACATCTACCAAACACGTCTCCACAAGCTCAACCCCACAAAAACCTCCAAAAAAGACACCCAAGATAAATAAAATCAACAATCACGGGCCGATAACAACAGACTTTGGTAATTATCGGGTCCAACCACCATTCAGATCTCCATCCTTCCAAAAGAAGAAAGATCCTTCAATGCCGCTAATTGAGGATCAAAGGAATGGAGCAATTGAAAGAGGGACTACAATAACATGACAACTGAAATGCCACATTCACAGTGCTCCAAAGCGAGACCTCCAAAAAATGCATGTAATTATTCCATGTGCATCACCACCAAACAAAGGATGAGACCAAAAAATGAGGGTCACATATCAAAACTGCATGTGACTGCTAATACGAAAGGATTACATCCATTGATAACCAATCAAATTTGTTGCAAAAAAGAACCAAAATCATGTAGTGCAGGGACAAAGGGTGTGGAGGAAGAGGGCACCCAAAAAAAAGTGTCCATCTCCCATCAATTGCAGCAATCATGCTACTGATCGGTCAAACAGCTCACCACCCCAAAAAAATTACTGTCCACTATGATGGCAAAATCGACTCATTCATCAATGGAGGATAGGCACACATTCAACTCCAAAAAAAAACACTCATTTTTCACAAACACCAAAAATTGTGCCCACTAAGAATGCCACAAATCATGGATCAAATCATGGATAAGAGCCACTGATGAAGGCAAGGTTGTGGAACAAAGTCAGAGGCATGGGCGAGTGCCTTCCAATGCACAAAGCACGCCTTGATGCATGCGATGGAGGTAGGAAATGTCACCCTCCTCCAGTGAATGCAAGATGCTCTAAAAATGTTGTGGATTGCAAAAAATTGCTGCCATTAGCGAGAAACCAACAATAGTCCTGAAAAAATGGCATGGAAAAAATGAGTGCTGCCAGATATGCCCACAAAATAGGTTCAAGAAATCAACATGGTAGGATTTGAACCTAAGAGCAAAACAAAATATAGAGAAAGCCACTAGAACAGGATCACAGATTCAAGCTGCATGGAAGGGAGACCAGAAAAAAGAGCGAGCCTCCAATCATGTGTACCGCTAAGGAGAGAACCTTCAGGGGAAGATCATTGTGAGTTCCAAGGCAGAGGTTTCCCATAAAAAAAAATATCGCCAAACAACACAGTCATCCTTCATTAAATTTTTTTCATTAAAAAAATTCAAAATATCGCTTCCTCGTTTTGTGTGCCCAAGCTAAAAATAGCTTAGGTGCAAAAAATTTTGCCTCAAATTTCAACAGTGTCTAAACTAGATGTATTTTATATGGAAATGGGGGTTTTCAAGTGCTTTGAGCTCAACGGTGATGTCCGTTTTGCTCAAAGTACCTCAAAAATTAGTGACCTGCCCCCCAAATCTAATAAAAAAATGCTGAAAGTTTAGATCCGAAAATCAATGTTAGATCCAATGTCAAATCTCTCACAAATAGACCAGGGGCATGAAGATCTGGAGCTTTGCTGCCATGTTGAAGTTGATGAATGATCAACCCCACAGCTCCCAAGAATCACCTGCATGCAAACGCCTATTATAGAAGAGAGAGGCAAAAATCTATGGAGGCAAGAATTTCCAAATCCATAGATTAAACATTCTTGATGAGCAAAAAAGAGATTTCTATAATCAAAAGTGAATTCTCAAGTTAATGTTTACAATGAGAGATCATCCTTATAAAAGAGATCGAAACCCTAAAAAAGGTCTAACCTAGGTTGCATCAAAATAATTAATAAAAGAATTAATTGTTAGATGCCTAAAGTTTAGCTTAAGCAACTAGAGTTAATTAGGAAATATCTAATTACTCTAACATAATTGAGTGAAGACCAAGCAGAAGAACATAGTGATGACAGAGTATCAACAAAAGAATAGTTTGTGAAAGAATCAAGATTTGTGGCTAACATAGTTGAAATCCTGGAATACGAAAAACATGTTGATGATAAAGATTGATAAGTTATATTATTTAATACAAGGAAATGATTAGTTGAGTGATCAAAGGATAATATTTGAGGAGATGTTTCTAGAAGTGTTGAGAAGAGAACAAGAACAAGAGATAGATAGATTC
This sequence comes from Cupressus sempervirens, assembly GCA_028749045.1. NCBI lineage: Eukaryota > Viridiplantae > Streptophyta > Pinopsida > Cupressales > Cupressaceae > Cupressus > Cupressus sempervirens. Next base: position 223,660,377 of record CM053788.1, read on the forward strand.
ATTAAATTTTTTGGATCTGATCACAAACCCTAAGATCTGCAATTGTTGTTAAGTATAAAAAGATCAAAACTACCTATTTAAGGAGGTATCTGATATGTTTTAGAGGGTTGTTGGATTGTAAACTTGTGAAGACAAGTGGTGGATAGACTTGTAAGGAGAAGTGCAAATTTTTTGATGTTAAGGATTGCTTGAAGAGTTTCCAAGAATATCTGAGATGAAGAGAATGATGGAGCCCAATCAATGAACCAGAATTGAGCCAAATAGAGATCTAAATTTGCAAAGTGAGTTGTATGTTATATATCAAATTTTTTTTGTTACTTTCTAAGCATTGTGGCGGTCATAAAATCCTTTTGATAAGGTTAACCATATAGTCATTTGTAAAGCCTTTGATCAAGGTTACATTTTAATGGAATGTTCTTAAGTCCTCTAACAAGGCCACTCCTAATAGGGTGATTAAATCCTTTAATAGGGTCATACATAATAGTGTGTTTTTTAACCTTTAATAGGGTTGGCTCCTAATAGAGCTTTCTTTAGAAGAGTGAAAAAGTGGTACCATGTTACTAGTGGTTTTTCCCAAATTGATTTTCCATGTTAAATCCTAGTGTCAAACATTATTTGGATTTTTTTGTGTGTGCTTATGTTGCTTACTATTTTTAAGTTTAAGTTTATTTTTTACTATGATAATTTTTTTCAAGTCATCACATATAGATCAGAGAGCTATAATGAAATGAATAAGTTGGACTATAGTGAACAATTTTAATCAATGAATTATTGGGTTAAGTTTTTTGAAGTTTCAAGTATTTGATTTATACATATGGACCTCAGGATAACTAATTCACCCACCTCCCTTTTTAATTCCAAATATTGTAGCAACTTCCATCATCCTGGTTTCCTGCATCAAATCTAAGTGCTTATATAGCTAGCTAGATCACAAGTCGGCCAGTTAGGCATTTATTTATAATATAGGTCCAGTCTTGGATATGTAAACCATAACTAAGACAATGGAAATCAATTATTCACACACTCTTATGGATAGGTTCAAAAACACATTAGGAGTCAGTACCAAACTATGCAAGATGCCACATCATAATAAAAAATCACGTAAACAAAAATAACACACCACATAGGAAGCATTTAACAAGAAATAATGATACATAACTCAATAAATATGACATATCAATATTTGCACTCATAGGATAAGGACAAAAAATAGGTCCTCAACAACATGCTAATTACGTATAGCACAAAAATCAAGGTATCAATGGCTACACCACAAACAACAAACAAGTACATAAAATAAAAAATATTTTTGGGTGATGCAAGATTACTTATTAACCCAAGATGCTCCTTCATCAGACACCTAGGGTAAGTAAAGAACTAACACTACTACATTTGGACCCGAATTGTGATGGCATGGCATTGTAATCGCAATGGTCAACCATCACCCAAGCAATAATACCATGAATTGGCTCCCATCAAACATGTGTCACACTTTTGGCATTGCACATTAAGATGAAAAGCTCTTCCTTTGCAATTGTGATGCAAAAAAAGTCACAATTTGGCAAATGGTAATGCCAATAGGTCATTGTCACATTGTGGTAATTGCGACAAATGGATGTTGCAATTACAATGGATGACTGTTCCATTATGTCATCCCCATAGTGATGTTCATGCTCTATGACCAATAATCATCTGTCAAAATATTGTTGCAAGTGCCATGGTGTGTGACAACCATGTTATAGATGCAACAACAATCCATCAGATTATTCTGTTGCAAGTGTGACATTCATTCGACAGCACTGTTGTTGTTCCAATGACATTCCATTGGGCTAGGTTGTCACAATTGCAATGACCTACTAAAATATTTTTTTTAAAAATGTTTGATAGGATTGAAGATGGACAATTTCAATATACTTTGATATACTTATTCGTCTTCTATCTCTTTCGTTCTAAGAAATGGCAATATATGTGAGATTATGGTTTTGAGGACACTAGCCATACATATATGGTTTGCTAGAATATGTTTGATAAGCATAATAAGCAATATTCATATCCTTCAAGGGCACTTGCAAAATATGGAATCTCGATCTTAAATATCATTCTTTTTATTTGTTGAAGAGAACTATTCATTGTAGAAGGGAATTGCAATGATCTGAAGCATGAGGCATTACAATGATGTGAAGCAAGTACAAGTCATGCTTCAGATCATTGCAATGCCCTTCTATAATGAATAGTTCTCTTCAAAAAATACAAACAATGATATTTAAGATCGGGATTCCATATTTTTCAAGTGCCCTTGAAGGATCTTAATATTGCTTATTTTGATTATTCAACATATTCCAGAAAACCATATATATATGGTTAGTATCCTCACAACCACAATCTCACGTATATTGCAATTGCTCAAAACTGAAGAGCTAGAAGAAAAATAAGTACATCAAATTATATTGCAATTGCCCAATCTAATTCTAAAAACAACAAAACAAAAAATCTTTCCCTTCTTGTAATTACATGTAAATAAATCAAAACTAGAAGAAAAATAAGCACATCAAAGTAATGATTGAATAAACTAACTTTTCCTAATTGAATAAACAAACTTTTCCTATTGCTTTCAGGCCAAAAAATGAATGCTTTTATGTTACAATTTGTTCGCTGCATGTTGATCTTGATTTTAGTGCTTGGATGAAGAAACTATTTTTTAAAACTCCTTAGCTCTCTTGCATTCTAATAATAAAATAATTCTTTACACAATTAAATTAAAAAACTATTCAACATTGTAACACATTTTCAAACCAACTAAAACAAAAGAAAATGCATATGACAAAAAAAATAGATTTTAAGAAGAAATGTGAAGTAAACCCATTGGGAGCTTAAAAAGCCAATAAAATGGGAAGCCTAGCAACATAGAGAAAAATACCTAATGCCAGAAAAACCCTAAGATGGCATGATATGCTTGTTTAAGTGCAAGGACATCTTGTAATCAAATTGAGGGGTTTAAATTAAAGAGAAGGTGACAAATGTACATTCATGCAAATGATCAGTTGAAGTGTGGGAAATTAATTGACAGGACATGGGTCATGATGAGATCTTGGTTTAAATTAACAAGCAAGCAGTAATTGTTGTCAATGTCAGATTTGACAAGACATTAACAACTATTTAAAAATTTGTTTAAGAGTGACTATAATATGCATACGAGAATTGTCTCTCTCTATAATTTATTATTATTATTATTATCTATATAATATTTGAATATAGTAATGATCACATTCATTAAATTTTTAAATCTATATCAATCTTGTAATAACTATTAGGTTAAACAAAAGTGAATAATTAATTTGTTTGGAATTAAAAGATATTTTTTCTATACTTCTACCAATTTCCTTATTTTAATTGTTGTCCCTTACCATTACCCCCATCCCAGAAACATGAGGGATAAAAGGAAATATTGGACGGAGGTTTGTGTGAGATCAAAGATGCCATTTTTTTTACAATTGTAACAACACAAGGAGTTATTTCTTGTTCTTGTAAATATATTACTCCACCAAATACAAATCCTTTGTCTAACAAATGATTTCACCCTATGCCAAAAGGATACATTTGAGACAAGAACAAATAGACAATTGGGTAGAAACAAAGAAAGACTGATGTGAAAATACTGGAAGCAAATTGGAAAATATAATGGTGAACAATCAATAGAAAACTGAAAATAAGTCCTAGTGAGAATGTAAATACTGTAATACCCCAAAATTGGCTCATTGCCATGATACCAATTCTGGTCTATTCTAAATCAATTCTAAAGTCCTATTTCACTAGGCAAATTCTCATTCTACTACTCGCTACTTGACTTAATTATCAAATGCAGAAAACCTAAATCTGCATTCATCATACTCTTTATTTAATTCCTATAGTATTGACTCATATTAGTCACATTAAACCTACTTATTACAATTTAATTTAATATAAAGTATTTACACTTTAAGTAAATTAAATTAATCTCCTAAGGCTAATGTACTACGGAATTAAATTTATTTAATTTAATAAATGTGCCTATTTTAATTAATTAAATGAAATTATTTAATTAAATGGAGAACTTACTTCTAATTAATTAAACAAAATTATTTAATTAAATGGGAAGCCATTCCTAATTAATTAAATGAAGTTATTTAATTAAATAAGAAAAGTGTCTCTAATTAATTAAAGGATTATTTAATTAAATAGAAAAGGTAATTGTGAGAGTATATCTCATTTTATTAAATTAAATATCTCACCAAAATCTTTCTTCAGTTCAAAAAGGGAAATTTCAAGTTCACTATTGATCAAAAAAGAATTAAATCAATTAACTCCCTTTAATTTGGGAATCTTCCTTTATGACTGAACTTCACCTTTAATCCAGACCGTTGATTGAAATCGATCTCAACTGTTGATGGATTCCAGGAAAGTCTATTTAAGAGACCCTCATCTCTTCATTTTGAGGGAGGATGAATTAGAATTTGCATTGAATTGCTGTTGAAATTCATACTCACATTTGCTCACATTTTTGCATACATTTTGCATCCTTAGCTTAATTTCATTTAGCTTAATATGCATAGTTTAATCTAGTTTTGTTTCAATTGTTCCTAGATCAGAATGCATTTCTCATTCTAGATTAGTTTGCACAATCATATAGATTAATTTCATTTTTTAAATCCTTCGTTCTTAGAGGGTCTGGTTGCTTAAACACCTCAAATCTAAGGATATCTAACAAGCAATTCCCTTTAGATAGAAGGCAACAGGTCGTCTTGCCGACTGATTTTCAGATAAACAATCCAATGGTCATCTCGAGATGAATCCGCAAATAAAGATCGTGTTGAAGTGTGTGTGTTAGCAGAGGCTGCATTTTCACATATACATTTCTGGCACCCACCGTGTGGCAGGGAAAATCAAATTTTCTGGCCTCTTTTTGCATTTTTTAATCATTTTTTTTGTTCTCTATCTATACTATTTCGTACAGATTTGGGAATCTTTGCACGAAACTGTTCATTTTCACGTGAGGATCCAGAATCTTCACTCAAATATTATTTTCGTATCACGTGAGAAAGTGCCTGAGCGCACGAAACTTTGCGCAGCACCTGTTTCTTTGCGCGGGCCGAAATAGAATTTTGCGCAGGTCGTAAAACTTCTTCACGCGGATTGTCAAGAATTTCGCGCGAGTCTCTACTGATAGATTTTTTTTTGCATTGATTTTTGTGTTTTCTAGTTTTTCTGCTAACTTCTCACTGTTTTTGGTTTTCCTATGTTTTCTAATTTTTTGGACAGCATAATAGTGGTTTGCAGTACAATTGGAAAAGCATGATAAAGTTGCTAAAAATAGGTAAAACATCTACTAAGTGTGTTGCGAGGATTACTAGGTAATTCTTTTTTACTAATAACACATCATTTGGGCCTAAAATGAACATCTCTCATGTCAAGCTTATGTGTGTTTCCTTCCATGTTCTCATTTTACAACACATGCATAATTTGATACTAGGTTGTGATCTCTATTAGTTTCATCTAGCAGGCTTAGTTACTAGTGATAAATCTAATTACCTATCTTGGGTTATTGGACTCACTAATCTATCGGCCCCTCATTTCACCCTGTGGTTGCAAGATCAGCACCACGTTAAAGGGGAAGGGTCTACAGGAAAGAAGCATTAAATGCTCCACTAGGTAACCCTTTTGTGCTTTCTAGAATCACTAGTTTCTGAGTTGTGGACTCATTTTGGCTTGTGTGAGGGGTTAAATGTTCCACATCTTTGGACTCACCTCACATTAGTTAAAGCGTTAAGTGTACCACCTTGTGCTCTTTGATTGCTTTTGGATAGATTTTCTTTCGGGAATTAACATCTATACACACATAGTAATTAGACCTCGATGAACACTATTCGTGAATCTTGAGAGAGTGGGTACCTAGTGAAACTCCTCTCTACGACAGATTCCTTGTAGGTGGGGAGGATACTTTGAGCATCTCGCAAATAGATGAATCTTCAACTTTTTGATTGAGACATCCTTTCTTCAGAGAGGTTGATAGATCACTGGGAGTTGATATCATAGATCTTTAAAAGATACTCTTAGTTTAGTGTGTCAGATTAATTTGTCTGCTTTGATTGGGCTAAAAGTGAAAAGGTGTCAAAAATTTGAATCTGGAAGCTAAGTCCCCTTGTGGTACACTATTGTGAGTTGGTCACCTTTAAAGAGGGTTAACTATAGCAGACAATCCCTCTACAAGGAAAACTGCATTGATGGAACCTCGAGCGATAATAGCCATTTTTTACGTGGTAGTGACAACCGCTATATAAATGTCCTTGTGGAGGAAATCTCCATGGGTGTGGTTCATTGTGGGTCGTCAGATCTCCCCAATAGCTCTTGAAGATTAAGTTCTTAGACTATGTTGAAACATCGATCCGCTGGGATTGGAGGTCACCCCTATGAGTCATAAAAGTTGCAGAGTCAAAACATTACTAAAAACCTTAAAGAGGCCAAACTTTTCACTTTCTAAGAATGTGTGCAATGATTGCAAAACTCTTTGAAAACATACACAAATAGCTCTCCTAGGGATTCGCACAAACTAAGTCACTTGATTGTTCATACGCAAGGTTGCTTTTGCCCTTGCTCATTGTTTTTAGACTTGCTTGAAATCACCTACTTGCTGTTCTACATGCCTATTTATCTGCTTGGTTACTGAAACAATCAAAATTTGTCAAAATCAGTTGTTGTTGTAAAATTGGTCTACCTTCTCACGCGAAATTATTTTGGTCTCTCACGAAATTATCTGGTCCTCATGCAAAATCATTTTGTTCTCCCACAAAATTAAACTACTATTATGAGTCTTCACGCGGCCTATGAACTTCTTCACATGAAATTAAACTACTGTCAATGACCTTCGCGTGAGCCAAAAAACTTCTTCGCATGGTCTGTGAAACTTCTTCGCGCGACCTGTAAAGGTTTTTCACGCGAGATCTTATGTCAACATTACCAATTTGGGTCTGTTTTAGCTATCTACAGCTTGCACGCCATCTTTTTCTATGTCTGTTTATTGCTCTCTGTCTGCAAACAGTCCTGAAATAATGACACTTCGCTTAGCTGAAGACTTGTGTCTACACCTTGACTAGTATTGTCTCATAAGTAAATTTTTTTGTCTTGTCTTATTGCTTGTCATACTTTGTGTCACATTGGTCATAATCTCTGGCTGTTCTAGCCTTTAAATTAGACCATTTGTGCCTTAGTGAACAACATTCTTACTATTATCTTGTCCTTTTTGAGACTCAATCTTAGTGTAGTCCTTGTCCAAGTTCTAGCTTCTTGTCCTTGTCTATGACTATCACAACTAGAAGCGGCAACGTGTTTTATCCTGATAACCTTAGACGTGGTTGTGCTAGGGGTCGTAATCACGACAGAGGTTGCTTACCTTTTGTTACATAATCTGTATCCAGTTTGGCTAGTGAGGCATCTTCATGATCTCCCTCACCTGCCAGGTCATCTCAAGTTCAACGAACATTTTCCAATTTGCAAAAAATTAGGAATCCTTTTTACCAAGAGGATACTGAAACAAGTAGAGGTCCTAAATTCCCAAACACAATGATGATCCTTTCTTCAGAGAGCCTTTAGAAACACAACACACAAAAATTGAACACGTTCCTATAATGACTAATTGTGAACCTGAACATGGTAGTTATAGTTCATATCAAGAACCACCTAGGGATGACAAAGAGAAAGAGAAAGAATATGACACTAATGAGGAACAGGAAGAGGTGGAAATCCTCCCTAAACACATAGCAAAATTTTGAAGAGACAAAAACTTTCAGGAGGTCATGGGAATCCTAATCAAGGAAGAGAAAGAAAAATACTTTCTCAAACTTGCCCAAGAGGGAGCAAAGTTACCTTCTCATTTCAATCTAGAAACCATTGTCAAAATTGAAGAAGAAACTGAGACCTCCAAACTCCAAAAATAATTGAAAATTATGCAAGACCAATTGGTTCAGATGATGCATGAGAAAGAGAAACCCACAAAGACATAAACATTGGACACTCTTTGTTCATTTCCATTTGACAAAAGCATAAACATGTCGCCTTTCCCACGAGGTGTAGAACTACCCAAATATGAAAAGTACTTTGGTACTACTGATCCCCAAGATCACTTGCAAGAATTTGGTGCTTTGTCTATAGATTTTATACACAATCAAATGTACATCATGTGTTTATTCCCTAGAAGCCTAGGTGGTCAGACTTTGGAGTGGTTCTCACATTTACCTCCTGGTATCAAGACATTTGATGAAATTTCCAATTCATTTGTTCAGCAATATTCTCATAACATTCAACATCCTGTAAATATTTGAGATCTATGCAACCTTAAACAGAAGGTTGGTGAGCCTTTTCTCACTTTCCTCCAATGGTGGAGACAACTATACACTAAGTATTCTTGTAAAATCCTAGAAACAAAGAAGCTTGGCATTTTCACTTATAACCTCTTACCTAATTTTGGGTATAGAGTCCAACTACAAGGTCCACGTACCTTTGAAGGCATGATTACACAAGCTATCCGTATCGAAGAATTTATGGTCAAGAAAGGTGAGCTCACTCTTTAGAGAGACACAAAACAAGGTTCCACTTCCAATAGGGATAAAACCAAACATGTCAACAAGAACCAATAAATTATACATGATGGGGTTGTTGACAATGCCACATCCAAACTTGCTAAAATGACATTTAATCTCATAGACTGCCTCAAAGCGGCCAAAAATGCTAAGAAGCCTCCCCCTGACAATAAGACATCTCGAAACAAACTAAGAAACTCATGGACAACACAACCCAAGTGAGAGTATACGCCTTTGGGAGAAATTTTGGATGTGGTTTACAAAACATTGCTACAACACAAGCTTATCTCACCAATGGATAACCCTCATCCCTATGATACACAACCACGCCCACCATGGTGGAATGAGACCTCATTTTGTGCGTATCACCAAAACAAGGGACACAAAACCAACAACTGTATAAACTTGCATCATAAAGTCTAGGACATGATTGATGCTGGTGATCTTGTGGTAGATGGACATAACAAAAACTCAAACCACAAGGTGTTCAAAGAGCCTTTCCCAGCTTATGAAAAAGGAGAGACTTCGAAACTAGAACCCTACAATAAGGTCAACTATACATATTCCAATGATGACAATGTCATTCACATGGTTGAACCTATAGATTCTGAATAATGTGATGTTATTACCATAAAGGGCAAGCAAGATAATGACAAACCCAAGACACCATTTGTCTTGAGAGGCCCTACTTCAAATAAGATGGATAATGCATCTTCGCAACACTGTGCTAATGTTGTTACTTGCTCTCATGCGAAGTTGGTGCTCAAAGGCCCTACACCTCCTACTTCAAATCTTGAATGACACAAAGAAAAAACCCTTGCTGGTCCATCTGGTAAAGGTGCAAAACACACAAAAAACTTGACTATAACTAGTTATAGTGTTTTCGATCAGTTGAAATGAACTAATGCTCAGATTTCCATCTTTAAGCTACTTAAAATCTTGCTTTCTCACAGGAAAATTCTGGACAAAGCCCTCGCTGAGGCAAATGTTCCTCAAGATCTTGATCTTGAGCAATTTCAATTCATGGTAGGTCACCTAACCTTGCCATATCTTATGACTTTTTCTGAAGAAGATGACAACTTGTTGAATCACGCACACAATCAGCCTCTACACATTGAGGTTATGATTCACCAGACACATGTTCGTCGGGTACTCATTGACAACAACACTGGCCTAAATATTGTCTCTGCTGCTCTTCTTAGACAATTGAATTATTCTGAGGACTCTGTTGATCCCTGATGAAAGATTACTATTAAAGCTTACAATGAAGTGGAACGAAAATCACTAGGTCTTGTGGTTTTACCAATTTGCATCGGTCCTGTCAAAAGGGATGTCACCTGCGAGGTGCTTGACATTCCCTTAGCCTACAACATTCTGTTCGGACGATCATGGATACATGAGATGTGCATTGTGCCATCCACATACCACCAATGCATCAAATTCCCATTGCATGGCTCTGAAGTTACTATTCCTGCCACTACTAGCTACACCTGCAATATGCTCAAAGCTGCTAAAAATTCTATCCCTGCTAACTGTGAGTCTACCGATTGTCACGACAATAAGCTGAAACAAATTGAGCAGTCATTCAAATTGAAAGAAACTAGTATGGGAGAGTACCACATTGAACCAGTGCTATCATTAACATCTCTCCCAAACTCCCCTCGACATTTTGGGAGACCCTTAGAGGCAAAGAAGTCATTTGTGCTGACACCTCAGACCAAGTATAATGGCACTTTTGTTAAGGCTACAATTCCCTTAGAAGATGAAAGTGAAAATAGAGCCATTGTTGCATGGCTTTACAGAGAAGAAGCTCCAGTGGACCTAACAAAACAAGCTCAAGAAATCACTCTTAAGAAATATGGACCTAGTCTTAGGCTTATGAAGCGTTTTGGTTACAAGGGAACTGACCCTATTGGCTGCAATAACAATGGCCTAATTGATCCTATCAAAGCAACAACTCGAAGCAACAGTGATACAATTGGCCTAGGCTTTAAAAAGGTCCCTTTCCATCTAGGATCAAATCAATTCATCCCCAAACCTAAGAGTTCATCTAAAAATGAGTCACAAGCTAAGTTAGATACTCAAGAGGAAAATCTAATGATGAGGATTCCTACCCTCATCATATTCCTTATGATCTTGCTAAATTCTTTACTGAGCCAAATGACTTTGTGCCACGTGTTAGCACTGTGGATGATACTAGTGATTCTTCTAAGGACAATACTGAGAAACTCAAATATCATTCAGAAAAGGGAGAATCTAGTCAGTCATGTCATATTGAGTATTTGTGTAAGAGTCTAGAGGCTGAAGGAGAGTATGTCCCTATCACTGTTGGGGAGTTATATAGTCTCTCACCATGTAGCACTAACTCTCATGAATATGAGTTTGACAATCTTTCAGAAGCTACTACTGATAAAGACATTGACCAAGTGCATGTCTATGAAAATCAAATTGAAGTGGGTGAAACGTCTAGGGTTAAGTCACAGGGGTCTAATCCAACTAGTGTCCTAGAGTCATCAATTCCTGATGTTAGTATTCTAAGGTGTTTGAACACACCTGTGGAAGAGGTCACTATAGGTCTCAAATTTTTGGTACATGCTCTTAATGACTATACTGTGAATGCAATTGAACCAACCACTTCTCTCTCACTCACACATCTCAAGCTTATAAACTGGAACCCCAATGCATCTAATGAAGTCCCCACATTCCAGAATGACTACACTCTCGCCTGTTACCTAAATGTTATCGAACCTATAACATCTTCCACCAATGAGCAGAGTATTAACATGACTGAGGCCGACATCAAATATCTTAGTCACATAATTAAAAAGAAAAAATGCAAGAGGTCCGATGGTGAAAACCACATTGTGGCAGTGTCGAATCCCAAAAAAGTAAAAACAAAAGATGTATCCAAGGGTGAAAATCCCTTTGAGGCGCCCACAGATGAGATATTTGATGTCCTTCCTAGTCACTTTTAGGAGAGATCATCAATGTTAATAGAGCCAATGCAGTCGATTAACCTAGGCACAAAACAACATCCTGATGTGATACATCTGGCATAGTCATTGTCACCTGAAGAGAAGGAACAATTCATTGCCTTTTTCAAGGAAAAGAAAATAAATTTTTCTTGGACATATTTTGACATGCTAGGATTGGATCCTGATCTTATCATGCATCACTTGTCCATAGCACTAGGCATCAAATTGGTTAAACAGAAGCTTCAAAAAATGCACCCTCATGTTGCATTGCTCGTCAAAGAAGAATTGGAGAAACTCCTAAAGGCTGGTTTCATCCATGCAATTGATTATGTTGAATGGATATCCAATATTGTTCTTGTTTCCAAGCATGATAAATCTATCAGGGTTTGTATAGAATTTTGTGATCTTAACTTGACATGCCCTAAAGATGACTTTCTTCTCCTTAATATTGATATGATCATAGAAATGACAGCTAGCTATGAGATGTACTCACTTGTGGATGGTTTTTTTGGATACAATCAGATAAAAATTGCGCCAGAAGATCAGGAGAAAATGGCTTTCACATGTGCATGGGGAACCTTTTGTTGGAATGTGATGCTATTTGGTTTAAAGAATGCTAGTGCTACATATCAACGGGCTATTACTACAATTTTCCATGACATGATGCATAGAACCATGGAGGACTACGTTGATGATACCTTGGTAAAAAGTGCTAAACGCAATACTCATCTACAAGATTTGGGTCCCATCCTAGATCGTATGGAAAAATTCAATCTTTGACTCAATTCTAAGAAATGCGCATTTGGTGTCACATCGAGGAAATTGTTGGGATATATTGTTTTTGCAAAGGGAATTGAAGTAGATCTAGAAAAAGTACAAGCAATAATGGACATGCCACCACCTCGGAACATCAGTCAGATGAGAGAACTACAGGGAAGGCTTCAATCTATTCACAGGTTTATTTCACAATTGGTGGATAGCTCACAACCCTTCACAAAAACCTTACATAAGGGTGTGAAATTCAATTAGAGCCAGGATTGTGAGAAAAGCTTAACACAGATCAAACAATATCTTGTCAATCCACCAATCCTGATGCCTCCTATGCATGGGAAGCCTTTTCTTTTATACATTTTAGCCACTGAAACATCTTTGGGAATCTTGTTGGCTCAAGAAGACAATGACAACAAAGAAAGAGCTATTTATTACTTGAGCTGAACATTGGTCTCTTATGAGAAAAACTACAACATTATTGAGAAAGCTTGCTCGGTAGTTGTCTTTGCTTCCTAGAAGTTGAGACACTACATGCTTGCCCATACTACACAGCTTGTGGCTAAAATAGACCCATTAAAGTACTTGCTCAGTAAGGCAGCTCTCACAGGAAGATTAGCTAAATGGGTCATGATACTAAGTGATTTTGACATCCAATATGTTGAATGCAAAGCTATAAAGGGACATGCAATTGCAGACCAGCTGGCCGAGGCACCCATACAAAGTCTTCTACCAATAAACATTGATTTCCCAGATGAGTCAATTTTTACACTCACACACCATACATGGGTTATGTTCTTCAATGGGTCCTTCACACAACAAGGATCAGGTGCTGGATTACTCTTCATTACACCACAGAGATACTCATTGCCCAAAGTGTACAAGATTTTGTTTCCTTGTAAAAATAACATTGCTGAATATGAAGCTTTGATAAATGGTATGAAAATTGCAGCTGAATGGAGAGTAGATCAGTTGGACATCTTCGGTGACTCTCAGCTTGTTATCAACCAAGTAAATGATGTGTATCAAACAAAGGATGAGAAACTAATTCTTACAAATGCATGGTTGATAACTTGACGAAGTATTTTGCATACATCACCTTCCAACAAGTTCCACGCACAAATAATAAAGTGGTTGATGGCATGGCCACTCTAGCCTCCTTACTACAAATGCCAAAAAATGATCTCCAACATGAGTTCTTGGTGGAAGCATTACACTACCTAGCCTATGACACACCTAATTCCAAGATGATCTATTCTATTATAGGAGAAGAATCATCTCGCTACCATCACATCTATTCCTACCTTCGTAATCAAACCATTTCGAAAGGCTTGACCCAAAATGAGAAACGTTACCTAATCTATAATGCTTCACATTATGTCATTATTGTTGACGATCTATATAGGAGAGGTCTCAATGGAACACTCCTTAGGTGTTTAGAACCTGACAAGTCCAAACGTGCACTAATTAACATTCATGAAGGCATTTGTGGATCTCATTCCAATGGCCTGACACTAGCTCGCAAACTCCTTCGTGCTGGTTACTACTAGCCTAAAATAGAGCAAGAAGCTGTTAAGTATGCTAGGTCCAGCAAGCAGTGTCAGCTACACGGGAATCTCATTCACGCTCCAGCCAAAGAGCTCATTCCCTCTACTACAACATCGCCATTTCAACAATGGGCCTTTGACTTGGTGGGGTAGATTCACCCAAACTCTTCCAATGGACATAAGTTCATTATCACGGCTATAGATTATTTCAAAAAATGGGTAGAGGCAGTCCCTCTCATAGTTGCTAATAGAAAAACTGTAGTACTTTTCATCACAAACTACATCATCTATAGACAATCATTACTGACAATGGAGGATAGTTCAAGAATAAAGACCTCAAGGAACTGTGCAAGAAATTCAAGATCACACAACATTGGTCTTCCATTTATTACCCCCAAGGTAATGGCCAAGTTAAGGCATCCAATAAGGTGATCCTCAAAATTCTTCATCGCACAGTCAGTAAGTCAAGGAGAGACTGGCATCTCTAGATCAACCCAGCCCTGTAGGCATATAGGACAAGGATTAGAACTCCAACAGGCACGACTTCTTTTGCGTTGGTGTATGGGGTGGATGTTGTGCTTCCAATAGAGGTCGAGATTCCTACCTTGAGAATCTCTATGAAAGGCCTTATCACTGATGATGACTACAGGATAGCTCGGCTTCAAGAGCTTGTGTTATTGGATGAACGACGACAAGTGGCATGTGATCATCTATGAGCATATCAACAAAGAATGGCACGAAGCTACAATCGGAGGATCAGGCCACATGACTTCCAGCTGGGTGACCTCATCCTGAGAGAGAACCATAAGAATCAACAACAAAGAGTGTAAAAGGGAAAGTTTGAACCAAACTGGCTAGTTCCATACATCATCACTATAGTATATGGATCTAGTGCTTATCAACTTTCCACAACTGAAGGAGAAGTGTTTAAAGAGCCTGTCAACACTCTCCACCTGAAGCAGTTTTACAGTTGATTTAATCTCAGCAAGCTCTTTATACATATCTATATGTCCTGAAAAAAATCTAACAATCAAAAAAAGTCCTAAAAAAATTGTTACCCTAGTGGAAACCTAGCAAATAGGTGCCTTCATAACACCAAAAAAAAAAATTCAAAAAAGAGAAAAATACAAAAAAATTGAAAAACAGAAAAGTGCCATTGATGAAAACTTGGAAATAGGCATCATGGTAACAAAAAAAAGAAAAATCTTGCCAAGAAGGTGAAAACCTGGCAAACAGGCGCCTCTTGTTCCCAATGCTCCATCTTGCAATGCATCTTCTGGCTATTTTGTACAGTCACTTTCCTGCTTTTCCTACTCATGTATCCATGGATTGAGTCTTGTTATAGCTCAGGGGAATTCCCCCTTTGTATCACTATTTTTGAGATTCTCCTCATAGAATCTCCTTCGTGACAATCACCAGTGGTCCTCACTACGTCTGCCTACTGTCACCAGTGTCACTCTCTTTTTGAGATTCTCCTCATAGAATCTCCTTTACGACAGTCACCAGTGGTTCTCACTGTGTCTGCTTACTGTCGCTAGTGTCACTATTTTTGAGATTCTCCTCATAGAATCTCCTTTGTGACAGTCACTAGTGGTTCTCACTGCATCTGCCTATTGTCGCTAGTGTCACTATTTTTGATATTCTCCTCATAGAATCTCCTTCGTGATAGTCACCAGTGGTTCTCACTACGTTTGCCTACTGTCGCTAGTGTCACTATTTTTGAGATTCTCCTCATAGAATCTCCTTCATGACAGTCACCAGTGGTTCTCACTACATCTGCCTACTATCGCTAGTGTCACTCTTTTCAAGATTCTCTTCATAGAATCTCTTTCACAACAGTCACCAGTTGTTTCAACTATGTTTGCCTACTATTGCTAAGGTCATGTCTCCAAGTTCCTTTATGGAAAATCTCTTGCGTTAGTCACCAGTCGTCTTGGCTATGTCTATCTACTGTTGCTCAGTCTTTCTTAGGTTCTTCATCATGAAGATTCCTCTTTGACCTCAGTCATCAGTCATTCTGGCTGTGTCTGTTGTAAGGAAACTCAGTTACGGAAACAACTTCCTACACTAATCTCATAAGGAAAGTATGATGCAAATCCTATTAAAATCTTCTACACTTACAGATTCAATATCATGTAAACAACAATATTGCAGCCAACCATGCATACAGAAAATAGACAAAAAAAGGAACACATAACACAAGGATTTGCTGGTGGGGAAAAACCTTTCGGTAAAACAACCCCACCCCTTCAGAACCTACACAATGTATTATCTTCAATACAAGGTTACAATACACTTGCAATGCAAGTTCAACATCAACAACAGAAGACTCTTGTAGCTACTCGCAGTACCAACAATACACCTTTTTCGTATCTCTTCACAACCCTAAAAATGCTTATAACATGCGCTACACTTTTAGGGCTACTCCCAAAGGTAAATCGTATTAGGTTTTTACCATTCTCTAAGAAAATAAGAACTCCAAAAAAAATTTTGGGGTGATGCCCTGAACCCCACTATAGGGGTAGAGTGTACAGTACTCAAATATCTTAGTTGCCACATGTCTTCACCTGTCATTGAATCTTCCTAACATAGCTCTTATGTGTCATAGGAATCCATCATAACCATTTTAGTCATGATCTCCTTACACACAATTCAAGATGTTGACACATCAACATTATTTGCAAGAAATACAATTTTACAAAACAAATAATAAGAATAGGAATTATACAAGGTTGAGACACCTTATTCCTAACATCTGCCTACTATCGTCACCCTACTGAAGAGATTTCTTTCAAACATGTTTTGGACACTGATACTTGACATCAATCTCAAAAAATTGAACTCAAAAATGATATACTTGTTTGGATATGCTGAGAATTTTCTTTGTTTGCTTTGTTTTTTTTATCATATCCCCTCGAGCAACTCGATGATGTCATCTTTGACTAAAGAAGTAATGACTGGGGGCATGATCTTTTCTTTGCTTTCTATTTGCAGTTTAGTTCCAATAAGTTGATATATTCCTATAAGAAGGGTGTCCACTATAAGAGCCTCTATCTTGTATTGGATGGTCGTGTGTACCTTGACTCCTTTTATACAGATATGTCAATCACTTTGGTTCTTCTCCTTGTTTGTTGGAGTAAACTCTTCATGCTATAGTAAATACTGATACTCGTCCTACTACGTGAATGTACAGGTCACTGTGAGTATATCTAGCACACTTCTATCTCAGGTTATGAATGTAAGGGTTGTTGTGGATAGAATGAATACTGAATACTTAGCATAAGAGGGATCTCCCGTGTGTTTGGTGTGCCTGTTATGCAAGCAACATTCAAGTCATCTTGGCGTTTATGCTTTGATGCTTATGTTAACTTGCTACATTAAAAGGGACAAATGTTCTGGTCATTATGGCTTCTTCTGCCTTGAATACTTACATTTAATCCTGAAAAACCAATAACGTATGTTATATTCATATTTCCATGATTGCAATGTTAGTGGGAATTGTATAACATACGAGATTTATTTTATATTCGATGATGATTAAATATTGAGGCTTGGTAACCAGACCTAGGGTTGCATTTAACAGTCATGCATTACATACTTCATTTGCATAAGCATGCAATTTGATAGTCATTCTATTCATACTCTACAAGCATCAGATTCCACCACGACTGTACAAGCATTTGGTTCGTCAATTCACACTCCTCAATGGAATACCTGTGACTGTCAAGCAAAAACACGCAACACTATGTGAGATGTTAGTTCATACATATGCATTCTATCTAAGTGCAACATACATCTCATGTACATCAAAGTAAAACAAAACAAACAATGGCATGTACACAGGAATACTTGGCTCAAGATCTCGTATATATATATATATCAAAAGAATGGGTCAGTACAAAAATGGGTGCTACTCGAGCGCAATCGATCAAAAATGATACATGTGGTGCTGGCATAGCAATCGATACATAGCCAGGGATCAAAATCAAAGATTAGGCACAAAGCATCTAACTCTGTCCCAAACCCTTGCCTCCAAGAGGAGTAGGGGCAGTAGGTGGTGGTGGCATATCTGGCCTGACAGGAGGTCGTGCGCCCCCAGACTCTCACGCATACTGAAAAAATTGTTGCACTTGAAGTGTCTCATCAGGTACTGCACTTGTATATGCTGCATAATAGTATGCTACCCAAGCTGACTGGAAGCGGATCTCATCCTATGCCAACTCTAATCTCTGCTCTGCAGTCTTGGCACACTCTCTCCAAAGATCAGTGTCCCACTGTCACTCCACAAGTTATACATCCTAAACTGTCACTGCAATCTATAACTCTCCCAACTATCGGGAGGCCTGACGAACCCACTCTCGATACTGTCGTACCATGTCTTGCACCCCAGTTGTTAGCTAATCTGGCATATCCTCATCGAGCATCTATGGTGCCTTTTGCTATGGTGGTACCTTCGGCTGTGGTGGTGCCTGCTGCTGTGGTATCTCCTTCTCAAGGGCCTATTCCTCTATCCTCTGCCTCCTCTGCCGACTTTGTCCTATCCCACTACCCCTAGCACCTGGGTCTGATCCCATCTGACATGGGGGAATAGGCATCTACTGTACTTGGTGCTGGACCTATGGCAGAATCTATGGCTGACCTGGCTACTATGGCTGTGCCTACTGCTATTGGGGCACCTGTCTCTGTACCTACCTTGCCATCCCTTGTGGATCTGTGAAGCATGGGAATGGATGGCCAATCAAAAATGCCTGATATGCAGGTGTCATCCCTGCATCTACTACCTCTAGCAGGCAGTCCCACTGAACTGCAACTAGATTGCAGATATCTATCATGGATCACCCTGGATCCATCTATGGAGGCCATCCCCACTCAACATCCTTCTACACCCTGGCATAGGCATAGTACTCATGTGAAATTTCCTAGGGATGGCTATACTTCTGCCACACTCATGAAATATAAAATCTCTCAATAACTGATGTCATCCTGCCCGCTAGAGGTCAAGAACTAAACATTCGTGGCAGCTCTCTAAGGGCATCATCCTAGTCCTATGTCTCTCTCCAAGGTCGCCATACAATAGACACCAAGTCATCAAGATGCATCCACCAGTGCTCAGTCTTATCGAGGAGGGCCTGGGTAATATTCCCTTGATATCTACATATGTACGGCTCCATGGGCTCTCTGGCATCCTCAAAAATTGGCTGACATATGGGAAGATGCTCCCAGGCCCAGATCTGTAATACATATACTCCGACTGCCATGGTCTTCTTCTTGTGGAAGATGACCTCGTGCATCTCATGAAAAAGGTGAGCCAGCATGCATTGACCCCAACCAAAAATCTCAGGTGCCTCTAGCATCCTGTGGAGCATGACTCCCCACCCACACTCCAAACCATGTTGTCTTCTGTTAGGACATAGGAAGCAGCTCAAAAATATAGCCAGCACCAATGCTAGCCTATGCATGGGTCCATAAGTGTGCATCATCTCATCCTAACTGATAGCCCTGCCTCTTAGTAGCTCCCTCCCAAATACAATGGATAGTGCCTCTGTCCCTGCTCAGGGCACTGTATCATACATAACTTGAGCGTCGTGGAAAGGGATCTGCAAAATCCTCAATATGTCCTCTGGAGTGATAGTCATCTCACCCATCGGCAAGTGGAAGGTGTTTGTCTCTGAATGGAAACACTCAACCAATGCAGTGAAAAGGTCGTGATTCACCATCACAGCTAAAATCTAGCACAAAGAAGACAAACCTAATCGGGCAATGTGTGCTCAATCAGCGTCATCAAGACTCTGTAATAACTCTCCATATGGCGGATAGTGTGATTTGAATGAAACGTCACTAAAGACCTCCTTTATGCACAATAAGAAACAACAAAAGAAACAATCAGTATCAAGTCAAAACGATGCATCAAAACAAACTAACATGCAATTTTTGAGCTTGAAAATCAAATTTTAAAGCATGACTGTCATAGACTTTCGCACGAAGTTAGTGAAATTTTGTGCAAAGTTCCCAAAGCCTTGCCGAAGAATTACATAGTCATGCAAAAAAAGAGTTTCCCGCACAAGAAAAGAAATTCTCACACAAGAACCAAATCATCTCGTGCGAAGAATCTCATTCTTTGCGTGAAACCTAATGTCTCTCGTGCGAAGATCTTCCCTGTCGTGCGCGAAGAAATAGCGAACCCTATTTCTTTATGCGAAGAAAGAAGATCTTCGCGCAAAAGCTGATAGGTCTCGTGCGAAGAAAGATTTGACCCCCTAAAAAAAAGCTAAAATTTGCAATAAATGACCTCAAAATGCATAAAAGCGAAAGTATGAAGGAAGGGAATTGATGACTCACAGGTGGTCCATAGTCTGTTGGGTGGCTGTGACGTTTGGAGTGCTCAAATCGATGATGTCTCACGCTAACTGCCATGTCTCTCTCAGAGCAAAAATCAATAGAAGGCAAAAAGCACAAATGAATTGAAAATGACTCCTTGGACCCTTATATAGCTGTTGACCCAAATTTTTCAAAGTGCTCGAATTTGCGCAAAAATCACACCCTTGGCTAATTGGACCATTCTTGATCTATTTTTGAGATCGAATTAAAATTTTGACACACCTAAGAGCCTCAAAAATGCATTTTAAAATTTTGGAGACCGACGTGATCGAACGCTTGTGCAACCCAAATCTTTTTGATACTTTATGATTCTTGGAATCCTTTCATCTCTACATTCTCCATATTTTCAAAAATTATTTTTGAAATAGTCAACTCAATTCAATCGTGGCTAAATTTGATCAACTTTTGGTCAAACCTAGTCTTTGTGACTTCACAATCATTTCAAATCAACCCTGAATCTTCTTTTAATCATTCTAATCTCTTCTATATTCTGTTGAATCTCAGATTTCTTCTATATCTCATGATATACTGCTTCAAATCATATTTTTGGTGTGTCATCTTTCAATTTCACTCCCGAGGGGGCAGGATGATTACATCATTGAATACTTATTGCTTGGGGCATCTCGTTCCCATCTTATATCCTTATCACTTGGGGCATCTCATCACTCGAAGCATCTTGTTCCCTTCTATCTGGCATCTTTGCCATCTATCTTATCTTTTCATCAATTGATTAACCTTCTAACAACTCTTCTTAGAGTTTGATGGATAGGTATTGGGATAGTCTAAACCCCTTCTCCTTAGGATTAAGCCTTGTTATGGGGATGATTCTACGACTCATGACTGGACCTTGTTATCTTTTATCAATCTTAGGTATCTAGGTGTTCTATCTGGATCCTTGAAGGTTAAGCTCTATTCTGGAGATAATCTTCTAAATGCTATTACTCTCGGGTATCTAGGTGTTCTATCTGGATCCTTAAAGGTTAAACTTCATTCTGAAGAAACCTTTTAAATGCTTATCAATTTCAATTATCTAGACATTCTGTTTGGATCCTTAAAGATTACGCCCTGTTCTAGAGATAGTCTTTAAAATGCTCCCAATCTTAGGTATCTAGGTGCTCTACTTGGATTCCTTGGGATTAAGCTCTGTTCTAGAGATATTCCTTAAAAGCTTATCAATTGGTCTCTGTGTCATCAACTTCAGAACCAATCTCATCTGCGCATCATACTTTCTAATTTTCTTTGAATTGAACATGTTGCTTGCACATTCATTCAAAGAGGGGCAAAATGTAATACCCCAAAATTGGCTCATTGCCATGATACCAATTTTGGTCTATTCTAAATCAATTCTAAAGTCCTATTTCACTAGGCAAATTCTCATTCTGCTACTCGCTACTTGACTTAATTGTCAAATGTAGAAAACCTAAATCTGCATTCATCATACTCTTTATTTAATTCCTATAGTGTTGACTCGTATTAGTCACATTAAACCTACTGATTACAATTTAATTTAATTTAAAGTATTTACACTTTAATTAAATTAAATTAATCTCCTAAGGCTAATGTACTACAAAATTAAATTTATTTAATTTAATTAAATGGGAAGTTGTTCCTAATTAATTAAATGAAGTTATTTGATTAAATAAGAAAAGTGTCTCTAATTAATTAAAGGATTATTTAATTAAATAGAAAAGGTAATTATGAGAGTATATCTCATTTTATTAAATTAAATATCTCACCAAAATCTCTCTTCAGTTCAAAAAGGAAAATTTTCAGTTCACTATTGATCAAAAAGGAATTAAATTAGTTAACTCCTTATTCTACTCAAATTAAATCTGTTAACTTCTTATTCTACTCATATTAAATCAGTTAACTCCCTTTAATTTGGGAATCTTCCTTTATGACTAAACTTCACCTTTAATCCAGACCATTGATTGAAATTGATCTCAACCATTGATGGATTCTAGGAAAGTCTATTTAAGAGACCCTCATCTCTTCATTTTGAGGGAGGATGAATTAGAATTTGCATTGAATTGTTGTTGAAATTCATACTCACATTTGCTCACATTTTTGCATACATTTTGCATCCTTAGCTTAATTTTATTTAGCTTAATATGCATAGGTTGATCTAGTTTTGTTTCAATTATTCCTAGATTAGAATGCATTTCTCATTCTAGATTAATCTGCACAATCATATAGATTAATTTCATTTCTTAAATACTTCATTCTTAGAGGGTCTGGTTGCTTAAACACCTCAAATCTAAGGATATCTAACAAGCAATTCCCTTTAGATAGAAGGCAACAGGTCACCTTGACGACTGATTTTCGGATGAACAATCCAATGTTCGTCCTGGGATGAATCCGCAAATAAAGACCGTGTTGAAGTGTATGTGTTAGCAGAGGCCGCATTTTCACATATACAAATACAAGATGAAGAATCCAGTGATCTATTTATATAAAAAGTTAACAGAAGTTGGAGCAGATTATAAGTATATTAGTAACACTTCTCCTTATGTCATACAACATAATATAAAGGTTTTGACCAACAATGAAACATATAATTATCATACCATCAAGGGTATAGGATTTTGTCCTTAGTAATAGATATGTCCAATGAATATTTTCAATAGTAACTTATAGATCAAGTTGGTCCTCGGTGAAGGGAGTTAGGAGAAAACAACTGAATTCTCATTCTTTGATACTATTCCATATCCTAAAAAGACTTTCTAAATAGACAATTTAATAGGGTGGTCATTTGGGATCTGTAGGAGAAAAAAATTAGATTTTGTTAAGAAAAAATGTATTTTGTTAGTTAAACCACAAACCCCTTTGCATCATATTGGTACCAAATCCATTATTTTTGTGATTGGTTTGGTATATGTTAGTCACCAAAGAATAATTATTTCTAGAAATATTAGAGGTGAACACAGTGACTAAATATCAGAATGCAATACTCTTATTCAGTACTTAGCCAATTGAGAAAGGGGTATCCCAAGGAGTGAAAATGTCTAAATTATCATATGGAAATAGCACAAGTACAATTTTGGGCATCTCTTCTTCAAGCTTATACATATATGTTGTACAAAAAAAGTAGCAAGAAAAGCACCACTCTTTGTTTATTGTTTGGTGTTGGTGATTTCAAACTTGATGAATAATCAGAACTTTGATCTTACATGGGATCTTTAACATGGTATCAGAGCCTAGTTAAGAGAAAGATTAGATTTATTTAGAGAGATACGTCTTCTATGATGGCAGGTTTTGTGGAGTCTGAAATAATTTCTATTGATGTTCGTCGATACAAGCTCGACTATCTCAAGAGTTTTATGTTCTTTCTTGAGACAATGACTATACTTTAGGATCCTATGCTTCCTCCCTATAATATTATTCAACTTATCACCACACTAAAAAGAAATAATGATAATAGTTCACGAGTCAATTTATACTTTAGAATGATCTAATATCATTTGTTTTCACTATTCAAATTCTTCTTCATGTCTCCTAATTTACAACAAAAGTTATTAAATGCAATTAAACATGATTGTAGATAAATAGAAACAATAGAATATGTTAGAGAAGAATAATTTGAGGCAATTCCATAGTAAGACATTGTTTCAAATACTTCATACATTGTAGCTACATTTCATAAATAAATGAGTTTGACTATGCCGTCCTTCTACATTACCTAAAACCAAGAGATTCACACAGTTAGTTATCATGCAATCATAGGTTAATGTTAAGCTTGACTTAGTTTCAAAAATATTTTAATATTCCCTACTAATTAGGGCCAACCATGTCAAGGTGGAAGCTCATTTGGCCCCACACCCCCACCCCACCGCCCCCCCTGGCACATCTAAATTCCCCGTTAACATCTAAAATGCATTCATTCTATTTATAAAATATAACATTCATGAATTATCACATGATAACATTCAATAACACATTAGTTTCATTAGAACATTCACATTAATATTGAAACATAAGATCCATTAGAACATTCACATGAACATTCAATAGAACATAAATAAAACATCTATACATAAACATCAATCATTATCAAATAAGTTGCATGAATCATTTTATTTTTTGTTCTTTTGTCCTTCCCTATATTGTTGCAAAGGCATATTCATGTCGTCATCGATATTTCTTCACACTTGTGAATATGCACTTGCTATCCTTTGCAAAGGAAATTCCTCTACAATAACAAATAAAAGGGTTAGACTTTAAAAAAATTCAGACTTTAAAGATTTTAAAGAAAATTGTAACACTCTTTACCTTGTCCAACAACATCATCTTGCTTGTCGGCTTGGACCTCAACATGCTCATCAGGAACAACCTCTGCATCCCTTGCAACTGCAATACAAGATTATTTTTTTAATCCCAACACATATTATAGTTAAATTTGTATTACTACACCAAATTCAATTTAAAATGTTTACTTGTATTAATAATATATAAATAAAAAATTGAATAGAAAATACACACCTTGAGTACTAGGATCCACATTCGAATCGTTGCCTCCACAGTGCTCAGTTGATGTATCGGGATTGGTAAGTTGCAATCCGATGTAAATAATTAGTGTATTTTTTTATCAATATATACATATAAATACAAGAGAAATACTAAGAAATCTTAATCATTCATTTTAATATGAATATCAAATATATAATCATTGTTTCCTTACTTTAAACAAATATAATGACTTATATTTTTGGAATTTAATATCAAATACAGTAATTGGTACAATATTCAATTTGAAATAAAAACAATTTGAATTATTCACCTCATCGCCCGATCCAGCAGAAGAACCTTGCACACTCATTTCTTGGAGTCGTTCAGCCATAACTATATAGCCTTTTGTGTAGCCTAATTTTTTGTACTCTTCATAGGTTTTTTTTAAAAACTCCATGGCCTACATTTTTTCTTAGTATCATGAATTTTTTTTGTAATCAATTTCATCAAAAACAAATTGTTTACAATTTATAAATATTTGCATATAATTTTTCATTTACTTATACTTACAACTCATGCATCAAGTTTTGAATATCCACCCAAGTCAAGCTTGTGTTGCCCATGCTTATGTTTTCTTGCTTTGGTTGCCTTTGATGTGTTAGGAAACCTATGTAAAGTTTGAAATATTTTAGATCACATAAGTATTAAGAGTATTTATTACATAATTTCATTCTTAATATTATGACATACCTTCTTTCCTTAGGTGGTACTAGTTCTCCATCATCTCTTGCTTTTATCTCAGTGGCATCCTTTATAAGATTATCCCACTCAATAATGGGAATATTGGGGAATATTGGGGGAAGTGGGGGGGGGAATGATAACAAGGGTTTTTCTTCATTTGGGTCATGCAGTTGAACCTAATATACTTAAAATACTGGCCCACTTTCTTAAGGATCCTAAGTCTTTGAAAGAAGTTGGGTCCAAAAAGTGATGTCATGGCATCAATGAGTTGGTCCTTTAACTCTTTCTCTTGAAAATTCAACCTTTTAAGAAAAGAAAAGAAAATTGTTATATTCATAAATGAACTAAAGCTACCTTTTAATTTTCTTGAAGAAATAGATCGAATTAAGGAAACATGATCTAGCAATGAAGTCAAAATATGATACCCTATGCATATGGTTGGCCCAATATACACAAACATTCATCATTAAGTTTTAATAAAATAAATTATTCCCTAAAAAATAATAATGTGATTAGTATTTATTGCAAGGGATTGTACGAGAGGTTAGTGCATTTGATTATGAGTATAAGATTGTATAGTAAAAGAAAGGATCAATCTTTAAAGTACCTAGAAGTTGGGGTACTTTCAGGGGAAGACCATCTTCATTGCTAACGAGCAATTGATCATAATTCTTTAATGTTCTTGTAAATTTAACATGAAAACACCTAGGAAGGTCCTCATTACCTCCTACATAAAATGAATGAATATTACAAAATGCCCCCTAAGAAATAATAGTTCAAGAGAAATAAACACATGGAAAATGAGAGAGAAAAAGAGGAATCAGCTTAACAATAGGCATAGACACTGCATCTGTCATCGAGCTATGTGTTTCCAAATTTGGAGTCGACAATGCCTCTTTGGTTTTGTTCCTTATAGCAGGCGATGTAGTGAATAGAGGATCAATGGTAGGAGCTAAAAATAAGACTGTTACAGCATGATACAAAACAAATTTTTAGAGCTATTAAAAAAAATTGTTCAATAAAAACACAAGTGTAGGATAGAACATGCGATGTACTTGAACTACCTGAAGTATCATCCTCTAGGGGATCACCCCTTAACATCCTTACCATCCTCTGAAATAATAACACATGCATTTTATTTAATGACATAAATAAAAGAGTATACTATAAAAATCATTATTGAACTTTTGTTATAATTGAAAACTACATTAATACTTACTGAATATGTGCAAACTAGGGTCAATAACCTATTGATCTTATCTTGTATTGTAGGAGTCTGAGGTTGAGTTAATGCCAGTTCTGATAAAAAAGTTCCTATGTCAATAATACACTTCTTCAATGCAAGAACTAGACCAGGGGCTGAATTAAAATCAATAGCAAAATTTAGCCATCTCATCGTGGCGTGACTCCTCGTCCTCGTGGACTACTTTTCCCTTTCCCTTGTCTTTATTAGCACACATTTGTGAAAGCAATATTATTAGCTCTATATTTAAAATCTATCCAAAATAGTAGTGAAGAATAAAACATAATAAAAAATACACATTAACATATTTCTTGTATCTAATTTGTACAACAACAATGAGTTTTATCTATCGGGAAGAAGAACTATCACCGTTGTGCAGATCTCGTATTGGTGATCCATCTTGTAGCCCTATATTTTAGAAAATAATCATTGAGACATGTTAAAACACGTGCAAAAGATATACAAATATAATGGTGTGTTTATCTTCATTTCTTGGAGTTGATTTTAAATGTGCATAGTATGTACCACCTCACTCATGATAGTGGCTTTGTTTGTATCTATGTAATTCAAATTGTAATTAGTATGAAGCTCTTCACTCCACATATTGATTTTATTGCACATACAAATACACAATTTCCCTCGCGTGCCTCAAATATGTAATTGGGTCACTTCTTAGTTGATGCAGGTCATGTACTATTTATAAAACCTACAATATTTGTTGATGCTTTAGGCCTTCCATCAATGTATATAGCTACTATTTTACTTTGTTCATTAAATTTTTGTTGTATATAGTTTTCTACAAGTGCATACCTACACATACTTTTTTTATATCTAACAAACTACATCCAACAACTATAATCATAGCAAGGTCTATCATACTACATCAATTCAACAACCTTGTTGTAAGAGAGCTTTATGCCATCCATGGAAAATAGGCCCAAACCATGTAATGAGGATGTTGTTATGTGATATATCCTCTCTCCAACACAAATTTTAGTGTTTATTGGAGGAAGTTCATTGGGGACCCATTGTTTCTGTAGATGTTTGTACCTAAAGGGAACATCAAAGTTTCCTTTACTCTCATCATCATAAGAACATGACCCCCCTTGAGCAAGAAAAAAATTCATGTGCTTATTGAATTTCTTTCTAATATTTTTACCTCAATTCAATCTCCTTGATTTAGACATACTAAATGTCTCACATTCTTCTTCCATTCCTACATTTTCCTTGCTCAAGGAAGAAAAATCTGACAAATACCTATTCTTGGTACTTGGACTCCATGAAATAAGAGAGATAGGTGGCAATGAGAGAGATATTTTACAAATGGTAAAAGACATTAATCTCTATGAGGTATACTCACTTGTACCTGATGATCTATGAGACTGTGTGGGATGCTCATGAAAGGGCTTCACATTTTTGCAATAGTAAATCAATTGTCTTATATTAGCTAAAAAAATTCATGATACATATACTCAAAATTACATTGAATATTAGCATCACATATGAATTATAAATGGTAAAAGGTTATAATCATCATCATCATCCTCCTCATCATCATGATTAGTAGAAGTATCATCACCGTGATCTGTAGTAGCATCATTTGCATTAGGAGCATCATCTACTTAATGTTTATATCTACACATTTGGTTTTGAAAGAAAATTTTGGTGTAATTAATGTGTAGATCTACAAAAATATTGGAAATGTTGTACTTAAATGTTTATATCTGCACATATGGTTTTTTTTTTTTAAAGTGTATTTATGCCTCTTCATTTTGATTTTTTTAAGGGGAAGCCTATCAATGGTAATATAAAACAAGAATGCTTTTTCTAAGAGTTTACAATTGTTCAAATAAATTAATATTTTACAAGAAAATGCACCTGAAGAACTATTAGCTCAAGAGCAAGAACATGGAGTTCATAATAGAATTACCTTGCTAACTCCTAATGGGTTGGGTTATTATTATTTTTCCCCATCACATTAACTTTGATAGCCATGTTAGGGAGGTGATCTCACCTAGTTCATCCTCATGACTTTGAAGTCCTTAATCATGATCTTGGACAATGTCCAAGACATTTTCACCTTAGGGTCCTATTTGATCATCATTTGAAGAGGCCTCAATGTCGACCACAAAATGTCTCTCAACATGTTTAGAGGTTTAAAAGTAATGTCACTCAACTCTTCATTGAAGTTATTCTTCAACATCCTTTGCTTCCATTATTGGGCCAGCGTATGGATCCTTTATAACCAATAATTTGTTCTAAGTTGGGGAATGCACTTCATGCCTGGCATGCAAATGATGCATCTGCATATGCAATATTATCACCTTGAAAAATTGTATTTGATCCTGCTAGCTGGGAACAACTGATTGTTCAAATTATTTTCACTTGAAAAATTATTTCTCCATCTTTAACTAACCTAAATCCTTACTTCATCCAATTGTATTGTTTCTCTATTGTTATATATTGTAGAATATATTTTCAATTTCTTTCTCCATGTTTTTATTATGCATAGAAAAGCCCATATCATCTTAGGATAACACTAAGGAAAGTGGCTACCAATATATGAATAAAAAACTCAAAAAGGAGTTCAATTAAATTTAAAAAATTGTGTGCCCAATGCTAATTAATGAAATACTAAACCAGCTAATCATCATATACTTATAATGATCAAAGTATGCACAAAGTAAGATCTTGGTACATAAAATTTCAGCAAAAAATAGAGGGAACAAAATTCAAATAGGGAGTCATATTCCTAAAAAAATTCATAATATGTAATATGAATTACAATAAAGGGATAACTCAAACTATATTTGTAGTATAATAGAGCTAGATATGCAAGTTAGAAGTGCATGATATGCACAATGTATAAACTAGAGCCCAACTAGACTAGAATATTATAAATTTAGGCTCGATTAAGTGAACTTAAGTTAGAGCATGAATGTACAAACACTTTATTGATTATGTATAAAAATGTCTATGATGATGTTCTTGAACATGTAAGCAATTAGTTAATGCAAGTTTACAAACTCTCTCAGCATGAAATGTATGAATAGGTCCTAACAACAAAATACCTTATTAAGTACCCTCGCACAATGAAAGCCTCTCAAAGTGAAGAAAAAAGAGCAAAACCACATGGTCAAAAATCCCTCTCCAAAAGTGAGAGATGTAACTATATGAAATGTAAAATAAAGAGAGGCCTCAAGAGGACCCCTTAAAGACAAATTCCTTCATTGAAATAATCAAACAAAACTAAAGATAGCATGGAGATCCCAAAGGCTTTACAAAGATTCAACAAAATGTGAATAGCACTCTAATTATCACACAAAAGAATAATGAGACCGTTAGATGGAAAGAGAAAATCTATCATTAACTAATTAAGCCATAAAACCTTTTGACTATTAAGAATTATTGCTTTGTAATTAGCCTTTGTAGATGATAATGCAATCATAGCTTAGTTCTTGCAAAAAAATGCAATAAGGCCTAAACCAAGATAAGTAAAGTTATGAAGCTATGTAATTCCTCTTTAAGAATGATGTGGTCAAACCTATCTAAACATACTCTAAGAATTTCAAAAATCTTCCATGGTGTAGGAAAACATATAAAATCCTCACCCACAACCTCTTTTTCAGTCATCGAAAACTATATCCAATTGTGCATATTGAGCGATGAATAGTTTGTAGTAGTAATGGATGATTCAACTGAAAGGCTCTTTTCAAGACTAGATCACACCTTGGGAGGACTAGCTAATTTGACTCTGAAGAGAATCCTATAATTATTCCCACCACGGGCTTGAATAAAGAAAGTCTAGATGCTCTGCCTATATTTGAGTACAAATCAAAGAGTAGCAATCAAGGACAAGATTGTGCACTCTATCTCTCTGAATTCCAAGAGAATGAGAAATGTAGAATTTCATCAAATTGTAACCACAAATTCAATACATAATGTATTGATATGTGGTTTTACTCTCACTCTACTTGTCCTCTTTGTAGAACTGCAGTCCAACCCTATTCATCTTCAAAGGTTAAAACAAAAGAGGCATCAATTTTTGTAAGTAATATTGGAAGAATGAATGGAAGTGTTTATACCCATTTGATGAGAGGTCAAACAAGTTCTACTATGGTGCACTACAAGAACCCACTAGATATTGTTCTATAGGTAAAAAAGAATGATTTGGGTCAAGGACTACCCACTGGAAGACCATGACCGCAAATTTCTCTTCTTAGCCCAATCTTTCGAACAAGGATTTCTCTATTTCTCTATTTTTTCAAGCTCTGTTGAAAATTTTGACAAGTTTTCCCTAAAAATCTCCATTAATGGAGACTTTTAAAACCACATTTGAACAACAAAGACATCACATTGCTTCATGTAAACAGTAAAACCTCAAAATGCATAAAGAAATTCTAGTACCTCAAAATGCATTTGATAGTATGCCACTTACTCATGTGGATCGTGAGAAAAATGAGCACATAAAGGTCAACTATAAAAGAAATATTAGGACAAGTATGTGTTAGGTATAGAAGATTGCCAAATGAAATATCAACTAATAAAGAAGTGCTATTGCTATTCAAAACAATACTTAGTTGAAAGAGTGTGGCAATAGGCTTGGAATCAAGCATGCAAAACCTTTGAAAGCATGTCACTTTTGTTGAAAAATGAAAAATTGCATGGAAATATTAAACAACCTCAATCCCAAGGAAATAGTGTAGAGACCCAAGATCTCTCATGTCAAAAATCTCCATCAATGTTCATTAAACACTTTGAATCATAGAGTGAGATATATTCATAAGGTCCAAATCATCTACATATAATACCAAGATAAAATTTTACCCCTCTTTTTGTTTCCCTCTTTCTATTGAGTGTAAACTATGGGATTGGAATGACAATGAGTGAAACTAGAAGAAACAGAAAAAGAGTTCATCTTCTCCTACCAAGCCCCATGGACTTGCTTGAGGCCATATAATGAATTTTGGACACTACAAGAAACATAAGATTCCTTAAAAAATCCCTATAGTTGATCCATATAGATCTCCTCATGAATATCTCTATGCAACAATGCACTCTCTACATCTATTTGAAAAATTCACCATCCCTATAATGTTATTGTACAATAAGTAAAATGATGTGGAGGCCAATGTTATGGAATATGTATGTAGCTTGATCATTTTTTGTAAAGTTGATTATTCATTTTATTGTACCTAATCTAATGATAGTTCTATAGGAATTTGTAATCAACCCAACTAATCAACAACTAGACCAATTTAACTGGGTTATGGCTTATTTCTTCCTAAAAATATCAACTATGATATGTTTTTGTAAAATTTCTTGCAAACTCTGCCCATTTTTTGTGGTCTGCATTATTTTTGTGTAGGATCTTGAGGTAAGTCACTTAGCATGGACTGAGTGAGTTTTATTGTTTTATTATTTGGATTCTAGAATATGTATGCAACTAGATCATTTTTGTAAAGCTAATTATTCATTTTATTGTACCTAATCTAATGATAGTTCTACAGGAATTTGTAATCAACCCAGCTATTCAGCAACTATACCAATTTAACTGGGTTATGACTTGTTTCTTTCTAAAAATATCTACTATGATATGTTTTTGTAAAATTTCTTGCAAACTCTGCCCATTTTTCATGGCCTGCATTATTTTTGTGCAAGATCTTGAGGTAAGTCACTTAGCGCAAGTTGAGTGAGTTTTATTGTTTTATTATTTAGATTCTAGAATATGTATGCAGTTGGATCATATATGTAATAAGCACCTTGAAAAAGATCTCTTTGAATATATAAAGAGATACATGTTTAGAAGGAAATATAATGATATACATGTTTACAAGGAAAAGAAAAAAATTTACATACGTACCTCTTCTCTCCCTTGAAGAAAATCATAGAGCAAGGGCATGTAGATAACAAAGGCACAATACAACAATGAAACCATAGAGCAAGGGTATGACATGACAATTAAATCACAGAGTAAGGGCACAACAACCAAATGCACTGATCACAAGGGCCATGACAACATTCACAGCTCTCCACCCTCATAATTCAAAGCTCTCCACCTCTTTCACACGAAGCTCTACAAAATCAAAACAAATTAAAAATGATTGTCATTTTTTTTTTTTTTTTTTTTATGATTAGAGGGGATCACAATCATGACTCCGATGTTGATATTATAATGGCATTGGAGACAATTGCAAAAAAAGACATGTAAATGACCACAAATTACACTGTCATTGCAATTTGACCCCAAATGTTCTAGTGTGATGTCTACATTAGACATCCATGATGTTCTTACTTGAGTCATAAAGATCCAACTCATCTTGTCTTATCCATGAATTGTCTTCATTTGGTTTATCTTTCTATTGAATAAGGTATTCCATGAACTCTCTTCCTCTAATATTGTTTCTTATTTTTCTATCTAGAAATCTGTTAATGATGTTAGCCTTCTTCTTAGGATAGTCTAGGTTATCTTGCAACTCATCATCTTCGTCAAAGTATTGAAATATTTCTGCAATGTTGAATATAGGCAAAATATACATGTCTTCAAGTAATTCAACTTCAAACACATTTCTATTGTCAAACTTCCTCATAATCTTACAAAGACCAAATTTATTTTTCTTTAGCTTATTATAAGTACCAACTGGAAATTCATTCTTCTTTGAGTGAACCATTACTGTATCTCCAACCTCATAATATTTATGTCATCTCCCTTTATCTTCTCTTTACTTATATCCAAGGTTACTATCATCAAGATTCTTTTTCACTTCATTACACAAAGCCTTCATGAAATCAAAAATTCACCAACTTCAACACTTCTCTTTCCCTTAATAGTCAAATCCATTAGTTTAGTAGTTCCTTTAGGATTTAATCCATTAACAATCTCAAAAGGTGTCTTCTTGGTGCTTCTATTCATAGAATTATTATATGTGAACTCTACTTATACTAGAATTATAACTCAATCACTAGGTTTACTTCCAACCAAATATCTCAAAAAGTTACCCAAACTTCTATTCACTACCTCAGTTTATGCATTAGTTTTTCCATGAAATGTAGGATTAAACTTCAACTCTATATCCATTTTTCTCCAAAGTGTCCTCCAAAAATGATTAGTAAACTTAGTATCTCTATATGAAACAACAATCTTAGGAAACCAATGCAATCTCACTATCTCCTTGAAGATTAGTCAACCACATGTAGTACATCAGAAGTCTTCTTACAAGGTATTAAATGAGTCATTTTTAAAAAAAATTCAACCACTACTAGAATAGAATCATTACCTCTCTGAGTTCTATGCAGACCAAGAGCAAAGTCTAGGAAACAATGAATATAATCCCAAATTCTAATAGACTCCTTTTATTGTTTAACAAATTATGCAGCTTCTAACCATCCTTTGTACATCCTTATAAATTTGAGGCCAAAAGAACCTATCAGCAATACACTTCAGTGTTTTATCAATTCTAAAATGTCCAGCAAGTCCTCTACTATGTTTCTCCTTCATGATATTATCTCTCATAGATCCTCTAGCATTGCATAATTGAGTTCCTTTAAATAACATGTATTCCTAAATGAAATGATAAGTCCACATGTTCTCAATTATCAATTGGTTCTTACAAGTTTTCCAATGTTCTGCAAAATCAGGATCATTTTCATACAAATGCTTCAAACCATAAAAACAAAGTACCTAAACTCTTATTTCTATGAGAAAATTTATTATTCTTCTCAAAGAATCAACAATCTTTATGCGTCCTTGATTTAACTTTTTTTGACTTTCCAAATACTAAAAAAATTATGGTTAGTAAAGGACACAAAATATTTAGGTATCAAATAATTTCTCCACTTCTTTAAAGCTTGAACAATAGCATATGATTCTTGATCATAAACTAAATATCTTTTATTAGCATCATTCAACTCCTCTCTATAGAAAGCTATAGTTCTTCCTTCTTGACTCAAAATAGCTCCAATGCCACTTCCACTAGTATCTAAATCAACTTGAAGAACTTTACTGAAATTAGACAAAGCAAATGTAAGCATTCTATTGCTCTTTGTTTCAATGACTGAAAACTCTTATGTGCTCCATGTGTCCATTTGAAATCCTTTTTGTCATTTCCAATAGTTTTTTTCATAGTATTACATAGTGAACTCAATTATCTTACAAATTTCCTATAGAGACTTGCCAATCCATCAAATAATATAACTTCTCCAACATTCTCAAGTGTAGGCCTATTAAGAATAGCTTTCACCTTTTTAGGATCCATCTTCAAACCATCAACTAAAATGACAAAACTGAGACACACAATCTCCTCCTTCATGAATGAGCATTTCTTTGAGTTAATCAACAACTTTTCCTCCTTAACTTGCAATACTTGTCTGATATGCTCAAAGTGTTCTTCTTTAGTCTTACTTAATATCAGAATTTCATCAAGATATATAATTACAAATTTAGCCAACAATTTTTTCAAAAATCCATTCATTGACCTCATGAAAGTACTAGGGACATTACTTAAACCAAAAGGCATAACCAACCATTCACACAATCATTCATTAGTCTTAAATGTAATTTTTTATTCGTCTCCTTCTCTAATTATGATTTGATGATACCCACTTTTCAAATTAGTCTTTCTAAAGTACTCTCGTCCACTCAAACAATCTATTATGTCATCCATCCTAGGCAAGGGAAACCTATACTTCACAGTGGTCTTATTAATAGCTCTATAATTAGTGCACTTTCTCCATTCTCCATTCTTCTTAGGTTTTGATAAAATAGGTACCACAAAAGGACTCAAACTCTCCCTGATTAGACCCTTCCCAAGCAATTGTAACACATATCTATTCAACATGGCATTTTTAGTAGGTGTCAATCTTTTTTGTGCTTTATTAGGAAAACTAGCTTCATACAATGATTAATGCTTCCCATAGAAGGTAAACCATCAAGTACATTATTAAAATAATGCCTTGAAACTTCACTAACAAAGATTTGATTCTAGGCACATATTCTAGTACATATTGTTTCTCAATCTTTCTAGAAATTAAAGAGAAAAAAACATTTTTTTATGTCATATTATTAAATCCATACAATGACTAATGCTTCCCATAGAAGGTAAACCATTATGTACATTATTAAAATAATTCCTTGAAACTTCACTAACAAAGATTTGATTCTAGGCACATATTCTAGTACATATTGTTTCTCAATCTTTCTAGAAATTAAAGAGAAAAAAACATTTTGTTCTATCACATCTTTAGAAAACTATTTTCCTTCAACCAAACATACTCTAACTATGGTATAGTGATTCTCATCAGTATTTTTAACCAAAGGTAAAATAAATTGTTTCTTCCCATTAACCCAAATAGTGTATTGATTCAATCTACCATCATACAAAGCTTATCTATCATACTACCAAGGTTATGTGACAATAATCCATATGCATAATATTACACATGACTTCATCATGATAATTCCCAATTTTAAACTTATCAAGACATTGTTCACTTACAATTAATTTATGCTCCTTCTAGATCCAAGCAACATGGTAGGGTTTAGGATGTCTCAATCTTTACAAGCATAACTTGTTAACTAGGTCCTCAGATGCAAAATTATTAGAACTTCCATTATTAATGATTACCTTGCAACACTTTCCAATGATCCTACACCTGGTCTTCAAAAAAATTCTTCTCAAAACATGATATACATTAGCTTCCTCATTCCACAAAACTCTTCTTATCATTAGGTTCTCACCATACTCATGTTCATTAGGCATTTTAACAACTTGTTCAAAATACCAAATATTTGTACTACTTTGTTTTACTAGTTTTACTCCGTTCAAAATATCTATGTCCTTCTCCAAACTTGAAACAAGAACCCTTAAACCCATATCTCTCCTATCTCTTACCACCATTGTTATTCCTAGAGTAACTAATATCAAAAAATCTAGTGTAATTGCCTCTTTTTACAACAAGTTCTTTTTTCCATTCTATCTTTCCTTTATCTTTCATTGCACTATCATATTTTCTATCTTCATAGATTCCTCCTTTGCTTCTTTGAAATATGCCACCTCTTCCTCTTTGTCTTTGATCATGTTTCTTTTCCAATATTTCTTCAAATTTCAATGCGTATTGATATGCTTCTTCCACACAATCCATCTTAACATAACTAATCTCATCTTGAATAGATGTTCTCAAACCATTCAAATATCTAGCCACCTTTTCAACTTCATCATCTACATGTCCATATCTGATATGCAATTTGTAGAATTCCTTAGTATATTTATTCACACTTATGTCCTTCTGTCTCTTATTTTGCATTCTTCTCAATGAGTTAACTTGAAAATCCACATGAAGGAACTAATTTTTCATTTTTCCAATCATCTTTGCCCATGTCTTGATCTTTTCTTTTCCCCTTTTCTACCTTTTAGTTCGTAAGTTATCCCACAAAAGTGAAGCATGACCCTTCAACTCTTTGACTTCTATCTTCACCTTCTTTTTATTAGGATTCATTTCATACTCAAAGTACTTATCCATCTCATAGATCCAATCCAAGACTACATTAGTCTCAAGCCTTCCATTAGAGAAAGAAACTTCAACAAGTCTAGAATTTTCCCTAGAAAAACTCAAAGAATTATTTCCTCATCTTGTTCCACCTTAGTTGTAGGATTATTATTAGGTGTTGCCTCTTCATCATCACTAACATCCTCAGTATTTATACATCTTTTTTGACTTGTCTCCACATCGTCAAGTCTCACTACAATATGTCTCAACATATGTATTATGAAATTGTCTTCATTTCCTCTACCACGAACTATTTTGACAATAATTCCTACAAGATCGTAATATTCTTCAATTTATAGATCAAATTTTAGATCTTCCACCTTATAAATAATCCAATTAAGGTTCTCCATGGTCAAATTCACCAAAAAGAGCTCAAACTTTGATACCACCTAATGCAGGGGATGGCAGAAGATCTAAGAGGAATAGACTCAACTTAAACCTACTAACACCCTTCTTAGAGTACACACAAAATCCAAACATAAAATTACATCAAAGATGCCATAGATTTCATAGATTTATTGATTAATTAGATGAGATAACAACAACCAACATTCTTGACTATGAGGCCTTCCGAGTTGTAGCCTTATACAATGAATTACAACATCAATTTCCAAATCTTCCTTCTACTAATCATGCTACTATTCTAGTTTATCATGCTTCCATCATCATGATTTCCTACATCAAATCAAAGGGCTTATATAGAAAATTAGACCACAAGTTGGTTAGTTAGGAATTTAATTACAACATGGGTCTAGTCTTGGAGATGTAAACCATAAACTAGAATGGGCATCAATTATTCACACACTCTTGAGGATAGGTCCAAACACATGTTAGGATTTGACTCCCAACTACACAAGATTCCATGTCATCATAAGAAGCCACACAAATAGAAACAATATGCCATATAGAAAGAATTCATAAGGAAATAGGGACTAGAAAGAACAATACAAAACTCAATGAATATGATGCATCAACATTTGCAATCTTAGAGTAAGGATTGAAAATAGGTCCTTAATAATATGCTAACTATGCATAGCACAAAACTCAAGGTAGAAACAACTACACCACACATAGAAAATAGATAAAGAAAAAAAGAAATGTTTTTGGGTGATGAAATATTGTTCATTGACCCAAGATGCTCCTACATCATAAGTGATTGAGGTCATAGAACATTCATGAATTGTGTTCATACAAGATATATCTGACAAGAGAAACACATTAACAATGACAAGAGGACAAGCTAGGATTGGACTTTAAAATTCAAATTGTGAATTCATGATTTAGGGTTTCAAAGAAAAATAATTAAAGATTATACAAGGAAATGATTATTTGTTTGAAAAGGTTAGATTGCAAACTGACTAGCTATATAGCCAAAAGAGCCAAGGTAAGTGTAATCTCAAATTGAGAAAAAGTCACAAGCTAAGGAGTTAATTTGTTGAGCAGAAGTCAACATTTTTGAACAACACAAGTAAGAATGCATACAAGAGCGAGTAGTATAAAGAACATAAGTGATTGTGTCTAAAGTTGTAGAGCCAAGAGAGAAGGAAGAGAATAGTTGTAGACATGTCAAAGGAGAAGTAAATAGATCTATACTCAAGCTAAGTGTAGTATCTATTTCACTAGATCATTCCTCTAT
The DNA here is from genome assembly GCA_028749045.1 of Cupressus sempervirens. Classification (NCBI taxonomy): domain Eukaryota; kingdom Viridiplantae; phylum Streptophyta; class Pinopsida; order Cupressales; family Cupressaceae; genus Cupressus; species Cupressus sempervirens. Next base: position 223,699,265 of record CM053788.1, read on the forward strand.
TGTTTACTAATTTCTATTATAGTAAATCCTATTAAGGGTGGACCCTAACAAGTTCTTTTTATTAAATATTGTGCTCTAAAGTCCTTTAACTAGGCTTCTTCTATTGTGCATGTTATTTCATTAGAAGTGGTATCACAGCATGATCTTGGCACCATACAGGCAAGATTTTTTCTCAACATTGGGGTGATTTTGGGAAGAGCATAACTTTCAAATTTTAGTGAATTTTTCAAATATTTTTAAATAATTTTTGAAGACCATATTAAATAAGCTATAGTCCAAAATTTAGAGGAATTGGAGAAAATTTGAGAAAATTATTGCAGAATTACTATTTCTACACAATCTATTGAGATCTTCATATTTCGCACATCCTACCAAATTGGAGTATAAATTTTATTGGGTCTTTGAATGCATATTATAGGAGCCTAAATTTATTAGCTTGGAGAAATTGAAGGGAAAAAAAGCAAGATATTACAAAATTAGGAAAATTCTATCCCAAATGAACAAAATTGCTGAAAAAAATCTGAATCTTTTTTTCAAGTAAGGGTATCTTGGCCCTAGTAAGTTACATTAAAAAGTAAATAAATTAATTAAAGAATTTACATTTCATTTGTGTGAAATATTGGTCTTGATCATGATGATGCCTTCAACAAGATGCAAAAAAATGCTACCAAACTGGGGAAATCCTTTGATCAAGATTGGGAAGCAATAGAGGATAGTAATCCCAATGATGAACTTAGTAAGTTCAAGGAAGAGGTTAAGAGGGATATGTGTGACCTACAAGGAGATATATCAGATATACAAAGCATGTTAAGCACCTATATGAATGAAACAAGGAAGGAGCTCTAAAGAAATCAAGGTGAAACCTTCAAGTCAACTAATAATGACACAAATTTTATTAATCCTATGGGATCTAGGAATTTATTTCCAAAGGTGGATATGCACAAATTTGATGGCAAGGATCCTCTAACATGGATAAATCAAATGGATAATTTTTTTGAAGTACATCAAATCCCATATGGACAAAAGGTCACAATGGATTCCTTATATCTACAACCAGATCAATTCATATGGTATCATTGGATTCGTACTCATAGGAGGAAAAGGGGTCTCACGGTATCACGGTCAATTTTTACAAAAGAATTCCAATCACAATATAGCAATAGTGTGACAAAAAAATTCTTTAGCCAACTTTCTACGCTTCAACAAATAGGATCAATTAAGGATTATATTCAAAAATTCCAAAATCTATCCTTAAGAATGGATACAATTATAGAGGAGAACTTGAATGATTTATTCTTGGCTGGTCTCAAGGATCACATTCAACATGAAGTATGCATGTTTTTTCCCAACTTAGTAAATGAGTCTTTTATATTAGCATGAAGGGTAGAGGAGAAGTTCTTGATTACTAGGAAGCAAGGGGCTAATGTGATAAGAAAAAAAGGATATTCAACACCTCTCTTCCTCAACCTACTAGGTTAACTCCACAACAAATTGAGGAGAAAAGAGAAAAAGGGTTGTGTTTAAATTGTAATAAAAAATATAGTTGAGGACATAAATGTAGTGAAAATAATTTGTTCTATATTGAAGGTCCAAGTGAGGAAGAAGAGGATGAACCCATATTAGAGGAGGATTGGGAGTCGGTGAGGAATCACATGATTCTCAACTAATCATTTCTTGTCATGCACTTTTAGGTTTCAATACACCACAAACTCTCAAGGTTTTGGGTTTCTTAAAGAAACAAAAATTAATAGTTTTGATTGACTCGTGTAGTACTCATAATCTCATCAACAAAACGTTGGCAACTCTTCTAAATTGTTTTATATATCCAGCCCCAGAGATTTAGGTTTTGATTGTAGATGGGGACACAATTAGTTGTTTAGGGAAGTGTCATAGCATCAAATTATTCATGGGAGATTATCAACTTGATACCCCAATGTATGCAATATCCATGGGTGCAGCAGTTATTGTTTTGGTAGTACAATGACTTACTACATTGGGAACAGCTGAGATGAACTTCCAAGAACTATTCAATATGTCATTTCAATCAAAAGGAAAAGTAGTGGAGCTAAGGGGATTGAAGGCAAAATCCCCCAAATGGTAAGCTCTAATCAAATGAAAAAGTTTCTTAAGAAATGTGGGGATGGATTTGTGGCCCAACTATGTTCATTAGAAGTCTCTCAATCTAATGATCTAACTCATCCAGGTTTACAAGCAATAATTGATCATCACTCAGTGATTCTTGGAGATATGCCTAAAGGAATTCCTCCTAAGAGGCATCATGACCATTCCATACAACTAGTTCTAGGGAGCTAGCCACCAAAAATCATGCCTTATAGGTACCCACACATACAAAAAAGTGAGATAGAAAAAATTGTTGAGGAAATGCTAGAGGAAGGAATAATCAGACATAGCCAAAGTGCTTACTCCTCACCTGTTGTGATGGTGTGTAAGAAGGATGAAACTTGGCACATGTGTCTAGATTATAGAGTACTCAATAAGAACACCATTAAAGATAAGTTTCATATTCCAATCATCGATGATCTTCTAGATGAATTAAATGGAGCTATATATTTTACCAAGTTAAATCTTAGATCATTTTATCACCAAATTTGGATTAAGGAGGAAGATATTTGTAAGACAACATTTTGAACTCATAAGGATCATTATGAATTTTTGGTGATGCCATTTAGTCTTTCCAATGCAACATCTATATTCCAAAGTTTGATGAATTCCATTTTTAAGAAGTCCTTGAGAAAGTTTTTGTTAGTGTTTTTCAATGATATATTAATTTATAGCAAGACTTGTGAAGAATATTTGCAGCATGTAGATCAAGCATTAAAATTACTCAAAGATCATCAACTTTATGCTAAGCCATCCAAGTTTTCTTTTGATCTTAAGGAGGTGGAGTATTTGGGACACATAGTTTCACATGAAGGAGTAAAGGTGGATCCTAACAAAATTAAGGCTATCATGGAATATCCTATTCCAAAAACTATTAAGAAGCTGAGGGGTTTCTTGGGATTAATAGGATACTATAGAACATTTGTGAATAATTATGGTTGTATAGCAGCACCCCTTACCACTCTATTGAAGAAGGATTATTTTCATTGGAATGAATTCGCTAATGTATCATTTGAGCAATTGAAGAAGGCTATGTGTACAACTCTAGTGTTTTCCACTCCAGACTTCACCAAGGAATTAACTGTGGAATGTGATGCTTCTAGAAATAGGATTTTAGTAGTTCTCATGCAAGAAGGTCGACCAATTGATTTTGAGAGTCATCAATTAAAAGGTAAAAGTCAACTCAAACCTATTTATGAGAAGGAAATGCTAGCAATTTTTCATGCGGTTAAAAAATTGAGGCCTTATTTAATGGGTCAACACTTCAAGGTTAAGACAGATCATGATAGCCTAAAATATTTTTTGGAACAAATACTACTGTCAGAAGAGCAAAAAAAAAGGGTCACTAAGATTTTGGGATATGACTTTGAAATTGTATACAAAAAAGGGAAGGAAAATATTGTGGTGGATGCACTTTATAGGAAGGATGAAAAAGATGAAGCCTTATTGTTTGCCCTTTCAATATACAAGAAAATTGGGTGGTAGAAGCCAAAGAAGAGTGGTAAAATGATGTTGCAACAAGTAATCTAATCCAACAAATAAAAAGTGACCCTAGTAGTTAAGATAAATTTTGTTTGAAGAGGGATATTCTTTGTCATAAAGAGCACTTGTATCTCTCTAAGAATTCCACTCTCAAACACAAGATTCTGAAAGAACTACATGAGTCCCCAATTGGTGGCCATTTAGGATTTTTGAAGACATATCATTGAGTTAGGCAAGATTTTTTTTGGGAAGGTCTAAAAGGTGACATTAAAAAATTTATGGCTGAATGTTTGGTTTGTCAAAGAAATAAGGGGGAAACAATTAAGACACCAAGTCTCTTGTAGCCTTTATCTATTCCTAGCCAATGTTGGGAAAAGGTATCCATGGACTTCATCACAAGGATTCCCAAATCTAAAGGTCATAATGTCTTCATTGTAGTAGTTGATCGCCTTACTAAATATGCACATTTCATTACATTATCACGTCCTTTTACAGCAAGTATAATGGAAAAAAATTTCTTGGACAATATCCAAAAGCTACATGGTACACCTAAGGTTATTGTTAGTGATCATGATCCTATCTTTACTAGTCACTTTTCGAAAGATTTATTCTCATGTTTGGCTACTCAATTGGCTCATAGTTCTTCATACCATCCTCAATCAGATGGGCAAACTGAGGTTGTTAATAACTGTTTGGAAGGATATCTACATTGTTTCAATTCATAAAAACAATCTCAATGGGTAGATTAGCTACCTCTTTTAGTATGGTGGTACAATACTTCTTTTCATAGCTCATAAAAAATGTCTCCACTTTTGGCACTTTATGGATATCATCCTCCTTCCATCACATTATCATTAAAGGTGTCACCAAGAACTCAGGCAGTAGAGGACCACTTGCTTCATCAATAATAGGTACTTTCAGGACTCAAGGAGAATTTAGCTATGGCACAAAACCAAATGAAACAATAAGTGGACCAACATTGTAGTGAAAGAAATATTGAAGTTGGGGATTGGGTCTTCTTAAGATTGCAGCTTTATAAATAAATCTCAATGAAGCAACAAAAAAAGAATAATAAGTCGTCTCCAAGATATTATGGACCATACCAAATCATGCAAAAGATTGGTAGTGTTGCCTACAAGCTTGAGTTGCCACCAACAAAAAAGATACATCCTTTTTTTCATTTATTTTATTTTGAAGAAGGTAATTGGGCAAAATATTCCTACTCAAACAGTACTACCAGAACTTGATGAAGAAGGAAGAATAATTTTGGAACCAAAGTGCATTCTTCAAACATGCACGAAGAAGCTAAGGAATAGAACCCTAACTTAGTATCTCATCCAATGGAAGAACTTACTAGTTGAAGAGGCCACATGGGAAGATGAAGAGTTCATTCAAAAGAATTCACACTTGGTTAGCATTGAGGACAATGCATCTTTTAAGAGAGGGGGCATGCTACACCCTGAATATTGGTGTATTTATGGTTATCAATAGTCAACTTGTGGCTATCTTAATCCTTAATTAAGTCATGTTATCACTATTATATTATTATTTAGGTAGGTAGGTCAGCCTAGGTGTTATGTAGGGTTGTGTCTATTCAACCTAAGCATAATTAGGTATATATAAGAGGTTGTGAGTCTTATTTCAATATCATATTGTGAAGTGTTTTATTATTGGAGATATTTAGAGGTTTCCCCCTCGAAGTGGTCTATTACTCTTAGTTATTATCAAGTATTTATATAATATTTCATATTATTTCTTCTATTGTGCAAGTTATTTCATTACATATGACATTAGGTTATCATATATTCAAGAGTTGAGAACAATAGATAAAATGGATGTATCTTTTGATGCACTGATAGGAAAGCTTACTACATTTGAGCTAAGAAACTATGACAACGTTTAAACCAAAATTGAAGAAACATTTAAAGTCTCGGTTGCACCAACTATAACCCAAAGAGGAAAGTGGGAAATGAGCACATCCAAGTACAAGAATAACTAGAGAGTATATATGTAGAAGAAGATGAAAAAGAAGAGTCTAAATCTCTATTCCCAAAAATAATACTTAAAGGGAAGGGAAGTACAAAGGTATGCTTTAATTACAAGAAGGTAGGACACTATGATGCTAGATGCCTTGAAAATGTCAAGAAGGAGATCGACAAAAGATGAAAAAACTTACAAGGTAACCAGAAGAAGTGATGCTACATTTTTGTTGAAGGTGTGACTAATGAAGATTCAAATAGTGATGATGTGAGGACTAGGATGAAACATATTTTTTTTCTATCATAGAAGAAAACATGGAAAGAGCCATGATAACCAGCACTAGTATCCACAAGAATTTGATAATTAATAGTTCTTTCTCTCACCACATATCTAGGGACAAGAGAAGTTTCATGAGGTAGAGGCCTATGATGGAGAAATGGTGAATTTGGAAATAACTCAACATGTAAAATAATAGGTAAGTGTATTGTAGTTGTGAATGAATCCACTAAGTGTGAAGATATGTATTTAGTGGAAGGTCTTACATATAACCCATTGAACATAGCTTAGCTAAGAAGAGGTAATATCTTCTACCTCAATATTTATGAGAATAAATTCTTGGTAGCTAAGAATGATAATAGTTGGTTGTGTCATAGGAGATTATTTCATGTAAATTATGAAAGCATTGCTAAGGTAGGGAGAAAAAAGTGTATAAGAGGTGTTGGAAATAAAAATGGGAAAGTAAGTTATGAGAGGGCGGTGCGTTGAATCAGCACTTAAAACTTTTTCCTCTAAAACATATCACCAACATCCATCTCATAACTTGACATATAAACTAAAATAACTTAACATGAATCACATTCATAGCATAAAGTAAATAGCACATAACACAATAAATTTGGTTACCTAGAAACCCTCTGATGAGAAGGTAAAATTGGGGTGGGGATGACACCCACAAATCTTCACTACTGCAATTGTAAAGTGTGGCCAATTATGGCTATAATGTGTTTGATCATAAGCTATGATCTATCTTGTGAAAGGTCTACCCTGTTAAATGCTTACAAAGATTATTTTGATTATGTGAAAATAGGTTTTAAAGGACCCAAAACCTTATGCAAAGTATCTAACAGAAACAACTAAGAAAGCCCACAAGGAATTGTGCATCAATGGTAAAACTACAAAAAAAACTAAGAAAAAAGAAAACCAAAAAGTAGGAAAAAATAGCAAAGATCGAGCGAAACAACAACACTCGGATACCTACAAGGTCTTCAGTATATCAACAGCCTAATCAGCAAGGATTTTCATGTTCGTTATAGAGGCTTTCAACTCTTTGATTTATTTTTCTTTCACCACCTTTGTCTTCTTAGAATTTTCTTTGGTACATTTATCAGGGCCCTAATCATCAGTCCTATCTGTATAACCATGAATACTCCCCTAATCTAGTTTGTCCAGTAGAGTATTGATGTTGTCCACAATAGTCTCCAATATGGAACAATTATAGTCAACCAATTTTTTAACAACCTTTTCCATACTGTCAACTCTGTTTCCCATGGCATCCATCCTTTTCTGCATATCCCTAATCATTTTCTCATTGGCTTTGTTCTTCACTTCTAGGGGTGGAACTCTCTTCATTATTATTTTTTACTTCTGCATTACCAATAACCTCAAAGAGTCTATCTAGATTCTGACCAAGAGTCCTCTCCCCTCTAGTAGTCTTTCTAAGCTACTCAAAATCCCTCTTGATATCCTGCATATGTTCTTTCATGCTGGAGATATCCTTTTTCATCACACTCAGGTTCTCTAAGGTCCCCTTCATATACCCATGTTCCTCATAGTCCTTAATCTAATTAAGGTAATCCTCATCCATAGTCATAGTGTTTCTCTTAGTATCCACCTCTTTGATGTCGATGTCATCAGTTTTCCCTTGAGATTGCATTTTCTTACCCTTTCACATCCTTCATATAAGAAGCTCATCATCAGAGGGAATGTTCAAGGCTTAGTCAGTCTTCTTCCCCTTGGTTTTGGTAATAGTATCAATTTTTCCTTTGGTTTTCTTCTCTATAACCTTCTCAAAATCCTCCTCAGAATCTATCTCCTTCTCATAATCCACTTCCTTACCCTTACTTTTCTTGGTAGATGAGCTCCTAGGTGAGAGTTTTTTCCTCTTCTTTTTGACAATATCCTCCTCATCATCCTATGTTTCATCTTCATAACCCTCATCCTAATCACTCCCTTTAGTATCACACTTCAGGGGTTTTTTAACTAAAATGGGGCCTATCCACTTTTTTGGCTTTAAGGAGATTCATGATCAGCACCATCAAACCCTCATGGAAAGCATGATCCCCATCAAGGTTGTTCTAAATAGCCAAAATTGTGTTATCTAATGATTGCCTCAGGTAGAAGGGGAAACTAATTCTAACCCTATGCCTGAAATGATTTACCAACATAAAATGGTGCCCAAAAATCTTAGTGAAGCAACCATCAAGAGTAAGGTATTCAATCACAACAAACATCACAAACCTCCAAGGTTTGGAAATGGAGTGCAGATTAAAATAGGAATTACCAATTTTCACCAACCTTTTTCTCTCCTTGGTCATCTCCACAAACTCATCGGCAGATAGCTTCCTATACTTGTAGAAATTGACCCCATTTAGCTCAAGACTAGTGGCTTTAGCTATGATGTCCTCCATGACTTCCATTCTCTGGTTTCCCACCAAGATTCTTTCATCCTTCTAGGTCTTGATAAACTGATGGGTAATAGTTAGTTTACTACCGTTTAACTTCTCCATGAAGCCCATAAAATGCCCCTATTCAAGGATATCCCAAATGTCAATATTCTTCTTCCATTCCTTAAAACTTGTAGGCTCAACCCTCTTTCTCTTACCACCCATTCTCAAACTGCATCAAATCCTCATAGTCCTAGTACTCTCAAGCGAAATGAAAAACTTTGTATCAAAAAACTCACAGAGAAAACTCTTATGCCAAAATACCCACAATCTATGTGGTAATGAATGAGTTGTCTCATCAAGTATAATCATTAATCAAAACTCCTCATTTCTACGCAACTCATAATTATTTCTTAATGTCATTTTCATCATTGTTAAAACTCTTTTGCAAACTTCTAATTTTGTTTTACTCTATCAACAATTTCCTGTTAGTAGGAATGTTGCCACCATAATTCCATATCATCTTAGTATGGCTTTTGCATGCCATGTTTGCAGCCTAGTCAACCACTGCATTAGTTTCTCTATAGTTATGTGTGATGACACAATCTACAAAGGAATTAATCAAATTGCTAGCTTTTCAAATAATATTATGGATGGTCAAAGAATGGTTATTAACATTATCAAGACTATTAATAATATTAAGGGAATCCCCTTCTAACCATATTTTTCCAAATTCATACTCTTTGCAAATAAGAGACCATAGAGAGCCACACTAGCTTCCACAACATGATTGATTTGCTCCCCAGTAGGAATAGTCATAACCCCCATACTAACACTTTTATCATTTCTAATAATAATACCACAACTAGCAATCCTTGGGTTGCCCTTCAAGGCCCCATCAAAATTAATCTTATTCCATCCCTGAGCTAGGCAATCCCACCTAGCCAAATTTCTAAGGTTACTATCATGCTGAGAGAGTCTTATCCCTTCCAAATTCCAAGTCTGAATCACTTTAGCTTCCCAATCATCTTGAGGCTCTTGACCTTCCCCATTATCATAATATTCTCAATCACCAAATATTTAATCTTATGAAATAATTGATTGGAAGAAGTCTCCTTGCCTCTGAAAATCCTATAATTTCTTTCCTTCTAGACACCCCAACAAACATATGGAAGGATGAGGTCCCATAAATTAGTAAGCAAAGCATTACAGGAAGGAGACTTCCAAGCTAAGAATAACTCTTTGATACTTAGGGGAAGACCCAATCCACTTCTAGAAGTCTACAAATCCTCTCCCGTAACCTTCTTGTATAAGAGCAATGAATGGTCAAATGGATAACTGACTCTTCCTCTTCCTTACAAAGATAACACCTACTAACAAGACACATACCTTTCTTCATTAAGTTGTCAGTAATAGGAATTTTATTCTAGAGTAAAATCCAAAAAAATATGTTAACTTTGGGTGTCAAGCATTTGAACCAAGCTTTAGCCCAGCAAGATGTACGATAATCTTAAAAAGAATTACCATATAGAGAAGAAATAGAAAATTTTCTATTTGGATTGTATTTCCAAATTAAAGAGTCCTCATGGACTAAAATGACAGTATTCAACATTTTTTTAAGGTTATTAAGAACCTCATCCACTCTAGATAGGTTCACCCATTTATCTTTGTCATAATAATCAACAATAGAAGTCCCAAACATAATCTTGCATTGTTCCATATACCCATTCCATTTTTTGCCAAAACACAAAGCATGATCAATAATCCATTAATCTTCTCAAAAATGACTAGTCTTGTAATTTCCAACCTTCCATCTTACCCCATTAGTAATAACCTTTTTTTTTTATGAGCTTGCTTCTAGACCAAAGAGCCCCCTTGACTATCCTCATTGCCTAGGAAAAGATTAAAGCCATGATTCTCCCTATTATATTTATCATTCCATATATCTTTCCATTCTCCATCTTCATTATGAAATCTTCAAATAAGCTTAGCGAGTTAAAAATCATTCATGTTATTAATCTTTCTAATACCCAATCCTCCTTTTTTGATGGGCATACAAACCTTATCCCAAGCTATCAAAGCCAAACTTTTCTTCTTTTCTATACCAGTCCATAAGAATTTTTTCTGAATTTTTTCAATGGCTAGAGCATACTTCCTAAGAATCTTAAAAAAACTTAAAGCATATAGAGGCATGTTTTGTAAAATGGATTTGAGAACCGTGACCTTACTAGCCTAGATAAGGAAATCCTTTCCAACTAGATAACTTTGAGTGGAATTTTCCAATTAGTGAACTCCAGAAGGAATTAGGTGGGTCTAGACGAAGAGGTAGCCCAAGATAAGACCTGGAAGGTTTCCAATCTCACACCCCATAATGTTTTTAATTTTGTTCTACCTATTCTCATTAACATTAATGAAATAAATGAGCTTGTGTTCCAATTAATAATCTATCCTATAGCCTGCCCATAATCCTCAAAGGCCTTTGTGATATTTCTCACATTTTTTATTGAGGCTTCTCCCATCACAATGGAATCATCCATAAATTGTTGACGGGAGCAAGTCAAAAGCTTAGAAGAAAGTCATTAACCCATGAAATCCCCCTTTTGGATTATTTTTTCCACAAATCTACCTAAATACTCAGCCATGAGGATGAAAAGAATTGTTCATAATGGATCCCCTTGTCTAGGTCCATGAGAAGCCCAGAAGACGGGAGTCAGAGAGCCATTAACAAGAACATAAAAGGTAGTAGAGGAAACCAACATATGAACCAACTTCAAAAATCTATTGTTGAACCCAAAACCTTCCAACCCACACTTTAAAAAATCCTATTCCACCCTATCATAAGCCTTGGATAAATCCAACTTTAGAAAGAACCCTTCTTTCTTGGATTTGGTGAAGGGGTGAATATTTTCATGCAATGAAATAATAGAATCCAAAGTTTGTCTACCAGGAATAAACCCATTCTGCTATCTCAAAATCAGCTTAGGCTAAAAAGACAAAATCCTAAGAGTCAGAACTTTAGAGATGATCTTATAAAATGAATTATAGAGACTAATAGGTCAAAATTGGTCCATATTGTTAGCCCCTAGATTTTTGGGAGTCAAAGCCAAAAAAATAACATTTAGCTCTTTAAGAAGTTTTCTAGAACCAAAAAATTCTTTAACTACATGAAACACATCCTCTTGAATGATAGATCGGTAAGTATGAAAAAAGAGGAAGGGGAAACCATCTGAACTAGGAGCCTTGTCTCCCCTAAAGGAGAAAATAGCCTTAGTAATTTCAAAATTGAAAGGGATGGTTGTAAGTTTTTTGTTCTAGATATCAAAAATGCAATTTGGAATACACTTTAGAAAATCTTGTTGTTTTTCCTTATCCATATTATGTTCTCTCTCCAGTAATCCACAAAAAAAAAAATCACGGCTTCCCTTTTGATAGCCTCATCCTCATCTATAAATACATGATGGACATTTAATCTAGAGATTTTATTAGCTATTTTATGTTTCAAAGTGTTCATATGGAAGAATTTAGTGTTCTTATCCCCTTCTTTGATATACACTTTTCTAGACTATAGCCTTTAGTACATCTCCTCCTTAGTAACAATATCATGCAACTCAACCAATTTTGAATCTTCCTCCTTCCTAGTCACATTATCATAACCCTAAAACTAAATGATATCCTAAATATCTTTCAACTCCTCCAAAATCCTACTTTTACTATCAAAGATATTTCCAAAAGTTTCCCTATTCCATATTTTGATATTATCTTTACATTTTTCAGCTTTGTAGCAACTTTAAACATTGCTATTACCTCAACATGAATCCCCCATCAATCCTTAATAAATTTTCTAGCCTAGGATGTAAAGTCCACATCTTCTCAAAGTGAAAGGGATAGTACTTTTTAATTGAGACTGGGTCAGCCAAAAGAAAAATGGGAAAATGGTCAGAACCCACTCTCACATATGCAGATAGAGAATATTCATATGTTTGAAACCAATCATTACTAATAAGGGCTCTATCAAGTCTAACTCAGATAAGATCCTTACACAGCCTTCTATTGGTCCAAGTGAATTCCATGCCTTGCAAATCCATATCATGCAATAAATGAAAATCTATAAACTCCATCAAATCCATCCTACTATCCAAATTGGTCTAGCTTCCCCCCTTCTCATTGTCTTTCAATGGAGTATTAAAATCCCCCATAATGACCTAGTCCTCATCCAAAAAGTTCCTTCTCTAGTTAGAAAGTTCAATGTAAAGACCTTTTCTACCACATTTAGTATTAGGTGCATAGACATTAGTTTGTGCCCAAGAAGTGTCATCCTTAGCATTAGAAAATCTAATATTGATCATATTTCTATTCTATGAAACAAGTTCCCTATGAATATTATAATCATTCCAAAGAATAAAAACACCCCCTGAGGCCCCATCAACACCACCCCCTAAAATCTTACCATTTTTAAACAAAAACAAACTTTCAACTTTATCTTTTGGCATCTTCATTTCCTATAGAAGAACAATATCAAGTTTATTATCTCTAATCATGTTCCTAACCATATCTTGCTTATGAGGATTATTCAATCCTCTTATATTCCATGAAATAATCTTCATTTCTTATGGAATGCTTTTTGTTCTAAGATAGTCCTTTAACTACCGTCTGATATACTTATGTTGGTCTCCAAAATTCTTTTTTGTTGATTACTAGGTCTCCCTAATGGATTTGTGGTTTGATCAACATCCCCAATTTTGATCCCCTTCTCAATTGGGATAAGGGATACTACCCCACCTTTGTTACACCTTGGATCCCCTAATTTTTTATACTTTCCTGATGGAGTGAGGGAGTGAGAAGCATCCCTTGACCTTTAGCTCCTTATTTGCTTGTTTATCAAGGAATTTTCTTTATTCTTTTTAAAGCTGATCTCCTCCTTTTTCTTATCTCTAATTTTATTCTTAGAATCCACACCTATCTAGTCTACTCCAATACCTTCTTCCTCATCCATCAAATCTCTTTAGATATCATATGCATCCCCCAACTTGGGTGAGTTTTCCTTCAAAGGTCCTTCCCTATGAGGAGAACATCTACTATACATGGTTCCTGGTCCTAGGATAACACAATCATGTGCCTCTTGATACTCTAAACCCTTATTATTGGAAATAGTCTTTCTATAGTCACCCAACATTTCAAATTCTAGGATCTCCTTAGCCTCCACCACTCCTAATCTTCTATTCTTACCATCCTCCTCTAGGATTTCCTTGGACTCTAGGTTGTTAATGGAAGTATCTGCCTCCTTTTCTAGAGTCGCCTTCTCAGCCTTTGCTAGAAAATATCCTCATTCATCCCCTTCCCAATTGGATATCATTCCACAACCTCAACAACCTTAGAGACTTTGTGAACCCATTCTTTTTGGAATTTTTTTGGGATACTAACCTTAGTTGGACATTTTTTTGCCCAGTTGCCCAATTTTTTACAATGGAAAGAAGAAAAAGGGACGATTTCATATTCAACCTTCTACTATTAGATTCCCAATTTAAATATAAGAGTAATGTCTTCCAACATATCAACCCCTTGAATGACCCCCACATAGATTCTAGCACAAGTTAACCTCCTTGAGATTGTCACTAGGTCCATGGATAAGAGTTCTCCAAAGGTTTCCACTGGCTTACAAAGATTGTTAGGCCTCACCTTGTTAGAGGATTTAAATTTACAATCAAGTAAGCACTTGATTAAGATATTTACAACAGCTTGTTAGGACTACTCAACTAAGAGATTTTCTCTACATCATGTGTTAGAATGATTCTACACTATGATCCTTTAATTAGCACCTTACTTCTTGATGTCAGATATCTTCCTTACTATTTAAACCTTGATGCTTCTTATCAAATATGTCTCCTTTGTCCTTTCACTTCTTTACTCTTTTATTTGCAAATTAATTCTACAATGTATAACTCTTTCATAGCCATCTAAACCACCATGAATACCCTCTAAAATCTTAGTATTTTTTCCCTTGCTCATTCTTAAACCTTTTAGGGTTTTCATTTCTTAAATAAACATTAGTGGTGATGGATTAGGTAAGAATCAATGACTATGGATGATCCTTATTGCTGCATAAAGCTTCCCTCAATATGATCGGTTGTATGTATTGCATAGGGATTCATAAAATAATTCTATACTTATTCTTATAATGAAATTATGATTCTGTCAGCCCAAAAATGGTTTATATAGAAGTTTGTGCCATTACAAATATCTATAACATAAACTGTTCACTTAGCATCCAAAAGCTTTGATGGTTAGCCGTCACAATGCTCTTAATACTAATACTCAGCTATTGAATAGCTCGGCACACTCTATTTACTCGGCTCCCTCTATTGGCTCGACACCTAAATGACTTGGAACATATTGACTGCTTGAGACCTACTAGTGCTTAGCACTATCTGTCATATTTCTCAGCATGTACTATCTAAAAAATTATGCTTGGGATGCATTGTTCTTTGTTGAATAATGACTAAGCATTTTGTCACTACTTTGTCAAAACTAATCCGAGATTAACAATCTCCCCCTTTGACATGAGTGGAAAATACACTTTGTCATGGAATATACATTCTTATCTAATGCATAAGTCAAATAATGTTTCTTCATTTCTTAGCTTCACTATAAAACTTCAAAATTTCAAAATTTGCAAAATTTGTGTCTAGCTTCCATACCTTATTACTCCCCCTGAGTAAATAATTTATTTTTTTTTTTTCATTCATTACTCCTTCTAAGTAGATATGTTGTCTTGATAAGTTTCCTTCAAAATTTCACAAAAATACTTATCCAAAACTTCATATCCCACTATTTTTTATAGTTATGTCATTTTGGTTGTACACTTATAGTGTGTTTGTCCAGGAATGGCTTGTGTAGTTCCATTATAATCTTAAAGGTTGCATCCTAGTTATCATATGTTGTATCTAATGAATGAATCTACATTTCAATATTAGTAGCTAGGTCAACTAAGCCTTCATGAGCAGAAATTGGGAATCTGTCTTCATCAAAGTGTCTGCAAAGACTAGTTCCTTGTGTAACACTTCCATGTGAAGTGATAACATGGACTAGATATTGATTAGAGTAGATCCAATATTGGCCTCTTTTGCTTGCAACTAGTAACCTCTAAAAATGTATCTGACTATTACCAATAGATAGTTGTAATGTACTACATGTGAGCTACAAATCTTCATGCAATTGGTCAATATCCTATTAATTTTCCTTAGTGAATAGATCAACATTACATAGTTTTGTGTAGAGAGAGAAAATATTCTCTAACACCTTTTTCACACTTTCCATTTTGGTTGCAAGATCAACCTGTCTTAGTGCAATAGCACTAGATATATTCTCTAAAACCTTTGTATGAAAATTCCTTTCTGACCATTCTAAAAATTTAACATTAGAATCTAGGTCTTCATCCTTTATCTTGTATACAATGGTGAAAATTTTCTCTATAATGGGCTTATTGTCATTCATTTATGGAAGATTGAAAGCATCGGTGAATATATCTTTGATTTCATGCAAAAATTTCTTTTTCTTATGCTCCTTCCTTAAGATTTCTTATTTCTTCCTCCTTTGTATAGCATCTTGAAGAATGCTCATTTATTCAATTGTGATTGTTTTCAAATGAAAATTTGGTAGTTACATCCACTCATCTAAGCTTACATCCTCAAATGATGTAACTTCAGCACTCTTTGGTGTGCTTGAATTTGGCCTTGATATTTGTAATGGCGTATCATGTGTACTTGGCCTTTGAAGAGTGTGACAGATGAGAGAAGATGTAGAAACTAGCAATGTAACAAGAGTCTATATTGCAATTTGTTCCTCAGGTTCAGTAGTTAGCTTCAACTCTTTGGTCTTGTCTCCTTCCTTTTGGACTCCACCCTATGATGGTGGAATAGGTATAGGAGTTTCTTCATGGCCCTTATGCACTTTTGTTCCATCCTTATCAACAATCACTATAGTTGGTAAAACTGAACTGTTTAGGCTTGGCACTGATGTATCTATAGGTTGTGCTTATGTGTCTTTCATATGTATGACAATAGTTAGCATAACAGATGGTGTCTTTGTTGTATCAACTTGTTGTTCAAGATTTACACTTTGATCTCTTTGGAGATCCTATGATTCCTTACCCTTTATCTTTGTAGTTGGTGGGGACAGATTTTATGTATCTTGTTGCTTTTCCCCTACAAATGCAAATTCTGCCTTTTGAATATCATTCACTCTCATCAATATTGGATTACTACATAAAAGTGTTGCATTGGTAGAGTCTTGCAGAATTTTCTTCAAATCATCTTCACTCAAAGAATTGATATTCTATGATGTTTTATCAAGAACATCCTCGATGCTCACTGAGTCATGTTGACTCTCTTTGTCATCGTGCGGGGGACTGGCACTTGGTAGTTGTGTATCATGTACATCTTGTTGCTCTTCTTCAGTTGTTGTCTCCTTTACTATTCCTTCAATTCCCTCCACATTACCTTCCTTGACTAGGTTCACCTCTTTATCTTTCTCTTTCTCACTCTTATCAGGTTCTTGCTCTTCTTGCTCACCTTTCTCAATTGTTGCTTTAGTGGATAACCCATAAATAACTTTCCATAGCAATGTGCTTTGGGTTACCACATCCTCAACTTGTTTCTTCAATATATTAAATGCTTCATACTTGAGAGCAAATTTCCCTTTATATTTTTCCATGGCTTTAGCAATCATTTACTTATCCAAAACAAGCATAACTTGGGCTAATGTAACCTCCCTTATTTGTCTCTCAGTGGTCAAACTAAATTGCCACTTTTGCTCAACTATGTCATAAAGACTTTTAGGTAAAGAGTTGGCAATATCTAGTTGAGTAGTTTTGAAAGTAGCCATCATATCATATATGGCCTCTTCAACCTTATTTTTATCAACACTCCCTAGTTTATCAAAATTATGTGTAAAACTTGACAAATCTGCATTGGCTTTAATGTTTTCACACAAGTTATCAATGCTAGAAGAGGGATTGTGGCTTACCACTTTGAATTGACTCAATTCATTAGACTCTATCTTCTCCTTATTTGAATTTTCTTGTGGCTTGCACTTTTTCCTTAATCTCTTGAAGGTCTTTTGAGCAGGTTGGCTTGGCTCTATTGTGACCTTTTCTCTTTTACCTTTAGGCTTTGCAACTTCTTTAGCCTACATAGTGGCCGCCCTAGTGCTTGACCTAGTTAAAGGTATAGCAGGCTTTTGTTGAGACTACTTCATAGCCTTCTTAGGTTTCTCCACTACCTATTCTTTTTCCTTCCTCTTTTTCTTGGCAACCTTAGGTGCTTCCTTAGCTTCTTCTCCCTCGACACCTTCTGCATCAACATCTTCATCTTCTCCTAGGCCTTGTCTAAGTTCCAGTGGTGCTTGGCCTTTTGCTTCTTCTTCTTCTTCATCATTATCATCATCATCTTCTTCTTCTTCTACTTCCTCATCACCTTCACAAAACTTCTATTTTAGTTTCTTCACTATTTTGTTCTTCTTTCTTATAACAAAGGCAACTTGTAAATTTATTGTTATTCTAGAATTTGCCTCGTCATAGTTTCCAAAGGATGTTGCATTCTTGTCAATTTCTTCTTCTAATAAAGATGTGATGGTTGTAGAGGGTTCATCCACATTAATTTCATATGGAAAGGGTTTTAACCCTTTAACCTTGGGTATTGCTTCTTGCACATATGTATAATTTGCATCAACTAGGAAACACACATTATTGTAATGTCATTCCACTAATGATACAAGAATACTCAATCTTTTTTTCATGGATTTCTTCAAATCCTCAAAATAGCTAGTCATAACTAACTCAAAATTGTCTCCAAGTTGCTCAATGATTTCAGTAATCTGCTATGTAACTAACCTATTGGTCTTTCAAGCAACTTTACCAAAAGTGGGGAATGCATTTTGCACATATAAAAATATTCAAACAATCAAATAACCAAACTTGAAAGATGCACTTTTGGCCTTCCTAATGGCTTCCAAGTTGTCTGGTAATTGCTTTAGTTATAACTTGACAAGGTCATAGGAATGACCCATCTTTAGAATTTTGTAACCTAAATCGACTGGCATACATGAAACATTGTTCAGTCGACTTGACTAAAAGAACTTATGGGCAATGACTCTAACTACAAAGGAAACAATGGGATCTGAAATAGTGTTAATTGACATCCCTCTCTTATTTCATATGACACCTATATTACTTTCAATAACCTTCTTTGCATCACTTTGCATGTTCTTCGGTCAGTCAAGGGTAGGATACCCTATTACTCTATGCACAATCCTCTAAAAAATCCTAATTGGTTCACCCTCTAACCAAATTTGGATGTAATGTATACGACTTAGAAGAATTCATATCCATTCAGTTTTGAACATCTATGGAAAGTTTAAGGAATATGTTAACAATTTTTGCTTGACAATCTTATTCTCTTCCCTCAAAACACCATTGTCAAATAGCTCATTATAGATATATCTAATCCCCATGTCACCTACCTCTCTAATCTTTCCAGTGTAGCAACATCTCATATCCTGAATCATGAGAACCTTTGGTGGTATCATGGATAACGCACCAAATAGATCTCCCTTGTATGCAATCTTATGAATTTCTCAAAATGGGGGTTGCCTAACATCATTGCTAATCAACTGAACATTAAAAAATTCCTTCCCCTCTTTCTTAATAGTAGACAAAGAACTAGTTGTCATTTTAATTTCCTAGGGTTTGAGATAAAAAAAATAGTGTAACTTGAAACAAGCTTTATACCTCTTGAATCTATAGAATGGTGTCGAGTAGCAATTAGATCTAGTTTGCAAACACTAGAATCTCCTTTCACCAATCACTTTCATGTTCTTTGTGCTCTTCAAACTCATGTGAATGAAAATAAATTAAAATTTGAATATATAACCCCTCAAATTTGGCATTAAATACTCAATGCTTATACATCTATAAGCTCAGCTATCATAGGTTTTCCAACATGCTTGGCTAACATAGCAAGCTCGTCTCATACTAGCCTTATCTCTTTTCACTCGACAATAACTACAATTTCTTCCATGCTCAAAAACAACATAGAAAACACTATATCTATAGAGTAACTCTTACTCTTAACTTCTTCATTGCATCTTGATTCATGCATATTTATTCTTTTCAAATATTATACATTTGGAATTGATGCATAATATAACTTTTAAAATGTCAGTTCTACACATACCTTTTGTTTCCTAGTTGGGGGTGATGTAATCACCTGATTCATTAGATGAAGTGACCTCATCTCAACTTGGTGTGATGTAATATTCCTTATTTCTCCATATCTTGTTCATCTACGCCTTCACTTTCTCAACATTATCCTTTTCTTAACCTTTATTGAATTCATTTCTCGGCACTAGTGACCTAGCTGGACAATTTCTGCTAACATGACTAGTCTTGAGATAGCTAAAGCATGTAATCTCACTCAACCATCTATTGTAGTTGCCTCTAAAATGTGTCCTTACGCAATTTTTAGGAACATGTCCATATTTTTGACAAGAGTGAAAATTGTACCTTGTGTTGTAATCCCAATGATAGGAGTTTCTATTGTGGTGTACCTTTTCTTGTTTGTTTCATGTCCACTTGGTCTTAGATCTGCATTCATATTCTTTGTGTCCATACTTCTGACAATTGTAACATTGTCCTTCAAATCTCTGAGTGCTCATGGTCTTGATCCTACATTCATTTGCTTGATATCCTTGTTTGTTGTAGGTGTAGTAGTATCCTCTATATTTTTGCTTGGGGTTATTGTTGATAGTTTTTCTCTTGCATTCATTTGTTGTATGATCCAATTTTCCACAATTATGACAAGTGGGTGTGTAGTTCTTACCTTTGTCATTCCTTTGTTCACCACTTCTAGATGATTCTCCTTCCTCATTATTAGTGTATCCCAATCCAAAGTATCATTATTAGGTCTTGGTGATTCCATCAATTTCTCAAAGTATTTTATGGCTTCACTTAGTTTGTTGAATGAAAAATAATAGATCAAACACCACAAAGCTATGTACTATAATGGCTGTAAATTTTTCATAAAAAAGTTGGATGACATGAAGAGAACTTGTGATTCTAGGATAATTGTAGCCTTTGAGGTCGCTAATATTTTATATAGAAATCACATGCATCTTCAATAATGTGAAAATAGATACTATGGCTTTTTGGACGATATAATTGAGTGTGACTTCAATTCCTTCAAACTAGTTCTATTCGTTGCCAAATGGTATAGGCTAACTAAATCAAAATGATCCTGATAGAATTGTTATTAAACATGATAATGGATTTACAATAATTAATACAAGGTCATTTGAGCTAGTTGGAAATGAGCCCTATGTTCTTCCAAGCCAATGTGAGAAAGTGTTTTACTTTGGCATTCCAGATAAACCAAGTTGATTATTTGTTATTAGACACGATCCAAGAGGAAAATTGGTAAAGTATAATGTGATTGAAGAAGAAGATAATAAAGAAGTGGAAGATAAAGTAGATAACAATGATGGCAAAGATGAAGAAGGAGGTGATGATAATGATGGAGAAGATATTTATGATGATAGTGGTGGTGGTGGTAGTGGTAGTGGTGGTGATGGTGATGGTGATGGTGATGGTGATGGTGATGATTGCAAAGATGAAAATGATGATTGTCATAGTGATGATGATGATGATGATGATGATGATGATGATAGCAATAATGATGATGTTCATGATGATGATGAGATGAATGAAGAAGATTATCAATGACATGATCAATGGAAATGTATTAGGTATGATCAATAAAATGTAAGAGGTATTGATATATTCATTAAAAATTTGTTTAAGATGTTATAAGTTATCATGATTAATGATAATAGCATTGGTGACTTATGATACACATGTTGCAAATATGTGTTATGATGCTCATTCTTGGTGTTGATTACTTATAATATATTTTTTGTAGAGGTAACGAATTAAAAAGTATACAATGATTATGATGTATGCATATTGTTCATGTTATGTTCTATGTAGTTTGTAGCATTAGTATCATGTAATTTATAACTAACTCAAGACAAATGATTTACATATGCAGGAAACTATACCCCTTTGATGAGGATCATACACGGTGACATGGATCGATAGGTATAAGTTTATTTCATGTTTTCTTTCTATTTACCTTCAACATTAACTTTAGGCCAACTTCATCAATATTAGCCTCATTTTATAGAAAAATATTTCACTCCTTCAATTCTCTCATTTGATGGGCCACAGGTACCACCAAATAGGTAGCTATCAGATTTGTCTTCCTTGAGTGAGGGAAATGTGGGAATAAACGAGGATAGTGAGACATGTAGTAGGTCTATGAAAGAGAGACAAACTAGAGGTCAAAAGATTATAAGAAAATTCAATAAATGCAAACAATGTTTTCTTTCTCAAGTGGGGTCATGTTCTTATGATGATGAGACAAAAGATGATGTCAAGGTTCCCCTAAGGTATACACATCTTAAAAAATAATGGGTACTCAAGGAATTACCTCCAACTAACACTATTTTTTGTGTTAACAAGAGGATATATCACATAGCTCCATCATCAGTACATGGTTTGGACTTATTTTCCATGGATGGCATAAAGGTCAGTTATAACAAATTTTTTGAATTCATGGAGTATGTAGGACCTTGTCACAATTACAATAATTGGATGTGGATAGTTCAATATATATAAAAAAGTATGTGATCATCAAAGTAAAAGACTTGTGTACATTGATGGAAGGCCAAAAGAAATAGGGAACATTGCAGGTTTTATTAAAGTACGCATCTTGGGTCAACTAATAAGAGACCCAATTGCATTTTCGAGATGCATGAGGGAAATCATGTTTTTTTATGTGTAATAAAATCAATAAGTGTAAAGGAAGAGTTCTTAATAGATTACAATTTGAATCACATAAATACAAATAAAGTTACTATCATGGGACTTGTAAGTACTATATATGTAATATTTAAACTAATTACTTCCAATTAATAACTCCAATATAAAATATACCATTTTATTCAGTTTTTCTTCTAAGTCAACCATTTCTTTCATTATGGTGATGTTTTTATATATATTATTTGTCACAAAGAAACATGGTTGATCCATCAAATGATAGAGGCAAGGATGTTGCTCCCACCCCTTATTTAGTACAGGTAAACCTTTTGTATAAAAATTGGTGTAATTGTAATTTTACAAAATGTCATATTATTATGTTATTTTTCTTAAGGTTTGGGAATTGTTTTGATTGTTTTACTAATGTTTTTGTCACAATTTGATGCTTGGGGAAAGGGAAAAGAACCAATTTCACAAGAGCAATTAGTTGTTGATATGGTGGCCATAGTATCATGCGATGATGACATTGCATAAACCACTGACTCTATAAACATGTGTAAAAGAGCCTTAAAAGCATCAATCTACAAATTCTTGCATTTGTGATGGATCCAAATCCAACCAAAGAGAAAGAGATGATGAGAAATGAATTGTGTCAGAGAGCACATTGTCTGGAAGTGAGAAAAAATGAATCTTTATCTAGTACAATAGTTCAATAAAACTTTATGTTTTATACCAATTTATGGATCATGAACCAAAATATGTATGTGTTGTTACAACATTTTTTGGGACCTCACCAAGTTGTTCCACCTAACAAGAGTACTAGTGCAACTCCTACAGGTATGTGATTTCAATTTTCAATCATAAGAAGGGACATCATCAAAATTACCATATACCATGCTTCTCTATTGTAGTCCATTAATAGTCAAAATTGCACCATTATTTTCTACATGATTATTATTGGTAGTTTTATATCATTATTGTCATGTTTTTGCAATCTATATTTTAAAAAGACAATACATTGTATATATGATTATTTTCAGGTCCTAATGACATGCATACGCCTCCTTTGAAGAGGTCGGCTAGTACTCCAAGATTGCCAACTACAGGATCAACAACAAGGAACATGCAAACATGGACACACCTATTGCAACTAGAGTTGGTAAATCATTGTTTTGCTACATTTTCTATGCGTTAAATATGATTTTATTTTTACTTTCTTGTTCATTTTATCATAGTATGTCATTGATTAACTTAGTGTAGTGATAGGTACACCTTCTCATAATGATAAAATAGATACTAGTATCGGTGATAATTTACCATCCTTTCCTAGAGCATCTCATGTTACTTCTACTGGATTGTTGGAGGCATCATTGTCAATGGTCGAGAAAGATATAATTCTCTTAAAATTGCCTAAGCTTTCGAGTAATTTAAAATTTTAATCATTTAGGATGTAATTATAGTTTACTTATTCATAACTTATTTTTTATTAATGATCCCATGATGATTTTGCAGGAAATGATCTTGTTTATATAATTTTTTTAATTTAACATTGAAGATATTTGGGCCCACATTATGTAAAAGATACATAGCTTCATATAATTGGTAGAATATTTTTCCATTCATCCATTTGTTGTAATTTATTCAAGGTACATAACTTGGACTATTTTTTTTATAGCAATTTTGATTTTTGTTAAAAGGTGGAATGAACAAGGTCCTAAATTAAAAGATCAACTCATATAATCTCTAGAGGATTTATTTGGTCAAAAAAATCTTGCAAACATATAAATACTATGAGAGACCAATATATAAGGGCTCTAAAGGTCAACCCATAGTATGAGCATCCTCCAATGGTTCCAGAGTTGGAGTATAATGAAATCATTGAAGATGCAAAAGTGATAAGACTAAAAGATAAAGGAATTAAACCACCACCCATAAAAAATAGGTATGAGGTAGTATTAATTTAATTATGCACAAATTAGCGGTCTTTATATTTATATAATCTAGCATATTTCTAATATATTTCAAAGTTTACATATATAGGTTGCAGGATACATCAAAGGCTACACAAGCTAGAAAAGATAAGGTTGGTCAACACCATTTTGGCTCTGGTAGATATATGAAAATTCATTCTTGACTTGTAAGTAGCAGTAAATGAAATTTTGTATCAAATTGCTTATATAAAATTACAAATAAGCAATACATTCAATATTGATGATATTATGGAAAAATTGTAGGGGATTGAATTTAATCTAACACCCACAAAAGAGTACAAACAATTTGGCTTCAAGCAAAGTTGTAAAGTAGTGGTTACCCACCACCGCACAGATTGCAGTGGCCAAAGAGATGTAGAAGTTTCTAGTGCACCGATTCACACACAAGTAAATAGGCCTAATGAATAATAACTAAAATTGAGAACTCTATGAGAAATAATCTATTTGATGTTAATTTTGAACAATGATAACAATGTGCATGATATTTCACTACAACCTTCTACTCCAAGCATAGATCCTACTCATGACAAAGGCCTTGATGTGCATCCTAGTGATAGAGGTATATATTCAATTTCTATCAAAAATTAATTATCTAATTATTAATAAAATTTAACATCTTAAATTACAATTGGTGTAACCTTTATGTGGTAATTTTTTAGTATGCAAAATGGCATGGTGACAGATTCAAGGATGATGTTAGTGTTGAGCATGTTGAGGTTGGGGCTGAACAAAATGTGATACTAGATGGTGTGCCACTATCAGGTAAAGAAAAATCCATGTTATGTTCATTAGATTAATGAAATACTTATAACATTTTTAAAAAATATTTAGAATTAAACCCATTTATTTCTTATTATAGAGGTGCATCAACCTTGTGCTCAAAAAAAGAAGAGGGAGCATCATGTCATAAGATCAAAACCACAAGAGCCAGAGGAGAATGCCAAAGATAGTCATGATGTGCCTATTAGCCTTTATCTTTGACAAACATCAAAGAAAAACAAAAGAAGAAATGAATGTTAAAAACTGTGTTTCATGATGAATGTGTTGATTTTTTTATGAATTTTGCTTATTAATGAATTTTATATCATGTTATTGAATATTGTTATGTGATTATAATGATTGATGTGTTCACAAATTATTGATGAATGTTTATACATATTAATGAATTGTATGTCGTGTTAATGAACATTATGTGATTGTAATGATTGACTTGTTCACGAATTATTGATCAATGTCTATACATATTAATGAATTGTATGTTATGTTAATGAATGTTATGTGATTATAATGATTCAATGTTATATTTCTTAAATGAATGAATGAATGAAATATTTACTTAGATGTTAATGGAGAATTTAGAGTGATTATAGGGGGGGAGAGGCCAAATTAGCTTCCACCTTCATGTGGTTGGCCTTGTTAAGTAGAAAATATTAAAGGATTCTCAAAACCAAGTGAAGCTCAAACTAAACCTATCAAAACTAAATACCAATATATGGTCCCATCATAGAGGGGCTAGAGAACTTCACCATAGTCACTAAAAATTTCATTTCTTCCATGTTGATGTAGATGTGTCTATGATGTTCGTTGCTATAGACTCCATATCAATTTCTACTACAGTTTCATCGCATGTCTATACTATTAGTTATTAGTGCTACATTTCCATAATGAATTGCAATCATTTCTTTCTATGATAAATATTATCTATTGGTAAATAGACTTGTCACTTTGAAATTCTTGCCAATGTGCCCAATGGAAGTTTGAAAAATTAATTACAACTATAGGATAAACCACTTTATAGTGTGATATTCCTTTACATTTAGGAGGGGAAACTCCATTGTATATATTTTAAGAATGAAACAAGAACATATGAACACATTATGCACTTGGTAATACTCTCAAAATCTTCTTTGTATACTGATTATTTGTTTGTCTTCTTTTTCTACTTCATAGGTATCTAAAGTGATTGAAGCAATACTTAAACTCCTCATTGCATCTACATCAGACACTTTGTTTTCTATATATGAGTTGATCTTGTTAGTGAATATATTCAAGAGAAACTAGCAATTAATATGTTGGGCATTTTTAACTATTTATGTTTCAAAGAAAAAATTACAATATTATGCTTGAGTGGACCAAATTAATGGAGATGGTATTAGAAATTAACTGTGTCAATCTCTTGGTTTCAGGCAATGCAAAAGGAGGCCTTTTTTTAATATGCAATCTTAATTAATATGCATAAGACATCAGGTGAAGCTGAAAAATGTAACATGTTTGCATTTTTGTTATAGGTCATTAATTAGGTATTTTAAGTCATACACCATTGCGAACATTATAATTTTGACTCTTATAGTCGAGGGTAATGTCCTCAGCATGCAAGCAAATGAAGACTTTTTATTTTTTCCCTTGTTAAGGAGATTCTCTTGGACATAGCAGTTAGATTTATAACGTTCACAATGGTCTATAAATTAAAAAAACTTATACACCTAATGTCCATTAATATGGAACAATGTTGCACATGCATTCTCCATTTAGAATGGTTGAATCTTATTTTGGATGGGAGGGAGAGAAGCCAAAGACATATGGGTGCTTTAGTGGCTGAAGATAATGATTATTTTTTATTTACTTTGTAGTTCTATTGTTGAGTTCCTTATTTTGACTATGGGTATATTCTACATTTTGATGTTTTTAAAAGTAATGTTTTGTTTCCTTTATTGAAATGTGTCATGCCCTCATTCACTAAAATTGATCTCTGTTAGTTGCAACCATATTGGTAACATGTTGATCTTAGTCTTCTTAAATTTTTTGTTATAACACTATAGATCCTAATATGCATATAATACACTCACCAATGCAACAAAATTGGAACATATCTTGAAAATTTTCAACATCTTTCGTAACATTAATTGATCATGATTTCATTATAGTGGGTTGCAAGGTAGCGAACATCAAACTGAATGATAAATTGAGGTTTTAGGGTAAACAAAGCATCTCTCCATCCTTTGAGAGTAATTCCAGGTAAGGACTGAATCTATTTATGGTTTGAATCTAGAAGGAAAGCATCAATGACAATGTTTTTTAAGGTTCATGCATAATGTTGTTTTGTTACATGTTTGGTGTTGAATGAGGGACATTATGTACCTATACCTCTCTTGCTCATGAATTTCTATTTTTGTAAATTTCTCTATTTCTAAACCATATCCCAATCATTCTCTTTTTAGAACCTGTACCTCTCTAATGGTTAGCATATAGACGTAATTGGTATCTTACATTTAGAACTTTTGTTTTCTTTTCATTGTCATCATTTTAGGCTAGAAAAATACAAAAACATAGCTTTCATTTATTAGGGAGTTATTTTTCAAATTAGAAGGAAATTTTTTCATAGGTCATCAATTAGTGATCATACATATTGTCTTGATTTCTCAAACATCATTTATAGTCACTCACCTTGGATTAGACACCTTACATTTGTCTTTGATTGGAATTCTTATCACCTATTTGTCCTAACTTTTTTAAATTAGCAAAATCCACAATCTTATAAAACTAGTCAATCTTCTATCAAATGCAAGCAGCCAGAGCTAATACTTATGAGTATGGTTTATTTTCAAGATTTTGAGGAATTTTGATGAACCCCAACATGCTTCTTATGATGCTTTTAAGCTCTAAAAAACATTTTATGCTTGGCCATGATAGAGACCAGATGTTCCACATTCTCAGTTTGGTCTCAGCACAGAGATTTGTTTTAAAAAAAATTCATCTAGTAAGAAATCGTAACAATAATATTCTATGTGTGACTTGGTAGTGTTTTGAAATTGCCAACTGGTTCAATGTGTAAGTTGAGCGTATGGGGAAATTTGACTTGGGATCATACCCTTATAAATGTTCTATAGTAGAATTGTCTATGAATCCTCTCTATATAAGATAAGATAAGATAATATTAATGTCCAACAAGAGACCACAACATAATTTTATGGGACTGGGAGCTTATAACCAAGAAGATAGCACCAAATAGTGTCAATAAAAGAGCAAGCACAAACCCTAAAATAGAAGATGAAGAAGAGAGAAAGAGTCATCTCGAACAAGATTAGGGTCTTGGGATCCTTCCTCAAAGGGAAGAAGGAAAACAATGAATGAGAAGGACGAGGGCGACCAAGGGATCTGTTCTATTGTTGATTGTTGTGGGAGGAGTATCATTAGCAGAAAGGAACACAACAAGGTTTCACTGATCTGGAGTGGTTAGTGTTAGGGAAACTATATGGTCACTCATACCTTGGGTAGGAGATGAGAGCAAGAAGGACATGATAAGCTATGAGTCCACTATGGTATTACAATCTCAGTCATTATAGATTGAACTGAAATTTTGTGGTCACATGAGTCATAATGCGTACTATGTAACTTACTAGAAGAATTTTTATTTTAAGTAATCACAACTAGATTTAGGAACCTTTTTTATATACACTCTCCATTGCCACTACAATCCTAATTAGAATGTCTTTCAACTCTCTATGGATTTATGATGTATTATATATAATGAAATTGTACAAATATATAGCCTTTTCTATATCATTGATAGCCTTGCATTTGGCCAAGTTTATTGATCGTAAGCAAGCTTTGTTTGTATCTAATAAAATGTACTTTTCCTAATGCAATCATAACACAATGCACTTCACAACTTTTTTCTACTATATAAATTCAAATCTAGAGCTTTCTTTATAAATAATTTATTAGTTATAGTTTTCTTGTCTCTTTCTTCTTTCACTATAAATATTTAATATTTTTAATTAATATAATATTTTATTA
This sequence comes from Cupressus sempervirens, assembly GCA_028749045.1. Classification (NCBI taxonomy): domain Eukaryota; kingdom Viridiplantae; phylum Streptophyta; class Pinopsida; order Cupressales; family Cupressaceae; genus Cupressus; species Cupressus sempervirens. Next base: position 223,728,166 of record CM053788.1, read on the forward strand.
GAAAAATTATAAAATTGAAATCATCCTTTAAAAGGTATAATTGGTAATTGTATCTTTGTATACAATGGGTATGCCAAAAAGATGTGAAAAGTTAATTAGGAAAAATTTGGTTGATTATCTACATACATTTTTTTAAGTGTATTTTATTTATATATCAAAAAATTTGACAGAGAAATGATAGTTTCAAAACAACTATATATTTAGGAAAAAAAAAGAGGAAAAATAAAACTTTTATAAAAAAAAGTGGGGGGTGGGGGGGGGGAGAGAGAGAGAGAGAGAGAGAGAGAGAGAGAGAGTAATGGAAATGAAACTATTATAAAGAGAGATGTGTATTGAATAAGAGGGAGATCTAGATGGATATTGTGGGAGAGAGGGAGTGATATTTATAGTGTTGATACAAAAACAAGAAGCTTTGAAATATGCATGCACAAGCCAACCACAAAAGCCTAAAACACCATGGAAACTATATGCATAATCACATCATTAAGGTCATTAAGACAAAGTGCATAAAACATAGAAAATAAACCAAACAAGGCACTCCCTCAATGAAGCTTTCAATTATTTTTATTTCTTCTCCAAATGTTGATATATTGCTCCTATGTTGACAAAGTGCACCTAGAATGAAAGCAATTATGATAGGATGATAATGAGAATACTTGAAATTGTAAGTTTTTAAAAAAAGGGTTTTGAGTCCAATTTACGGAGTTTTGGGACTTGAATTAATGGGTGGTAGATTAAATTCAATCAATAGTCACCATCATAAATTACAACAAATTGAAGTTATGTATTACAACAAATCACCATTTTGGGAAATTTTTACGATAGATTGAGGTTAAGTATTTAGAATATGACAACTTATGACAAAAATAAATGCATGAATTAAGAGGAATTGTTTATGCTTCTTATGAAAGAAATTATTTTTGACAAAATTGGGATATTGTCAAAATTTTGACGACTTTTTGTTGATCTATTGACGATAGTTGTTGTCGATGGCATGGAAATGTCATTGGAATCTCATAAGATAAGATAAGATAAGATAATATTAATGTCCAACGAGAGACCACAACATGGGTCTATGGGACTAGGAGCTTACAACCAAGAAGATAGTGCCAAACGGTGCCGATAAAAGAGTAAGCACAAAAACTAAATTAGAAGAAGAGGAGGAGGAGGAGGAGGAGAGCCAGAGTCACCCCAAACAAGATTAAGGTTTAGATTTTGACAAAGTTTGGTCTATGTTTCAATGAGGCCAGTCGTCAATGGATGACAAGCTTGTTGAAAACCACCTTGAAGCATTAAAGTTTCAACATCTCTTGGTTAGGGTCTGACATCACCTGTCTAGTAGAGATTGTGCTCATTTTCAATGAGGTTGTTTGTTGATAAATAGATAGCCCTATCTTTCATTGAAATTTTGACAAAATTATAATGACGAAACATTTCAACCATTGGCTATCGCAGAATCGACCAACCCTCATCAAAAAATACATCCAAATTTACTAGTGGTAACGAGGTGGCCTCTTTAATCCCATATATCACACCAGAACTGGTCACTCCTAAGAAGGATGTACCCATAACCTCTGCAACCATAATAAAAAGATAATGGGAGACAATATCCCCTTGTCTTTAACCTCTCTCGGCCTTAAAGGAACCCAGAGAAGTACCATTCACCATAACTCAATAATTTACAATCTCCACCATAGTCTTAATCATTTGAATAACTTTACTATTAAAACCAATCATATCAATAATTTTCTAAAAGAAAGCCTAGTCTACCTTATCATAAGCTTTAGAAATATCCAATTTTAGGGTCATGCCAGGGTTTCTATTCTTTTGCATAGATTGGAAAACCTCATGAGTGATTATCACCCCATCCAAAATTTGCCGACCTAGGACAAAGCGTTTTTGTGGAGTGCCTATGAAGCTACCCAAGAAGGGCTTTATTTGATTCACAAGAACCTTTGAGAAAACTTCATAGACCATGTTACACTGACTAATAGGTCTGACACCAATTAAATCCTTTGGATTAGGAACCTTAGGCACAAGAATAATAATCATGTTGTGATGCCTCCTCAACAACTTACCTACCTCAAATAAATCCTTAGTAGCCCTAGTTAAGTCCTTTTTTATAACCTCCCAAAAATGTTTAGAAAATGATGATAGAAATCCATCTGGTCCTAGGGCCTTATATGCTTTCATGGAAAACACTACTCTTTTCACTTCTTCCTTAATTACCAAGCTTGTAATAAATTTGTTATCCTCTTCCTTTAACACCCTTGGTGAGGAATGAATAAGTTTCTAGTCTCAAAATCAACTTTTCTATTTCGACTAGCATAGACTTAGAGAACAATTTAGCATACCATCTCTTAGTATCTTCTTGTTTCGGTAGAATGTTATTGTTGTTGTCCTCTAGAGACATTATTGTATTCCTTTTTTTATGCTTACAAGTTTATCTATGAAAAAAATATTAGTATTTGTATCACCTTCTATAAACCATTGGATTGTAGACCTTTGCTTCCATTACACTTCTTCCTTATAAATAATGTCCTTCCATTGGCCTCTACAATCTTCTTCCTCCTCGTGAGTATCTATGAAGTTATCCCCATTAGTCATGGCCTTTTGGAGATGGTCTAACTTTTCTTCAATTCCACATTTGTAATATCCTTTGACATTGTCAGGGATATTAGGGAAGGCATAGACGAGGACTCCCCCAACCTAAGAATCTCCTTCACAATCCCTAGTGATCCCACTTATTCTTTCTCCTTTGGCTGAGGGGCCTTGCAATTCAAGACCACATGACCAAATTTTGAACATTTATGGCAATACAACCAAGATTTTCATACATAATGGCTTGATACTTTTTCCCTCATTTTATACTAATGTTAACAAAGTTTGGTAAAGCTTTCTTAACCACCACATTAACACAAAGCCTAGCATACACAGGTCTTCACTTTTGTAAAGTAAGAGTATCATCAGGAATTCCCTCTCCACCTACAAAAATCTCATCCCAAAATTCCAAAGGTAGGTCAGGCAATCATACCTGAACTAGAGCTAAATCGCATAGATTTGTGGAAGGGTCAAATCTCGGGTGACATTTTTCCACCACAAGAAAGTGTTTCCCATAAAATTAAGTTGTTGAGAGAATCATTGCAAAACCTTTTGTCATCGTGAATTTAAAAATAAATAATTAAAAAGCCAAATCTGATTTTCGTTCTTACGGAGCTCTGCTAGGGTTTTCTTGCTACATGCGAATTTTCAATTTTTTTTGTGTACAACCCTTCACCTGCACTCCCCTTCTGTTGGCACTTGTCATACCGCATTTACTGTGGGAGCTTTAGGTTAGGATATAATGGCTCTGGCCAGTGGTGAACCAGATGTTTCTAGTGTTCACGCTGCTACTTCGGACTACCATGGCGCCACCACCGAACAAACGCCCGCACAAGTTTGTCCCGAAGGTTTTCCACAAGGTAATCTTGATATTATCCTTCCTTTGCAAGAATTTGATGTTGCATATGACTGGTTAGAGCAACATACCTTGATAGTGTATTTTGTTGGTAGGACTCCTCCTGAAGCTATGCTCAGAGAATGGGTCAACAAATGCTGGACTCTGCATGGAGTCTGCCTTGATGCTGTGCAAAACCTTACCAAAGGTTTCTTTTTATTTTGCTTTGCTAACCCGTCGCAAGCAGTTGCGGTCCTTAACAATGGCCCTTGGTCTGTGTGTTCCTCTCTGCTTGTTTTTCAAAAATGGTCCTGAGACTTCACTGTCTCGGATGATAAAAAGCTTAGGGTTCCTATATGGGTCGAATTACTAGGTTTATCCTTGCCCTGCTAGCCTTTCATTGAGTCTATTGCCCAAGCCCTTAGCAAAGTTGTTACCAAGGAGCCTGAGAAATTTTTTAATGCTCTCCCTTAGCGGCGTGTTTGCGTTGAAGTTGATCTTTCCAAAGATCTCAAGGATTCTGTGGAAATCTAGATTGGAACTCAAACCTTCTCACAGAAGGTGCTTTACTTGAACCTACCTAACACCTGTTATAGGTGCCAGTCTGCAGAACACAAGATTAGGGATTTCCCTTTGGCTACGCCTAGGGTCAAACCCCAGCCTAAAGTGGCGTCTATCAAACAGGTCGAAGGAAAAAAAAAGAATTGGTTACTGTTGGGTGCAAGGGCAAGCCTGCCTTGAATCCCTTGGCCCCTAAGCCATCCTATGCGGTGATTACCGTGATTCCTCCTACTTCCACAGAAGTGTCAACGCCTGCTAGCGTGGAGACACCAGCAGCTTCCATTGCACTTGTTCCAGGGGTTTCGCAGGTTTCAAACCTTGCTGGTTCACAGGGGATCAAGGCAGCCGCCAAGGACTCACCCTTGGCTGGGGCTCGTACTCCTCTTGTAGTTTCTTTCATAGTAACACCAGCAACAAGGTGTTCTTGTAGTCCTCCTAGATGTGCAAAGACATCAAGGGTAAAACAACAGGGTATAAATCTAGAGGATTTTCTGTCTAACTTCCACCCAGTTTCTACCTTTTTGCAGAATAGCTACTCCTTTCTGGAGGACGAGGATGATATGAAAGAGTTCTCATGAACGTCCTCTCATGGAATGTTTGAGGTCTTACAGACCTCCCCAAAAAGTTCTATGTCTTGGATACCCGTCATAGACTTGGGAATTTAGATTTTCTTTGCCTGCAAGAAGTTAAGATTTCTGGTTTCATGCTTTCTGTTGCATGTCGCGTCATTTGGCAGGATAGCGTTATCTTTTCTTCTCAGCATGAAGCTGGACAAGGTGGTGTAGTTACTCTCCTATCACCTTGCCTCCATTCTGCTATTATCTCGCACGATTTTGACCCCACACACCGTATTATTTGGCTTTTGCTTTCCATTAACAATCATTCTTTTAGAGTCATTAATGTTTATGCCTCCAATGATGCTTTGGAAAGGGCACAAATATGGGTCTAGCTTGCTGACAACTTGCCACTAGCTACTTGGGTCCTGTGTGGGGACTTCAATATGGTTGAAGTGGCCTCTGACAAAGATGGCATTCTACCTTTCTATTGGACAGTTGGGGAAAGAGAAGCCTAGTTTTACATGCAAAATAAATTGGGCCTTTTTGATCCCAATACAAACCGTCGTCATGGTCGTGGGGCCTGGCACACTTGGTCCAATTTTTGAGCCGTTCCTAACCGCATTTTGAAATATCTTGATCGTGCTATGATCTCGGCGCAATCTTTTTTCTCCTTCTCTAAAGATTGTTATTTACCTGTCATTCCCCTGACAGATGCGACATTGTCAAACCACTATCCCATTTATTTTGGCATTTCTTGGCAAACAGTTGTCCCCAAGGTGGCCAAGTCTCAATTCTTCCTCAACATGTCTGTGTTGTTCCATGCTTCCACCATCTCCCACATACAACATGTTTGGAATTTGGAGCCACGTCCGCATTCCCATCGAGGTTGGATTCAATGGTGGAATGACACCATTACCAGAACTGCTCATTTTTTGCACATCTATGGGCGTCAGCTGGCAATCTTCAGAAAATGGTCTTATGAAGCCAACACCCTTGCCCTCAAAAAAGCCTCTGAAGCTCTCACCTTCAACCCCTTTGATGTGAATTTACAAATTCAGCTTGCCAAGCTTCGCCATGACAAGCAAATTGCTGATAACTATGCTGCCTGAGGAGCCCAAATCAAAGCCCGTCTCCAATGGTTGGAGGTTGGCAACAAAGCTTCGAAGGAGTTCTTCCAGGCTCTCTGAGCTCGTCATACCAATGTTGGGATTAAAAAGATAAAACAGGGAACTAATGTTCTTTCCATTTTTCTCAACATCTTGCAAGCATTTGTTCTTCACTATGAGAACGTCTTTGCTTCGCAGGGCAATTCGGTTGCTCAGGAGGAGGCTCTCAGGAAGTGCATTGCTGTTACTCCAAATTGCCTCGCGGTTGAGCAACGCACTTTCTGTGAGCAACTTCTTTCCCTTCAAGACCTTAAAGGGGCAGTTTACTCCATGGCGAATGAAAAATCCCCTAGGTGTGATGGATTTCCCTATGAATTTTACAAACATCTTTGGGAGCAAATTGGTCCTGATCTGCACAAAGTCTATCTTGAAGCATATCATTCTAAAAGCTTAGGAGCAATCATAAATAAAGGCAATATTAAATTCATATCTAAAGCTGGTGATCCTAAGGACATATGCAACTGGAGGCTAATCACCCTCCTGAATGTGTCTTATAAGATCATTGCCAAGGCGCTCTCTCTCAAAATCCACCATATGCTACCTTTAATTGTGCAGCCTAAAGAAATTGGCTTCATCAAATCCAAATATATTCTTGACAACATCATTGTTTTCTGGGAAGGTATGGAATGGGCCCGTAAGTCCAAGCAGTACGCTATCTTTTTAAAGATAGATTTTGCTAAAGCCTATGATTGCATTGAATGGCCTTTCATTTTGGCTATGCTTCAGGCTCTGGGTTTTGGTCCCAATTTCTTTCAGTCTATGGAGATGCTCTTTGGTGACACTAATGCTTGCATCACCATCAATAATTCACAATTTGAAGCTTTTGGACTTTTTCGCTCCATCAGGCAAGGTTGTCCATTAGCTCCAGTGCTTTATGTCCTTGTTGCTGAAGGTTTTGGTTATTTACTTGCTCACTCTGTGTCTTCAGGACTGGTTCATGGCATTTCTTTGCCTAATTCTTCCTCCTAGTTAGTCAATGGTCATTTTGTTGATGATTCTTTTCTTACTCTTCTTGAAGATGAAGAAAACATCAAAAATGCTTTAAATTGTCTAGACACTTTTTGTCAAGCCTCTGGCTCTACCATTCAATGGCATAAAATGCTCTGTTACCGCCAGTCTTTCTTGCTAGCTCCACCTTGGCTTAGCCAGTTTCAATGGAAATGGGTTACTCATGGAGAAATCTTCCACTTTCTTGGCATTCCCTTTGCTTTCCAGGCTTCCCCTGTGGAACTTTGGAATGTTGTGCTTGCAAAGATTAGCAAAAAGCTTGATTATTGGATCACTAAGCCGCTTTCTCTTGCTGGTAAATTCTAGATTTGTTCTAAGATTCTGGCTGCTACCCATGTGTACTATTCTTCCTATTGGGCTCCCTCCAAAGCTTCCTATCTCAAACTAGAACGTTTGCTCAGAGATTTTCTTTGGGCCTCTGGTTCTAACCATCATGGTTTTCACAGAGTTGCTTGGGATTTCTATTGTCTCCCAAGGGAATCTGGGGGTCTCGGCCTGCTTTCCACTTGCAACCAAGGCCTTGCCCTCTGTGCTAAATGGATTATCAGAGCTATTTTTGGAGATGAAACTTGGAAGATACTAGTAAGGCATTGCATTTCTTTCGGCTTCCCTGTTAACAGACCAGTGTGGAAGGGGATTGATTTTCAGACCCTTCTCACTATGCGTGAACCAGTGGTCATACAGGGCTCTTTTGTTATAAAGAGCATCTGAAAAGCCTGGGAAGCTGTTAAACCTTGGCTTCGTTGGGTTGGTGATGAGTTTCGCAATGGGCTATCCTTAAATCAATAGAATATTTGGTGGTCTCCCCTGTTTGGCATCCAGGGTACTCCTCTTGCCAAGACTCAAGGTGCCAGTGCTCTGTGTTTCTTTAAAAGTGGCATCCACAATACCAAGGATATTTTTTCAAGAGTCACCATGAATTTTAGGTCATGGGAGGATATGCAGGTTCAGTACTTCCTTATTAGTTTCGATCGCCAGACTTATGACCTTCTGTTGTCTTCCATCCCTGTGTACTTAGTTCATAAAGTGGGGATTTAGTCTGTTCGTCCTTGGTGGCATGATTGGAAGTGGTATCCTTCCACTCTATTTACCAGTTATAAGCCCAATATGGGGTACAGATGGCTTTCAGCCCACCTTCCAATGGTGGACACGCTTAATCAACAGTAGCATGTGCAATCTTCGCTTTCTCAATGGAGAAAATGTTTCGACACTATTTGGAGTGCCATTACAGAACCTAAGATTGCCCACTTTGCTTGGTGCCTTGCCTTCCAAGGTCTTCCCCTAGGGCCTCGGCTCAAACACATTGGGGTTCCTGATCCTAGATGCCCCTTCTATGGTCAACCTGAATCCTTTTTGCATATTTTTTGGTTTTGCAAGCGTGCTCAGAATTATTGGCACTGGATTCATGATTTTTTCAAGCCTTTCAGGCCCGAACCTTTTTCATGGCACATGATCCTGCTGGGTGATTCCCCCAGAATTCCTCGAAAGTTCTCCCAAATTTAGCATACCTTCAGGATGGAAATTTTGTTTTCTTTGTGGAAAGATAGGAATGCAATTTTATTCACTCACAGTTTTTTGGATGTTAACATTGCAATGTACACTAGGGCATGCATTTGTAACAATGTCATTATGCAGATACAGGTGCAAGCTAATAAAGTTTCCCTGGAAGTTGCGCACTTACAGGAATTGTTAAATCATTGGGGCAATGCTCCATGCACCATTGCTAGAGTGCCTTCGGATGCCTCGGTCGATGCCTCTTTGTCTCGCAGTCGTCGTTCCCGATGCCAATCCTCTAGCCACCATTCACACACGCCACACTCCCAGGGTCCCCGCCACTGCTCTCCCAGTGGTGGACATGGCAGTTGGAGGCGTTGCTCTGCTTCCCCACCTCGTGGTGGTTCTGGTTGGTCCCCGGCTCCTCCCCCTGGCCGGGCTTCTGGCCGGTCCCCGACTCCTCCCCCTGGACGGGCACACTCTAGCAAGTTTCCTCGGTTGGCCTTGGCAATTTCTCCTCCGCGGCCAAACAAGAAGGATGCGGACACTGCGACTACCCCAGATCTTGCTGATGTTGCTGACGGCTAGACTGTTCCTAGTCCGCCCCACAATCCCACTGATACATGGGGATTTCCTGGTAAAGACGATCCTCCCTCTGCTGGTACTACCTTGGCAGCTTAAAAGTTTTTTTTGATGAATAGTGAATAGTTTCTGGCTGAGGCCATGTTGTTTTTTCGGCTTCGATCATCTGAACTCATTCACGAGGTGATCTTGTATCCCCCAGTCCCTTTTTTGTGAATTGTAATCTTAGTAAATTTTATTAATTGAAAAGGACTATTCATCAAAAAAGAAATAATTCTCTTGGCATTTTGACACACCAACACTTCCTTTCAGCTTCCATGTCTGGGTAATCCACTTCCCAACCATCTCAATTGATGGTTGGAAGGAAATGAAGCAGTCCACCAAGAAAAGTTGTAGGGAGGACGAGAAACTTGTCAAGCACACTATCAGGAAACAATATTTCAGGAACCTCAACACCCTGGCAACCCTTGGGTTCCTCGAGTTGGGAAGGACCAGGCACCAGAATCTCCTTCCAACCAGTAGACACTACCTTAGATTGATCCTTTAAAGACTACATCATTCCATAAAGGATAGATCATCCTTCAGAGAATCCACATAAGATGTAGAATGAATAGAATGATTGGGCCGAAAGCATCGAAATCCACCTCCCCTGGCCCCCCCTGCCTGGAGGTAAACAGCAAGAGAAGATTTGGACAAACAGAGGGGTCTGGATCAATGACTGGAGTACCCTCACATGCCATGTGATCATAGTTAGATTCAAAAATAGGGCAAGGGGAGAGAACATAGTCACAAATCTTTCATATAAAATCACAAAATAACCTCTTGTTAGTAACAATGAGAAAACATGGATAACGTCAACCAAAAAAAACTTTAAAAAGTATAGACATATTTGTATCACTTTTAGATTTGTGGCAATTTTAATTATTTGTAGTAAGGCAATATTTGGGGTGAGACTTTGGTACTTCTGGACTTTATGACAATAAGTTGATCAAAGGTAGAAACAACTAAGATTTTACAAAAAAATTGTGCCAACAAACATGTTGCTATAAAATTTGAAATAGGTTGGCATAAATACTTTGTCATCCTTGTTTCCAATCAACTATGAGTAGGAAATTTTGTGGGACTTTCAACTAGGAAACAACAAACAAAGAGTTTTTGTTTTCCAATCTTATTTTGTAAATGTAAGTAAAGATTGATCAAAAATATATATTGACATAAACAGACCAAATGAGTAGTAGAAGTCAATGTGTTTGTTATTGTACTACTTAAATGAAATGATTCAATAGCACTAAACCATATTAGTAATACTCTTGGAAAATGATTATACTCATAAAAATATATCATAGATGACTATATTTACTTTCAAGTTAATCTACCCTCCTTCAATTTTAAATCAATAATCAATAAGAGATTAATACCAAGTAATCGTCCAACTACGATGCTACATCACATGTTACTAGTAGTTTTTGAAATTATGTAGTATAATCCATATCATGAATTATTATCAAGCTTACTACACTTTTATTTTTCATTTGATTTTGGTTACACATTCATTCATTTGTTGATACATTCAGGAATAACTTTCTTGATGTGTGTATGACTTGGTTTTATTGTCCTTTTGATGACTAATGCTAAATAAAAATTGTTGAGAATTAAATGACATTTTTTACCATAAATGTTAAAAAATTAAAAAATTGCATTCTAATTTTTTAATGTTTTTGAAATAAAAAGCAACCAAGACAAGGGGGTCGGCCCTTACAAAAAAGTTGGTAACCAACACACTACCAACAAACACCTACAGAATTAACAAGGTGCCACCTAGTCACATAGACAAAATCAACTAAAAAATACTAGTAAAAAGGAAGCAAAACTATCAGAATTCTACAATAAACTAACCAACTGAAGTTCAAGATCATAAAACCATAACACAGTAGCCAAAAACTACAGAGCTTAAACACACTATAGAGTTCCGAATAAAAATTGTTGGCTTAAACAAGCCAACCCAAGTCTTAGTAATAGCAGTAAACCGGCAACTATGTTGCAGCAGAAAAAAACAAAAACTAGGAACCTAAAATCCCTTTAAAACATTCAGATTTTTTCTTTTTCTTTTTCTTTTCCTTTCCCGGCTAGAAGGACCCGAGCCCAATCATCAGCAAGAAACTTGTAGAGGAGCTTATTATCTTCTGTGTCCATCCCCGAATCATCCTTCTCCTATGTCAGCAATTGGAGGGTGGTAGCCACTGCATGGGTGACCTTCAATGCAAATTTAGAGAAAGAATCAAATCCCCCCTCCAAGTATCTGACTCTTTTTTCTAGCGTTGCAATCATTTCATTTTGTTCCTCCTCTTTTTCATTCCCATCCTTATCAACCTTTCTAGGTCCCTCATTAGTCTTTGTCAATTGAATTCCATCCTACAAAACTTGAGGGTTAATAAAAAACATTACATTTTTCTTTAAACAGGGAGGAAATAGTGATGAGGGAAGTGTCCACTTTGTTGCTATCCTCACAAAAAGTTACAGGCTGAAGGGTGAAACTGGCTGAAACATGAGTCTCGGTGGTAAAGTCATTACCAGCTGACACTAGGGTATTACCAACAGATGCCTAAGAATTATCCACCAAGTTTTCACTTTTCTCTTTTTTCCCTTCCTCGTTATCTCTCTTAGAATCAAAGAGATTTTCCTCCTCCAGCTCCCTTTCCTTGCTCTCAAAACTCTCCTCTTCCTCCTCTTCCAACCTATATCTTTTGGATTTCTGCTTGTACCTAGCTTAGGATTTAGCCAGCCTTCCCGACCTTCTCCTACCCTTACCCCACCACAACAAGTTTTTCAACCTTAATTTTTTTACAACCCCTTTTTTCTACAGCCGACTTTGGTTTTTTCTTTTTCTTAACATCTCCGCTAGGGGAGGGCCACAGGGAGTAGATTTTGGTACTTGTGCTGGTACTCAGGGGGAAGTTTGGTTTTGGCATTGGTAATCAACCACTATAACCCTAGGGGGACAAAGGGCGAGGTGGAATTGATAGAGCCTAAAAATCAGACCTTGATGGATAATTGTAAAATTTAGACCGTTATCCCTTTTTTTCCTAACATCATTAACCATATCCGCCAGAGAATGTAAGAGAAAAAATGGAATAGAAATGAAATCCCTTTTTCTAAAATGATTGAGCAGTGGAAAGTGATTGTGGTAGTAAACTCCAAACCTGCCTTCAAGCGTAAGGTATTTCATAATCACTAGGCAGATGTCGTCCCATGGAGCCAGAAGCTTATCCCTTCTAAATCCTCCCCTATACCTCATTGGTTCTTCATTCTCCTTGAAGAAGTTGCTCATACTCGCCTTGTCTATAGTTTTCGTGACCTTCCACCATTCCCCCCCCCCCCCCCCCCCCTCATGGATAGCCCAGTTGTCATTGCAATCACTTCCTTGTTAACTTGGAATGTAATGTCATTCATTGTGACCTTGTGCTCATTCCAACTATTCACAAATTGGAGTGCAGAATTTTTGTCATATCCCGCCATCGCCTACATATAGGGAAGAAATCCCCCCTCCTTCAACAGAAACTACGTTGCCATTTTGTCTTTAAAATTTTCAATCTTTGGTGGTTCCAATATATTCAAATCTCCACCCATCTCCTCCTCACTATTTTTCGACCCTCCAACCTCAGCAATTCGCATTTGAATTTCCTTGCCGTCGGGATTCTTGAAAATATTGATCACCAAAATCACAGCAATTCTACGATTAACTCTAACAAGGGTTTTAGTCATCTCCCAAATTGGTTTTCGGGTTGTTTTGAAATCCCAATCAAAATTATGATGGGATTCACACATACTTAGCATTATTATTCTCACATCCCTGAATGCACTAATAGCCTTGGTACTAAAAACTTTCATACTTTCAAAGAGAGAGTAATTCAAATTTTGCCTTGTGTTACCATTATGGCCAAATAACTGCCACCTCAAATCACCCCTCTTTATTATCCAATCAATACGGTATCGTCTTATCAACTTCCCCTTAAACTTTCCATTAAATTTAGCACATTTCATCTTCCTAGGTATAATGTTGCCAAAATTGGCACTGACCATTATTTGCCATATCATGCTTAACTTTTGCTTCCCTCTTTTTCCTTGCCGATCAAGGAAAACCCATTTGCCATATCATGCTTAAATTTTCTAAGTTTCTCCAACATGTCAATTTCCTTAATTCAAAACCCATAGCGGCGGCAGCATCTGCCACCCTATTTCCTTCTCTGTAAATATGTTGTAATTGGACTTTCTCCATCCCATCTACAATATGTCTTATATCCATAATAACATTTAGGATATTCCACTCAGGTTTAGAGACTCCCTTCACCAAATCAATGATTAATTTGGAATCCCCTTCTATGGTTATTTCCTTTATCTGCATTTCCCTTATCAATTGCAAGCCCTAGAGAAAAGCCATTGCTTCAGCCAAATTATTACTTCCTCCTCCAACAAAATAATTATAGTACGTCAATTTATTTGATGTTTGTAGCATTGTATGTTTTTTGCTAATGTTATAGATGATTGACTTTTTCATCTTTTTACTTGCATTAACTTCAAATGGTTGACACTAAAATATGGCAACACATCAAAAATTGGCAAATAAGGAAGGTTTATATTATGACTTTATAAATAAATATTTATCTTAACAAACAACTAAAATGAATTTAAAATATTTATAATAATTAAACATCAATTATATAAAAATAAAATACTCACCATTTACCACCTTGTTATGATAAGTAGTTTATTAATAGTTGTTATATTTTAGTGTTATTATCTTCACTATGATTTTTTTAAAATTGAACAAAATAAAATCATTGTTTCACATCTTCCTTACATTTTTTGTAATCAAATTCAATCTAACCCCATTATAACTCAACTCCAACAAAACTTCAATGTTCTACCAAGAGAATTTTAACACTATATCAAAAACTAAAACATTTCATAGCTCATTATCAAAAACTACATTAAATTTATTATTAAATATTAATGCACACAATCCTGATTTTGTTATCTTTTGCATGACCAACAAGTATAAAACAATTTCTCTTAATATTTGTAGGACTCTTCTCACTACCATGTTTAGAACTACCATACTATTATCAAATATTATTAAATACTTATTCTTAACTACCATGGACAACTAGGTGGAGGTGGTTGTTTTGGCAGTCATTGTTCTTGCTTCTTTTTTGTTATGGTTGTCCTTTACACTACTTCTTGGTATTTTTTTGAAAATTAATAAATTTATCTTATTTTATATTTTGTATAACCAACACTTATAGAACAATTTTCATTAAATTTTATAACGTTCTTCCCATAACCATATTTAGAACCACTATATTCCTATCAAATATCATTACCACTAAAGCAAGGACTTAAAACACAATGATAAATTGTGAGCCTCTCATCTAAGACATCTTAAGTTCAAATCTACTTGAACTTACACATAATAATAATTAATCTAGAAAAATAATAATAAATAATAAATCATCTAGACTTTAGAAGTGTGTGTGTGTGTGTGTGTGTGTGTGTGTGTGTGTGTGTGTGTGTGTGTGTGTGTGTGTGTGTGTGTGTGTGTCTGTGTCTATGTCTGTGTTTTTTTTTTATAATATATATAATGATTGGTTTGTAACAATTTTACTTAACTCTTTGAATATATATTTCTTCAAATCATTTAATGTTGGATACAATTAATTATATAAATATTGTGATGTTCTAAATAATTCTTAAGCCTTACTTTTTGTGGGACCATTACCTTGACTATCAATATTTTGTTTTTTAATATATTTTCAATTATTGATTTACCATTAAGATCACCAATTATTGATTTGATTTTTTCACTTTTTTTTATATTTAAATTCTTTAAATGATTTTAAAATGGGAAACAAATTTGTTGAAAACTCCCAAACTCTAGAAAAACTCTCAAAAATTATTGAATCACTCAAAAACATGGCATTTCAAAGTCTCTATGAAATCTATATAGGAATATTTTGTTGTTTTGTTTTATTTTCCACCACTAGAAAGCCCTAAACTAGGTAGCAAGTGGAACAAGGGCAGTTATATAATATTTTAAAAATAAATAAAAATATGAAAATTATAATATTTTTTAAATGATAGATATTCAGCTAAAGTGTAGATTAATATTATTTATTAAAATTAATTATTATGAAAACGTTTGATTTAGTCAAGGATGCATGTTACTTATGTTGGATACAATTGTTTGTGGTTAGTTCAAATGGGAACTTTGGAAAGGCATACCTTCCCTTAAATTGATAATTTTCATTACCATTCTATATTGTTGTGATCAATGTTTTAGCCACAGGCTAAACTATAATAGATACATTTGTCTCTCATTTGAATACGGACTTTGAAAATGCATAAATTCCCTTACATATAGAATTTTATTACATCATTCTTTGATTAATGACCTCCTGCAATCCTCATCTTTTGGCTAACAGTACAATCCTCATGATTAAATACTTATTCTCATGATGATGAGAGTGATGATAATCATGAGATTCTTATTCTCAACTATCATGATTAAATACTTATTCTCAACTTTATGTCCTTCTCCAATCCTCATCCTTTGGCTAAGATTTTTCTTAGACATCTATTAATTATAATATATTTACACAAATTTAACAATATTATATGATGTATAAAAGCAATGTCAATTAATAAATAATAACTTAAGAATTTATATACATGTTTTTTTTAGAAAAAAAAATCATTTATTGATGCATAAATCACAAAGATAACATTTAGGCCATAATGGTTCAAATCTTATACAAGATAACCAAAGGTCATTTATGTTTAAACATAAAGAATTCTTCCATTTGAAATATTACCCTATAATCTCTTCCTGAATATGAAGAATAAGTTATCAAGGCTACAATGGCCCAAGAGAAAGAATCGAGCTAAGTCAAAAGCTTAGATTATAGAACTACATAATATAAAATAGCTTTTAAATCCTAAAAATGCCACAAAGGTGCTAACCGATTTTGTGCAAAAAATGTGGTAGATCATTGATAAACTGAAATCGAACAGTAGTGGAAGCTTGGAAACAAGAGGGAGGGAATAGGATAAAAAGCCAGTGGCTAGACAAGACAACATGTGAGGGATTACTTATATAATTAATTTTATTTATTAAGATTTTTCTTCACCTAGATTGAAATTTTGCATGCAAACACTCTACTACATGAATTTGAAAAAAATATGCACTTATGCAACTGAACTAGACTACAAAATCCATAGGACCGGTTGTAACATACCATTTTTACTAAGATGATAAAAAGTACATATTCTAGGATTTTAACCAAATACAATAATGGAATGACATGAACCAGTCGAAAAAACAATACATCATAACTATAAATCCAAATTTAAAGTAAGGACTATATCCATTTCATATGAAAGACAAATAAATTAACTTCCTTAACTGATTTCTATGATTTTAATACAAATCAATTCAACCACATTTATGACTATACATTTCAAGTAATATAAAGGTACATACAAGTAAAAGCTTTAGGATACATACTGAGTTAACTGAATTAACTAACGATGTGTTGTTCAAGCCTCGGCATCTAGCAAAGAGGAGAAGCATTGAGGCTTAAGCTCCCAACCACACACCTTAACATATCCCCACACAATCTCTTACGAGAAAGGCCCTCCCTACCCCAAGATAAACAGGGGCACTACAATCCTGATATCTTGAGCATACTAATGTTAAGAGTGTTGGCTAAGAAATAGACAAGGTTGATGGATTCCTCTGTCAACCTTTCCTCTATCAACTAGCACTTTCAGCCTCTAGTGATCGTTTTGGCAAGCACACCTCTAGACTGTCTTGGCTAAGGATTTAGATGGGTATTAAACAACTCGATCACCATCTCTCAACTTGACATCTGATTATATCTTTGACAATCATGAGATGACTTCGACTTATGCAACCTCTATCTTTAATTGGTCATATATTTAAGACATTGAATAATAGTTTTCTTTTCTTTTGCAAGATTCCTCTTCTCTTCACCCATTTATACTTGGCTCTATTGGCCTTGGGTGCATCCTAGGGGAGTGATGATAATCATGAGATTCTTTCAAATCAAAAATGTTTGTGAAACCATTTTGAAAACATTCACAAATGGTACATATCAAGCAGTAGAGAAAAACCTAAAGTATTTTATTATTGCATTGGCTAGGCATTCCTTTCCCTAGAATCATAGCAATTCATCCTTTCAGCATGCACTCGATGCTTATGAAAAGAATCTAATCATAATATGCAAAAGGAATGAGGAGCAAGTTGAAGCTTCTCAAATGTTGATTGTGCTCAATGCTAACACTGCATTGAATAAGAGAGCTTTCTTGAATCGTAAGGCATTAAGTATAATGCAAATAATTTGAGAAAAATACATGACCTAGATATAGACAAAAAAAAAAAAAGACCAAGTGTTGGTGCGGTAGCAACCACCATGCAAGATATAGCTCCACTCAAACAGCTCAATGTTGCATTATTGTTTTGGTGATATGCTTCTGATGTCAAATGAGAACAAAGAAGAATTTGGTTTAAGAGAATCGTGAGAGAGAGAGAGAGAGGATGCTCTCTCAACCATGGGGGGTGGAAATATAATCTCTCATTGCGATTACAAGGAGCTCAACTTGCAGTTACAAGAATACTTTGAATTCAAACTTTAAAAAATATATAATGTCGCTAAAGGGTGGCAACGCTCATATTGGAACATAAACAAGTATATATTTTTCTACATAATCTTTAAACTATATATATATATAGTCGTCATGCCTTTGATTTTTGTCTACGATGGTAGCTACATATACATTTATCTATATGCATATGTAATTTTGAGAGTACATATAATTTATTTTTATCGTCATATTCTCTCTAGATATGTGCACATATACTTATATAAATATGTGAGTGCAATTCATCGACATTATTAGAGTATCATGGTGGCATCATATATATGTTTGTGTGAGAGCATGTGTTTGTGTGTGTGTGAGAGAAGTCTATAATGTTGAGCACATCCACTGTCTAGGAAACAAAAAAGAGGTAATAGTTATTTCATGATATTAAAGGTTTATTATTTCTCTTGTCATAAAGTTGACCAAGTAGCTCATGACAATCCAAGGTATACTTTGTTGCCTAGTCATTAAATCCTTCATCAAGGTAGTTAGAGCCCATACATGCTAATCTAAAGATGGACTAAATTGGTGCCCCATTCCTTGAGTCCAGTTTAGCAATGCTTCCCCACCTTTGTCTACTACTACAACCAAAAATGCATTTTCCAAAATAATAACGTGTTCCTCCATTTAAATTGAAATATCGACAAAATAAAGTAACTGATAACTCTCACAACAGCTATCCACCACTAATCTTTATATTACAATATAAGTATTCATTTTGTCCAAATAACAGGAATCAAGAAACAACTCATTTCCACATGAATCAATTCAATAAATCATAACTTCCATTTCACAAGATCATGATATCAAGAGTATGCAACTAACCATTACAATGGCTATGACATTATTTTAAAAGATCAAAAATTTGGGATGTAGCATACCCTCCCCTTTGACAAACTAGTAACTTTGCAACACTTTATCCCTTCTCGCTACTCCTGCTCACTACTCCCTCCATTGCCTGGTCCACAAATGGCTATTGGGGCTATGTCTTCTCGGCCTATCTCCGGTGGTCGATCGAGGGTTAGGTTTCCTACCTCAACTATTGGTGGTAGTGTTGCTTCCTTTGTGGATGTGCCTGCTTTCAAAGCTAAGGTCCATGGATTGGGGGTTTTGGCTGTGGATTGTCCAATTTTCTCCTCAATTGTAACTCTTGTCATGGTCTGCAATCCAATCCGATTGGAGTTGGAGGATGATGTTGCAAAAGAAATTTCTCATAAGATTGAGGACTTCTCTGAGAGGGAAGCTATTTTCAAATTTCAAGGCTTCTAACCTTCCCTTCAGGCTCTTCATGCTTAGATTTCTAAGCACTAGGACCCGTTGATTTCTAAATCTATCCAGATTTACCCTATGGCTAGGGGTTTTTTCATAGTAAAATTTGATGTCGCTAAAGATAAGAGGACTATTTTGTGTAGTCGTTTCAACTAGTAGGATTGTTACCCTTTGTTGGCCAAACCCTGGCATGAGGGTTTCAACCCTACATCTGAATATTTTTCTCATATGCCTCTTTGGGTCAAGCTCTCAAATTTTCCCCTTCACCTATGGCTAGATTCAGTTCTTGAAGCTGTGGGAGATGCCAATGGAGGCTTCCAAATGGTGGATTTTAAATCTTCGAATATTCTTCATGCTACTTACGCTCACATTCTCGTGGTGGTTGATATTTTGAAGGGCCTCCCTAAGAAGATCAAACTAGAGGTCCCTAATGTCTCCTAGATTCAACCTCTAGACTATGAAGGAATTCCTTTCCGTTGTAGTATCTACTCTAGAACTAGACATGTTGCAGTGCGCTGCCCTATGGAGTTAAGGAAATCAAAGAAAAGACATTCTTGGTGGGTTAGGGCTTTGGTTCAACATTACTGTCCATAAAGACTCTGCTCCTTTGGTTTCGTCAGCATTTGTGGTTGCTTCAGGTGCTTGTAGCTCTTCCCCATCTGACCAGGATTCTAGTCTGATGTTGAATGTGGATGTCGTGGTTGCCCCTCCCTTTGAGGATCGTGATCCAATGGGCAATTTTTTTGGTATGGTTTTGCATGTTTCTCTAGTTGGGTCTGATGTCGATGCTTTGGTTTGGGAGAAGGAGGCTTCTTTGGTGGAGGAAGGTTGAACAAAGGTTAAAGAAAAAAAATACAAATGATCCCAACAGTCCTCTGATGAGCTTCTTAGATCTAACTATTTTGGGACTAAAGGGTCCTAAATGGTTTTATTGAGTTGTAATTTGGTGGAAAAAGTGTATTGTGTTATCTACGAGGCCACCTTGGTCACATTATTTTGGTTGGTGACCTGTTTCACCTTTGGTTTGTTCTATCTTTTGCTTGGGCTCCATTGAAAATATTTTGATGTGTAAAGGGTTTCAGGCACCCTTCAAAACCTATTTTTCTTAATAAAAAACATACCTTCCCCTTTGTGTTTCATCATCCCCAATTAACTTTATAAAAGGGAAAGGAAAACAAAGTTCTACTTACGTAGCAATGCATAGTTCAACAGATAGTCACAAAAATTTTATGCTCGGGTCCTAGAGAAAAGATGGGGAAACTTTTGGAAGATCTCATCATAATCTTCCCATGTAGCATTTTCCTCAATATATTGGTTCCACTGAACGTTGCACTGGGTTATGTCTCGATTTCATAAGCAAAGCTTACACACCTCGAGTATTTTGAGTGGCTTTATTTCCACCACCCCTGGGTCTCATACCGACAAACGATTCCAGTCAATTACATGTCCATGATGGGTTATATATTTCTTAAGATATGATACATGGAATACATCATGCATCCTGGCAAGCATTGGAGGTAGTGTGATCATGTAGGCCACCTGGTTTATAACGTCTAACACCTCAAAGGGTCAGAAGTATCTTGAGGCTAGTTTGGCATTCTTTTCAAACTTGATGGTACTCTTTTAGTATCTGCATAACTTTCATTTCTATCATTTGCCTCTTTCAACCTGTAACGAATTGAACCACTTGCTCTTCCATCTCTAATAGCATCTCTAGTCCAATGATAATTATGTCCTCAATTCAATTCCAACTTACAAGAGTTATGCATTTACGATCATACAGGCCTTCAAAGGGTGTCATTTTGATAGGAGGTTGATAAGAATTGTTATAAGAAAATTCTACTAAAGGAAGATACATTTCCAAGTGGTGTTGTCGATCCATACAATATACTCTTAAGAGATCTTCCAAGACCTGATTTACTCTTTATGTATGACCATCAATTTCTAGGTGGTAAGCAAAACTGATATTTAGCTTGGTTCCCAAGGCTGAAAATAGAATTTTCCAAAGTCTGGATGTTACCCTAGCATCCTTGTTGGATATAATCTTGTTCAATTTTCCATGAAGTCTGAAGATTTCTCATACAAACTTGTGAGTGATTTGAAGTGCTCCATCTATTAAGTTACCTGGTATGAAGTGAGCCAGTTTGGTTAGCATGTCTACCACGAATAAGATGGTATTGTGTTTGTTTTGGGTCATAGGAAACCTTTGAATGAAGTCCATAGTAATTGTCTACCACTTCCATTTGAGAACCTCATTTGGATGTAGTAGCCCAACAAGGTAACGATGTTCTACCTTGACTCTTTGACACTGGAAACATCCAACTACATAGTCCATTGTTTCTCTTTTCATTCTCTTCCAAAAATACAAGGTTTTCATATCTGCCAACATCTTCGTCACACCAGGATGTCCAAAATAAGGAGGTGTGTGGGATTCTTCTAAGATCATCCTTCAGACTTCTGAAACCTTGGGTATATACATCCTACCTCTATATCTCAACAATTCATCCTCTTCTAGTTAGTAATCTCCATACTAGGGATCTTGAGGGTCTCTATGAAGTGCTTGGTTGACCTCATTATAGAAATTGTCTCTGGTTAGGTCTTGCAATACTTTCTCCCTAAGTTCGATAGTTATGGCTACCATAGCTGATACATGCCTTCACTGACTTAAGGCATTTTCTATTTTGTTTTTCATGCATGTAATGTAGTTGATCTCAAAATCATAATCTGCTAGAAATTCTAGGCATCTCCTTTGTCAGACGTTAAGGTTAGGTTGAGTAAATATGTATTTTAGGTTGTGGTGATCTGATCGGAGCTCAAAGGGTTTCCCTACCAAGTAATGCCTCCACATGTGGAGGCGTGAACAATGGCTGCTAAATCCAACTCATGTGGGCTGTAATTTTGTTCATAATTTTTCAGCTTTCTAGATTCATAGGCAATAGCTCGATCTTCCTGCATCAATATATCCCCTAACCCTTTCCTAAATGCATCTGTTATAACCACAAATTGGCCTTAGGGATGAAGTACTCTAAGTATCAAGGTGGTAGTTAACTTCTCCTTGAAGTATTCAAAAGTTGCCTAACACTTTTCAATCCATGTGAACTTTCCTTTTCTTTGAAGTAAGGTGATGAAATTAGCTATCCTAGAAAAAATCTCTCACAAATTTCCTATAAAATCTTACTAAACCCATGAAGCTCCTAACCTTTTCCATGTTCCTAGGGACGAGCCAATCTCTGGTTGCCTTGATCTATGTGGGGTCTATGAGTATCCCTTGAGCTGATATAATGTACCCCAAGTATTATATCCTTTTTTGATAAAATGAGTTTTTTGATAGTTTTCTGTACAGTTTATGTTCTTGCAACCTTTGCAAAACTATCTCTAAGTGCCTTTGATGTTCCTCCTCATTTTGTGACTATATGAGAATGTCATTGATAAACACCAACACAAATTTATCCAAACAATCTTGAAAAATATTATTCATAAGATTTATGAAAGATATCAGAGCATTGGTTAATCTGAATGGTAGTATAGTAAATTTGTAATGTTTGTATCTAGTTCTAAAAGTAGTCTTGTGAATATCTTTGTCTTTAATGCGAAGTTGATGATATCCAAACCTTAGGTCGATCTTAGAAAATATTGTTGCACCTATCATTTTATCAAATAAGTCATCAATTCAAGGAAGCAGATACCTATTATTAATGGTAACCTTGTTAAGCGTCTTATAGTCTATACACAATCTCATAGTCCCATCCTTCTTCCTGACAAATAGCATCAGACCTCCCCAAGGTGAGACACTAGGGTGGATAAGTTTCTCATCTAATAATTCTTGTAGTTGTACTTGTAGCTCCAACTTGGTACTTGTCATTCGGTAAGGTGCTATGGATATAGGTTTTGCCCCAAGTACCAAGTCTATGGTGAAATCAAATACTCTTGACGGATGTACTCCTGGGAGTACTTCTAGAAACACATCCTGAAACTTCTTGAGATATGGGTACTTCTCCTCAAAGGATTCCCTCAATTTTTCTCTAGTTTCTCCATCTTTGAAGATGTAATCATCACCAGAAGCAATATCTATAGGTTCTCTCAAGTCTTCAATTTTTATCGTGAAAATTTCACACCCCTTCCTTCTACATCTTTTAAGTTCCATGGCCAACGTCTAGCGTATTTTTACTTTATGTATAACTCCCTTGATGGTTATAGGTTTTCCTTGATCATCTAAACATTCTATTGTCTTGTCAAGAAAATTGGAAATAGCCTTATGTTTACTAAGCCAATTTATACCCAAGATAATATCATAGGATGCAAGAGGTGCTAAATACAGATTTAGCTCTATCAAAAAAATTGGAAAGTCAATCTGGGCCTCAAAAAGACACTGCTCTACCTGAGCCCTCGACTGGTTTGTATACTCAACAATCCATAAATTTTCCACAAAACTAATTCTTCTAGGGAATCTACTTAGTAGCTTTGGGGATACAAAACATTATGTTGTTTCTGTATCAATTAATATAGGAATAGGGTTTCTGTAGATCTTACTCGAAGTTTCTATTAGCCCCAGTTGTTATTTTGTTTGTCGATTGTCCAATGCTGCACGAATCCTCTGTTGGTAGATAGTCTGTTGTGGTGGTAATGGGGGTCAAGGTGGCTAATTTGTACTTGACTTATTAGGGCACTTGTTTGTGTAATGATCCCCACCACAAGTGTAACATCCTGATGGCGGTCCCTTCTTCTCATTTCCTTTACTGCCTCCACTTGAATTACCCTTGAATTCCTTACCTCCATTTCCCCTTGGCTTTGGTTTATTGGGCTTGAAGTTTTTAAAATGATTTTTATGGGATCCTGAATTTGACCCTATGATGTTCCAATTGTTTTTTCTTTTGTTATTGTAGATAGTCATTCCTCTTCATTTTGTATTCCTATCGAACTGCTTTCTCAAGGGCTTCCTACATAGTTTAGGGAGCAAGGACATCCATTGCTCCCCCAATCTTATTGTTCAACCCCATAATGAACTTCCTAACCTTCAAGTTCTTGTCTTGTTGATACAAGGGTACATACTTCAGCAACTAAGTGAACTTCTCCCAATACTTGTGTACAGTCATATCCCCTTGTCTAAGGTTCTAAAAATCTAACAGTTTTTTATCATACAAAGTCTAGGGTAACCATCAGTTTTTAAAAATGGATAGAAACGTATCCCAAGTAACCTCAGTTGTTTTAATGTTGAGTTCTATATTGGTGTTTTGCCACCAAGTAAAAGCTTCACCTGAAAGGTGGTATATTCCCCATATTGCCTTTGATATTTAGAAAAACTCCTAATTACAAATTATTGTTCCATCTCAATTAACCAGGATTCTACATCCTCCCCAAATTTAGAGCCAAAGAATCTGGGTGGCTTGATCTTTTTAATATCGGAGGACGAGTCACTAACTATTTCAAATTTCTTATGTTTCTCAGTTTGCGTGGGTGAGACTTGAGCGCTCTTTTCATTGTGGCCAGAATTTTCATATTCAATTCTAGGTGGAGGCAAGGATTGCATCTCCTCTTGACCTCGCCCTATCTAGGCTACTAGGTTGTTCATTTTCTTTTCCATGGTTTCTAGCTTCATTTGTGTGACTCGCAAAACCTAAAGCAACAAGTCTGAGGGAATATGTGGGTTAGCTTCGTTTGTCACTTCATTATCTATTGTATTCTCGTTGCTATGTTCTTGAAAGACAAATAGTATTCTTCAATCAATTTCATGTTCATACTTTTAAATGTGTATGTGTTTGTTCAAAAGAAAGTACACGAAAATAAGATATTACTAATTGCTCATTTTATTGAATTCACCAATTTCCTAGTGACATTTCCAACAAATTTTATTTATAAAAATCTCCTCTTCTGAGTATACTACAATGGAATACTAATTTGAATGTTCTGATATTCTATTCCTGGGTCTTTTGTTCAGTTTCATTTATGTGCTTATCTTGAACTATCTAAGTTTTATTAAAGATCATGAGAGGATCAGTCTGTCTGGTATTCCATGTCTTGATAAGTTTGTCCCTTAGTATTGCCCTCCTAATAGGAGTCCATCTAACCCTTTCCTTCTTCATTCTTTGTATGGCTTGAGCTAGGGTTTCATCATCCTAAGGTATGGAATAATAGGAATAATCATGCTTCGACATATTCTTTATCAAGTAAAAGAATATGGGATGTTGGGTTTTCCTATGGGGAATCTTCTGGATATACATCCTGCAACATTTAAACCTGAATTTTCTGTTTTCCTAACTTGATAAGTGATGAGCCCAAGGTTCAGAGTTGAACCCAACACTCTGATACCATATGTAACATACCATTTTTACTAAGCTGAAATAAAGTACATATTCTAGGATTTTAACTAAATATCATAACGGAATGACATGAAGCAATTGAGAAACAATACATCATAACTATAAATCCAAATTTAAACAATGACTATATCCATTTCATATGAAAGACAACTAAATTAACTTCCTTAGCTGACTTATACAATTTTTGTTTAAAAGATACAAATCAATTCAACCACATCTATGACTATACATTTCAAGTAATATAAAGGTACATAGATGTAAAAGATTTAGGATACATAATGAGTTAATTGAATTAACTAACGATGTGTTGTTCAAGCCTCAACATCTAGCAAAGAGGAGAAGCATTGACATAGGCTTAACCTCCCAACCACGGATCTTAACATATCCTGACACAATCTCTTACAAGAAAGGCCCTCCCTACCCCGGGATAGAGTAGAGCACTATAGTCTTGTCATCCTGAGTATATCAGTGTTATTGTGTCGACTAAGCCACAGACAAGGATGAGGGATTCCTCTGTCAGCAAGCACTCTCGACCTCTAATGATCATTTTGGCAAGCAGACCTCTATACTACCTTGACCAAGGATTTAGGTGGGTATTAAACAACCAAATCACCAGCACTTGACAACTAATTATATCTTGGACAATCATGAGTTGACTAGGACCTATGCAATCTCTATCCTTAATTGATCATATATTTAAGACACTGAATAATAGTTTTTTTTTTTTCGTAGGATTCCTCTCCTCTTCACCCATTTGTACTTGGCTCTACCGGCCTTGGGTGCATCCTAGGAGACTAATGATAATCATGAGATTCTTTCAAATCATAAATGTCTGTGAAACCATTTTGAAAACATTTACAAATGGTACATATCAAGCAACAAAGAAAAACAAAGGATAACTCCAGGTAGATTTTACACAACATAAAGAATTATATGATTGCATCGGTTGGATATTCCTTTCCCTCGAATAATAGCAGTTTATCCTTATGGTGGCATGCACTCGATGCTTATGAAAAGAATCTAGACATAATATGAAAAAGGAATAAGGAGCAAGTTAAAGCTTCTCAAATGCTAATTGTGCTCAATGCTAACACTACATTTGAATAAGGGAATCAAAAGGCATTACATATGATGCAAATAATTTGAGAAAAATACATGACCTAGATACAAAGAGAAACAAGACCAAGTTTTGGTGCAATAACAACCACTATGCAAGATATAGCTTCACCCAAGTAGCTCAATTTTGCATTATTGTTTCAGTGATTTGGTTTTGATGTCAGACAAGAACAAAGAAGAATTTGGTTTAAGAGATTCGTATGCAATGGAGAGAGAGAGAGAGAGAGAGAGAGAGAGAGAGGATGCTCTCTCAATTGCAAGGGATGGAAATATAGTGTCTCGTTGCAGTTGCAAGAAGGAGCTCAATTTGCAATTACAAGAATACTTTGAATTCAAATTTACAAAATATATATAATGGCGCTTACGGGTGGCAACGCTCATGTTGGAACATAAGGAAGTATATATTTTTCTCCATAATCTTTAAACAATATTGTGTGTGTGTGTGTGTGTGTGCGTGCGCGCGCGCGCGCGCGTGCGTGTGTGTGTGTGTGTGTGTGTGAGAGAGAGAGAGAGAGAGAGAGTGTGTGTGTGTGTGTGTGTGTGTCTATATAATGTCATCATGCCTTAAATTTTTAGCCTGCAGTGGTACATACATATTCATATATCCATATGCATATGTAATTTTGAGAGTACATATAATTTAATTTTATCATTATATTCTCTCTAGACACACAACTTATATATACATGTAAGTGCAATTCATAGACATTATTAGAGTATCATGGCGGGTGTGTGTGTGTGTGTGTGTGTGTGTGTGTGTGTGTGTGTGTGAAGTCTATAATGTTGAGGACATCCACAGTCTTAAAAATGAAAAAGAGGTAATAGTTCTTTCATGATATTATTATTGCCTAGTTGTTATAGCCCATACCTACTAGTATGAAGATGGACTAAATTGGTGCCCCATTCCTTAAATCTCATTTAGCAATGCTTTCCCCCCTTTGTCTACTCCTACAACCAAAAATGCATTTTCCAAATAATATTGTGTTCCTCCATTTAAATTGAAATGTCAACAAAACAAAATAACTAATAACTATCACAACAACTATCCTCCATTTATATGACCCCAACCTTGGAAACCCCCATTATAGGACCCCAACCTTGCATCCCTCAACAAAGCTCTTCCTAATGGCTTCCATTTCACTTAGAGTTTTTGGATATAAAAGCGTCATTAAGAAGAGCCTTCTTTGTGATGGTGAGAGTCTTTCAATGCAAAATGTTGTTGGACGTGGATCTAGCCAGACTTCAGTATGTTTTTTAATGAATTCTACCTCATCTAAAGGACTTAACAATTTAAGTTGTGAAATGAAAAGCATTATAATTGTGAAATATAATTTGATAAGTTTTCTTGAATATTGGCCTTCCTTTACAGACTCCTTGCCTCGATCATAATGAAAATCTTGGATCCCTTTAAAATGACTTTCACTCTTAGTTCCTAACATTACTTTGATTGTTGCTTGATAAATTTTGGCCTCAATTGTTTTATAGCTTTGCTAATATTTGATCTAATATTTGTTCTAAGCAAACGATTTGATGATTGCCCTCTGAAAAAGTCTAATAGATGTTGATCTCACTTACTTCATAGAAACCTAATATTTAATATCGAGTTTAAAAAAGCAGGACGGGAATTTGATTAATGCTTTCTTAAGAAATCTGATAAATGTTAATCTTGCTCAACTAATATTTGATCTCCGACGACTATTTTGTGCTTGTCCTCCTATAAAGTTAACTGAACATTTACCTATAAAATTAATAATATAAATACAAAAGGAAAATATTTATTTTCTATAATTCATGAATTAAACTCTATTTTATTTCTTCTCTACAACCATATGTTATTGAATATCATTAAACTTTAAAAGGAATAGTATTCGTCTGATTTGCCCATTTCTTTTGCAAAAGATTTTTACTGTGCTTTTAATAATCTTACAATGTGGCAAATTAATATAATGAAGAATCTTAGGCTGATTAAAATAAGATTATAATTTCGTACAGTAATTTCATATGTATGCTTTTAATTGATAAAAAAAATTATCATTTAGAAACTAACTTAACTTGTTATAACTGATTGATAATATGAACGTAGTGAACTTCTCCCTACCAAAGAAAACACGTTATTGATATGACTAATCACAATGCCAACATCATAGTTGGAAAATTCACGAAAGCCAAAAACTCGTCAAGGTTTGAAAAATAAATTCGAGGAAAACTCAACCAATTTTCAGCAAACACTCGGCAACTTAAAAAATTGCTTAAATTTAATTAGAAATGCAATTTTTTGCAAAATTCAATGAGTGAATACATCCAATGGGTTAATAAATGAGAACACAAAACAAACAAGCTTAGTCTAGATATATTCAAACACAAATCTTGGAGAAGACTCATTGGTCGGAAGCAAAATAGTAAATAATTTATGTAAAAGTAAAAGTAAATACAACATTCCATTTACATCTTCCTCTTTTCAGTTCTAATAAAAACCAAGGGAGAGGTAGAACTAGAAGACCTAATCTTAGAAGTTTGCACTGGCCATGATTGCCTACTTGCTTGGTATGTCTAACTTAGTTTGTGGCTTGTCCTCAATCCTAGATATAGCTCTGCCTCTAGCTTCTCCTAGCACTAACAATGACTACTCATTCAACTCAATGTCATCCAGTGTCAAACCAAATCCATGCCTTCATAGCCAGCCTCTTCAAATCATTGATGTCATCCTTTTCAAAAACTTTGCTCCAAACCCACTACAAATATGCTTCAAACCTGCCTCAGGTCCGCTTTAGATCAATCAAAATCAGTTTGCGAGTGTTTGGAAGACTTTTCCCCACTCAACGAAATACAAGTAAAGAAATGAGAAATAAATTAATTTGGGCCATTTTTTTGTTTTTAACAGCTATTATAAAAGTACAACTGAGTTTTTAACAAAAACTCAACAAGTACTCGACAAGTTTCTGTCAAAAATTCTGCAAGATTTTGGTGCAAGTAAAAGTCATAAAAACTCACCAAGCCAGAAAACTCAGCCATTTTTGCCAACTCGGACAGTACTCTTCCAATGGTCCATCTATGGCCAACATCATATGGAGTTTTCCTTAAATTATGTTCTTCCATGTCATATGCCAGACTTTATATGAAAGAGGATACATATTTATGTGCTACATTGACTCTATACATCTCTCCACAGAATAACATACTCTAAGCAAACTTGCAAAGGTGAATTACTCTCCTACATGTGACACCTTACATAATTCATTTAAGTCAGTTGCAATCGATTCAAAAAGTGACCCCTAAATGAGAATATATACCTGGAAATAGAATTGACGAGATGTGAAGCTACCAGTCATCAAAATTAATCACAAGACTTTATTATGGTAGCAGAAAAAAAGGGTACATATATTTAGCCTGCCAATACATTGAATTGTTAAACTCTGGAAACCATTTTCCAGTTGCTAACACAAGTTACTTTAGAGAGAGAACACAGAAGCAGGTTATCATTCAGAACTCAGTAACTCTATATCTCTATGATATAAACATGATAATAGACAGAAACAATACATCTAGAAAGAATAATAGGCTAGAATACAACTGCAAAGATCTCAGAACACTACCATAGATTGCTTATAGACCAATGCTATTCAGCCAAATGGAATGAGATCATAGCTAATATATTAATCATATTTTCTTACAGGAAATCTCTCCTTCAAAGATGCCAAAATGAACTCTGACATGATCCACCATGCATATGCTTTTGCAGAAGCAAGACCTACATGCCGGAAACTACAACTCTGATCACTAGACATGACATTTTTTAACCTAACATAGGCGTAGACAAATCACTGGGGCATAATCTTCAAATCAACAGGATATGGCATCATACACTAACTTGACACAGAATTTACTATTTTTGTTTTCATTACAATCATATAAGTTAATTTTTATTGTACAAATGTGTTTTAAGTGGCTGAGAACCTTTAGGGCAGTTGGTTTCAGGCTGAATAGCTGACACGTGACCACCCTCGGACATATAAAAATAATTGTAATTGATTCGACCTACCAAGTCTGCCAAATGAGGAAATTTTCCAACATTCAGCTTAAATGAGAGTACCTACACAGCAGAAACAAAGAAAAATAAGCTACAACAATTTAAAGAACAGAATTTCTAACATAGTTGAAGATTACAATACAAACAACTTAGTAGAAAACGTAATTTCTAAAAATAGTAATACAAACATCCACAATATGAATTACTGATGAACTTTTGATATAAATTAGTATGCCCCTATTTAACCAAAACCCATTGCACTGTTGGATTTTAAAGATAGCACTACTGGATTGTAAAGATAATGACAGATATGTACAGCAAGCAAAAGCATTACCCTCAAGAGAAATAAGATACACTCATCAAACTGCTGGCCAACACGATCAACTTCCATTTGGCACCTTGCCTTTATACCAGCAGCAGCACCTCCATTATACAAAGTATTCTGTATGGAATAAAAATCCAGAGCCAATGAAAGAATAGTCCTCACTCGACTTGCAATGAGAGCCCACTGCATAGTGTCAGTAGAAAATTGGAGTCAAATAAAGCTTCTTACCCAAGCTTTGTGAAATACAATGTTATGGTGACACTAAAGATGTAGATATATCAAAGTATCATTTTAAGCACCAATCTCTATAGTCCAGAATGGATCACTAATATATGATGTATGCCTGCATGGTGACAAGGTTCAAAAATAATTAGGTCGGTTTACACTGAAAGGTTCACTGAAGTTAGGAATTCCAAATAGGCAATGATATTAAAAAAACTGTTTCAATTGTCGATGTCCATGGTATGACACTCAGTTTTGAAACCCCACCGTCCAGAATGTAAAGCTGGGTCTAAAATCATAATTGAAATATATTCATAAAGAAATCAAATCTAAGTAATGATTCATGACAATTTGAATTATCCATCAAGGTCTTCAACGTGCAGAGTCAAAACAGAGTTCCATGACATAAATGAGTGTTGGTATCGTAAAGCAATGTGCTAACCTGAAATTGGCAGAGTCATTCCAATAGATTCATGTCATGAGAGGCCAAAGCTTGACAAAAAAAAAATTAAAATTAACGTTTGGTCGCCATGTTTGTATGGCATACCACATCTCAAGACATTCAACATCAGCTTAAGATGACAAGAATGTGATGCATTTTGGCCGAATAATCTCAATCCTACACTTGCTAAGCCAGAAAGAAGTAGCCAAATGTACTCAAAGAAGCATGGCAATACCATAAATATTTATTAGAGTTTTAGCTGATTCTACAATACCAAGATAAATTCAACAAAATAGTGGCAAGATGATTGCAGTGAGATGTGTTGGGTGGATATTTTGCAACTGGCAGTTTTACAAAAATTCAGTTGTAAAATAGGTAGACTAGCTACAGCGTATGAGACAAAGTCACTCCTACCTTAAAGGGAAGGCTCCCACTTCTCACCGTTCCTTGGATCAACTCAAGGTAAGCAGGAAGTTGAGAGATTCTGAAGGGGTGTTACCAATATTCTTTCCTTCTAATTTTTAGGAAAGAATCCACTTGCCCACGAAGTGAGTAGTGAGAAAGATGAAATCTCTAACTCCACTTCTAACTAATAGCTAGAAACAGTGATACCAATACAACACTAACTCAAAGGCTAATTGAAAGCATACCGGTTTGGTTCTAAATCTGTTTGTCTAATTTAAAAGAAAAATCACTACCATTGGACTACAAAGACTCCCTAAAGTAGATGATCTCTATTCTATAATGTAATTTTTTGTTTTAAATATATTCTATAAGAAAAACCTCTACCATTGGGGTGCAAAGACTTCCAAAAGTAGGGAAATTCTAACTATTTTTCGTGAACTTGAAATGGTAACACAAGCTACAGTCAAAGCTTCTAGTCTATGTATTACCACAACTGCTTCCAATCAAAGTTTTTGCTCTGATTGCTTCTTAACTCACTATGCTCTATTATTGAACAAACAATAATAACATGAATCAAAGACAATAGACACAAATTATAGTCAAAGTTTCTAATTCGTGCTATCACAATTGCTTCTAGTCAAAGCTTCGAATCTAATTGCTTATTTTATTCACTTTTCTTTCAAATTGGTACTACAAAATCAAAGTTATGCTTGCACAAGTTTGGCAAAGCTTTCTTCCATACAACAAAAGATGATTTTTACAATGAGGGGGAACTCCTTTATATAGGCAAAGGAGTTGAGAAAAAAGAGGAGGAAAAAGTGAGAGCAGCTCAACCAAATTTGACCCGATCAAACTAGGTGAGAGAAATTATTGGATTTCATGCAATACATCCTCTCCAATCTACAAACATGAAAAACACTTGAAGAAAATGTTGAGGTTGTTGATTCTGAATGAATCAATCTTGTAGATTATGGGCAAAGGCCTTGTACTTGATGATGCAAACCCGGTTGCTCACAAGATCAGGAGTTCCTGTATTTTGTCCCACTGCATTCACCTTGATAATCATGGTGTTGCATCTATTGATAGCCTTTGACTCTCTTTAATGAATTGCCCATTGTCATTTGAAAACTTGACATAACCAAGCTTTTTCTCATTCAAGTTATCATGAGTTCTCCTTTGTCGACTGGCACATTCTAGAGTCTCTGACACTTTAAAAACCTTCTCAATGGTGTCCGGATATAAACTCAGAACTACTTCCATCAACACCTTCAACTCTCTTTTTTTTATTTGAAGCAAAGTGCTTGGCACATTCCCACACAAACTCAGGTTTTCGGACAACCATTGGAAAAATGGAACAAAGCATGCCTTCTTGACAGAATGTTTTTGTTCTTTGAAGAAGTTCAAACATATCTCGAAGAGTGCGTTGCACATGAAGATGAAAATATCTTCCAATGAGATTGGATTCATGAAAATTTTGGAATTTGTGTTACAATGACGAATTCATGAGGGATGAGTGTTCGAAGCATGGATTACATACTTATGAAACACATATGATGGCTGGAAATGAACCGGAAAGCATATGTATTTGGATGGAAAGGGCCAAAATCTGACTCTCAAGGGTGGATTGCATGTGGGAAAAAATGGGCTTTTATGGGTATGACTAAGAATGCAAGTTGGTATGCATATAGATGTGTAAAAATGGGGCGACTTTGGTGTTCAAAAGTGTGACCTTTAACCACAATCAGGTTCTCTGGAGATAATTACATGTAAATGGGTATGGAGGATGGAATTATATGTAATTGCTCTTGGAATGTAATTGCATATAAACGCATATGGAGAATGAGATGCAAAGTGCTTTGACACGTGATAATGAATATAGAATGAAGTGATACACTTGCATCAAAAGATGAAGAGTGTAATGAAGTGAAATAATCTCACGTTCTTGTGAAAGAACCTTAAGCTTTTTGAAAAACAAAGTAGCAATCAAACAACAAACAAAAACCAAGCACAGAACAAAAACATGCCTTTGGTTTTTGACTCAAACATGTCAAAAAAACAAGTTGTTGTCTTATGCAAATTCGATTTTAGAATTTGGGGAAATTCCAAACACTCAAAAATGGAAGTTCTCATCTTATTTAAAGAAAAATTGCACAATACATGGCATATCTTTGGACAAATGTACAACAATGAATGAAAATATGCAATGTAATAGCAAAGGATTGAAAACTTCAACTTACTTGGTGATCAAGGAGCCAGAAGTGGAAGATTAATAAGTTCGAAGAATGATTCTCCAAATTCGAACCTTCAACAACTATATTGACTTCTTCAATACTTGCAAATGATGGACATTAAAGAGCAATCAATGGGACGTTTTTGGATGTGAATGCCAAAAATGCGCTCAATAACTTCCACATATGTAAATGATTTTTTGCAAAAACCAAGTTCTTGAACGTATTTTGCTAAAAACGAGGTATAAACATGCCATAACATGAATCATTTTTGGCATTAACAGGCAAATACATGATCACAAATAGCAATAAGGTTTGAAATCCCAAAACGACTCCATTTTGGACAAAAACATAGGCTTCAAACACCAAGTATGGATTATGGACATTTTTGCTAAAACATGCCCTCAAAACACCATGAAATGAATTTTTTTGCAAGAAATCAAACGCCTAATGCATGGGAATGCAAAAAGCTACAAAAACGGCCCTATTAAGAGAGATTTTACACCATGGAAAGAGCAGATTAGGAGATTTTTAGCAAAAACGTGTTCTTCAAGGGAAAATACATGGACGTTTTCCTCTTGGAGAACAAAAACGTGGTCTCAACTTGCACAAACATGTAAATTTGGCACCTTAGTGCCAAACATCTCCCACCATACATCTAAAACAAGAAAATTTTAAATCAATTCAATAAATTTGACTTTATCAATTTAAAATGGTAATAGAATGAGAAATTAGGATGTAGAATCATAGATTTTTACCAGGCATCAATTATGTCTTATTTTTCTTGCACAACTCCCGTGCAAATAAATCCCCTTCAACTTTCTTAAACAACTCAATCTCACAGACTAAAATTGTTCCAACTCTTGAATCAAATGTCATTCTCTCTACATCATATAAGCCACTCCACACCTCATCATTAGCCTTGAAATGTGGGCTGAATTGGTATGTTGGATTAAGGAATTATGTCACTGCATGTATAGGCATGTGAAGTAGATTGTGTCATCGTCTATCAATGACATCCCATATAGGCCCATACCTATCTCAATTCCTTACAAAAAAAGAGTGAATGGCCTCCTTCACCATATCCATGCTCTCATAAATGTAACCCATTGAGGGCTTCTCTCCATCAACAATTCGTAGGAGAACAAGTGGCTCTATGAACTGCATTCATTATAGAAGTTGAAAGAGAAACAATCAACTTTAGTTTTTCTTTTAAAAAAGAACAATAATTTATAACGTAATTTCATAAACAAAAAAGTTGAAATGAGGACAAAATGGAAAATTACCTTCACAATCTCAGTAATCGATGTCCAAAAAGAAGCCTCATCAAAAATGCGATCAGTTGTATCAGTCCTTGTAGTGGTCTTTGCATATGATGATAAGATCCACTCCTCACTTACAAACATATGTCTCAAACCTCCCTTTGAATTAGGCAAAGATTGCAATGTGAGAAAATTGGTTGCAAATCCAATGACCCCTAGACAAGACAGCTCCTTTTGATCTGTGTATTTCCTCATGAGGTTGAGGATCCATGTATTATTATATATGAATTTGCATACACTCCTTCCTTGCTCTATAATTTTTTTTATCTAAGACAGTTTACCAAGATCCTCTAACATGAGGTCAATGCAGTGAGTAGCACAAGAGGTTCAAAATAAATGAAAGTGTCTCTCCATAAGAAGCTTTCTAGCAGCAACATAATTTGCTATATTATCTGTAACTATCTGCACTACATTCTCATCACCCACATCCTTTATCACTTCATCCATTACCTCACAAAGATATTCAGCATTTTTTGCTTTTTCTAAGGCATCATTTGATTTCAAAAAAACCGTGGCACCTGAAGAAAAAGAAATAAATTAGTATAATGATCAATGATCAATCATAAATTCATAATTTATAAACTTAATCACTTAATCAAGCTTCTAAATTTTTAAGTATAAGTTCTACTTCTAAATTTTTAATGTCTACTATTACCTGATGAGGAGACAAGAAAGTTGAGGAGTGTTCTACTCCTTCTATTAGTCCAACCATCAATCATGATGGTGCAACCCTTCGTCTTCCACACCTCACATTGCTCCTCAATTGCACCTTCTACATCAACCACCCTTTGGGTCAAAATAGGGCCTCTTAGCTTGTCAGCACTAAGGGCTTTAAACCCCAGACCACAAACAATAATAGCATCGATTGCAATTTGCCAATACGGGGACCTAAAACAAATTAAATAAAATTTAAACAAATTAGTATATTATATTATTACTATTAAATTTGAAAACAAATTAAAATAAACAAACTAAGCATATTATTGCCTCTTGAAACTTGAGAGAAGGCATAAATTAAATAAATAAGTACCTCGTTGAATTGAATGAAATGTTCTTGTAGATGAAGAATTCTCCAAGTGCTAATTTTGCATTATCCTGCTTCTCCTTGTTCCAACCCATGCTCTCAAGCGATGGTTGTGCACATGGAGCAGTGCATGGAACAAAGATGGAATCAAGTGTCGATCTTTTCTTATGAATGCGAGGCCCAATGGTCACACTCATAGAAGCAATAGTAGCAGTAGGTGGAGTAGGGGATAATGGAAAACGAAAACTATAAAATCCCTCTTGAGCTAGTTGTGCCATTTCTTTTTGTTGCTTCTTTTTCAATTCATTTTTCTCCATTTTTTCCTCTTGAAGAGCTTGCATGTCTCGCATTACATCCTAGGGTACTCTACATTTTTTAGCATCACGCCTAGGTATATGTGCTAGGTGATACTTTAATCTATCTATGCCTCCCCTGTTATATCTAACACCACAATGCCAACATGTAACAACTCCCTTTTTGTGGCCCAGGATGGTGTTACATCCCAAAATTTTGACCTAATTTTTAACTTGTTCATAACCATTGGATTTAACGGATTATTCTTTCATGATCATGTGAAATAGGTAGTTATTTATATACGTTGTATTAACTGTTAATGAAGATGATCATTAATCATTTAACTGTTATTAGATGATTAGCAGTTGCATGATTCAAAATTATGATTAATAATTTAAAGTCTCTTTAAATGTTTATATGAAATTATTATAGAATTGTTATTATGGCGAAGTGTTTTCTTAGGTGATTGCAAGAGAAGATGACGAAGGAGGAAGCATTGCTAAACAGGATCATCGGAATGGGATGCTCGCCTAGTTCAGTCATCAAGATCGGCAAGTATGCCCTTAAATTTCTTTGGAAAGGACACAACTTCAACACAGAATATATTTGTGGGACCTGCATGAGCTATTAAGAAAATAATCTAAGAAAGCATAAAATAATCTAATTAAAATATTAAAAACATACCTCAAGAGATTTTAAGTGATCTTTCATCATATTATTATAATATATATATGTACATATAAATATAAAAATGAAATGGCACCATTATATTACAATAATAAAATAAAATGATGTCACCCCATTGATCCATTCACATGAATGTATGTATATACATATTATAATAATACAACCGAATTATAAATCTTTCCAACTCTTTCTTCCAACATTTATTTTTCTTTCTTTCCCTCTCTTTTTCAATCGATTTAACACTTGAAAATTTGAATCAGCATATAATCTTTTAAAATGGTGGAAGCCAAGAAGTCACAGCTTGCCCTTTTAAAATGGGAGCCGTGGAAAGAGTCGGATATACATTCCGCACACCCAACTACCCTTCATTATTACTGTGTTTTCCTTATTCACTCTGTCACCTTCAGCACCCGATTTTCACACAATCCCGTGTGCTAAAGTTCCTATTTCTTTCTAGTCTAAACGTCCATTACAAGCTGTAGCTCTGTCGTATGTACTCGGCCATTGAAAAATAAGTATTCTGCATTGATATGTTTGCAACGTCTAAAGTAGAGCAGATTTTCAATTCGGATTTTAGGGTTTCAAACATATTCAGAATATACATTAGGTCGTGTAATGTTATTTCAGTATTATTTAATTGCTTTCCATAACAACTAGTTAGGCTCCTAAGACTTTTTCTTTTCCAAATTTATTTCAAGATACAATATGAGTTTTGCTACATACTCAATGTCATTTGTTATCAGTCCTCCTCCTTAAACTTTCATAGTAAATTAGATACAACC
This sequence comes from Cupressus sempervirens, assembly GCA_028749045.1. Classification (NCBI taxonomy): domain Eukaryota; kingdom Viridiplantae; phylum Streptophyta; class Pinopsida; order Cupressales; family Cupressaceae; genus Cupressus; species Cupressus sempervirens. The sequence goes on from CM053788.1 coordinate 223,766,148, forward strand.
CTTATGTAAGCGTTTATCCAAGTATAATAAAATCTAGAATGAAATATACTATCCAATGATATTTTCCAAATAGTCTCAAGAACATAATCTTTCTAGTCACAGATGTGATAAGCAGCATAAAGCAGATTGCTCAGAAAATTCCAGACACCTAGGACTCACCGGCTGTGTAGCCAAGTAAGGTGAAGAGGTGGAATAAATTTGCAAGATAGCAGAACAGAAGTCAGACATGAATAACTTAAATGAAATAAACTTAATGGCTCATGCTCATCCTTGAAATGAACCTATTGTCAAGTTGAGAGGCAATGATCAGGGCAATCAACCCATCTAAAATCCTTGGCCAAGGTAGTTTAAGGCTTGGTTGCCCTCTAATGATCACTTGATGCCGGTAGCGCCAGTTATGCAAGCATGTCTGTTTCATAACTGTGCTGACATTATAAACACTAGGATGCTCAGGTGGCTAGATTAAGAACATCCCAAGCCCGATCCCGAGGTAGGGAGGCTCTTTCTAATTTAATGGAATGTGTAGGGATAAGTATGGTCTAAAGTTGGGAGGTTAAGCCTATGTCAATGCTTTTCCTCTCACCAAAGCTGAGGCTTGCACAACCAGCTAAAGATCCTTTGAATGATATTTATATGTTCCATTCCTTCTTTTCTTGATAAGCATATACTTTACTTGTATAAAGAAAAGATTAGTTAATCGTTAATCTAGTTATTTCAGTTGATCATGAATACAGTTATGATTAGTTAATTGTTAATCTAGTTATTCCAGTTGATCGTGAATACAGTTATGATTAGTTAATCATTAATCTAGTTAGTTCAGTTGTTCACGAATACAATTATGTTTAGATAATCGTTTATCTAGTTATTTCAATTGATCATGAATACAGTTACATTTAATTAATCATTAATCTAGTTATTCCAGATGATCATGAACATAGTTATTTTCAGTGAATTGATAGGAGCACTTAATGTCATGTGAAAAGGATTCAGTTGTATTTTTATGAATGTTGGAAGTTCTTAGTTTAAACTGTCTTTGTTTTCGATATGAAAATCTGTTTGTTACATATGGTATCAATGTGTTGGGTTCAATACTGAACCTAAGGCACACACTACCTTCCATGAGAACCTGAAAATTTCTTAGAATGATTGTAAGGATGCAAGTATGTAAAACACCCCACAAGAAGGCTCGACATCCCATCTTCCCTTATTTAATTAAAAGCATATCAAAATTTGATTATACTTGCTGCTCCATGCCCCAAGATAACGAAACTTTGAACGAGGCATTGCAACAAATGAAGAAAGAAAGAGTCAAGTGGACTCCTGCTAGTAAAGCAGCATATAGAAACAAACTAATTCAAAACTGGAATGCTCGATAGGGCAACTCTATTCTGCATTTTCACAAATCCTAGATGGTGCTGGATATGTACCGATCTGAGTCAAAACCAAATGCTGAGAAGCAAGATTAGATTTTATGACGTAAACGTCCTCAATAAAAAAATTTATAAATAAGGCTGCCACGAATGCAGCAGCAAAGTATTAAGTTAATTAAATAAATTGATTTAATCTATGTGTTTCGTGCATTTGCAAAACTCTTTTATTGTAGGTATACTTGTGTGTCTATATATATATATATATATTCAATAAATTGACACAAATTTTATAAATTCACAGGTTAAACCAGTCAACCAAAACAAAATGAACAGCAACAAGAACATTGCAGATCATGGTATAGTCTGTAAAAACATTCAATCATTCATTGGCTTGTTACTTCAGATTTTGCAAAAAACACAACTAAAGTTGGATAGTATGGAAAGAAGAATGAATGAGATGGCAGCCCAGATGGGGCATAACCATGAGGAAACACAATCATCACCTCCTCTTAGAATAGAGGCAGAAGTCTCTGGATGTAATAAGAGAACCTCTTCACCCATTCAAATTGAAAAACAAAAGAAACAAGAAATAGTGGTTGATCTGTTAGCAGATATTAAGAAAATCAAACCACCCAAATTTGTCGGTTTTACGTCTGAAGAGGATGCAAAGGCTTGGTTAACTGAAATGGAACAGTATTTTGAAATTAGAAACTTTTCAAAAATCTCAAAAGCGTTTTGGGGAATATACCACTTTACTAGAGAAGCTGTAACCTGGTGGTGAAACACCAAAGTTGAGAAAAACATTAAAACCACTAAGAATACTTGAGAGAAGTTTGTAACCATTTTTAGGAATCCCTGGCTACCCCAAACCTTTTACGATCAAAAACTTAAAGCGAGGAGACATGACTGTACATAAGTACTGGGAGAAATTTACCCAACTATTGGAGTATGTACCACCATAGCAGCAGGATAAAAATCTGAAAGTGAAAAAATTCATTATGGGTCTAAACAACAAAAAAGGAGCAATTGATGTTCTCACTCCTCGAACGATGGAGGAAGCCCTAGAGAAAGCTATTCTACAAGAATACAAAATCAAGAAGGATGACTCCATCTGGGATAATAAAAGGAAAACAAACTGGAATACGAAAGATGCAGATACTGGATCCCAAAACTTAAAACTTAAAGCGAGGAGACATGACTGTACATAAGTACTGGGAGAAATTTACCCAACTATTGGAGTATGTACCACCATAGCAGCAGGATAAAAATCTGAAAGTGAAAAAATTCATTATGGGTCTAAACAACAAAAAAGGAGCAATTGATGTTCTCACTCCTCGAACGATGGAGGAAGCCCTAGAGAAAGCTATTCTACAAGAATACAAAATCAAGAAGGATGACTCCAACTGGGATAATAAAAGGAAAACAAACTGGAATACGAAAGATGCAGATACTGGATCCCAAAAAAAATATTTTAAGGAATTCAAGTACAGCAAGCCAAAATTGAAAGGAAACGGAGTCAAAGATGTTAAAAGTAATTTTAGTACAAATAAGAATTATAAGAGTAATGGAAGGGGCCACCTTCAGGATGTTTCACTTGTGGAGGAGATCATTATGCTAATAAATGCCCCATCAAATTCAACACCAATCAGCTACAACAACCACCTCTTCCACAGCAACAGCAAGTTTATCAGCAAAAGATCCATGAAGCCCTGGACAATAAACAAGTAGAGCAACAAATAGGCCCGATTGAAACTCCGGGTAAGATCTATAGGAACCCTGTCTCTATTTTAATTAATACTGGAGCTTCTGAATGTTTTATATCACCTAAACCATTAAGTGGATTTCCAAAGAGATCTAGTTTTATAGAAAAACCATGAACAATCGAATATGCAAACCAATCAAGGGCTAAGGTAGAGCAGTGTCTATTTGCGGCTCAAGTTGATTTTCTAAACTTCTCCACGGAATTGAACTTGTATGTAGCACCTCTCGGGTCTTACGACATTATCATAGGCATTAATTGGCTCAATGAGCATAAGACCAAGGTGGATTGTCTTGCCAAAACTGTAAATTGTCTAGATGATCAAGGTAGACCCGCAAGCATTATAAGGATTAAACATGAAATTAAATCAAAACAGATATCTGCCATACAACTTAAGAAATATAGAAGAAAAGGTTGTGAGATCTTCGCAGTGAGAGTTGAAGACATGAGAACCTAAAACCACCACATATGGAGATGACTACATTTTTGAAGATGGGGAAATTAGAAAAAAGTTAAAAGAATCTTTCGAAGAAAAATATCCCTATCTAAAGAATTATCAATATTTGTTTCTTGAAGAACTCCCCAGTCTACCACCTTCCCGAACCTTTGATTTTACCATAGATTTAAAACCAGAAGCAGAACCCATTTCTCAGGCACCATATCGAATGACTACCATAGAATTACTAGAGTTGCAAATACAACTGCAGGATATGTTAAACAAGAAACTGATCCAGCCCAGTGTTTCACCATGGGGAGCCCCAATGTTGTTTGTTAGGAAGAAGGACGGAACCATGAGATTATGCATAGATTATAGAATGCTCAATAAGGTTGCCATCAAGAACCGGTATCCACTTCCTAGAATAGATATTCTTTTTGATCAAATGAAAGGCGCAACAATGTTTTCAAAAATTGATTTGAGGTCAGGATATCACCAACATCGTATTAAAGACGAAGATATTCACAAAATTGCATTTAGGACCAAGTATGGGCACTATGAATTTACAGTGTTACCCTTCAGATTAACCAATGCTCCAACAGCCTTTATGAATTTAATGAATAGCATATATCAAGATTGTCTAGATAAGTTTGTGTTGGTCTTTATAGATGATATTCTAATCTATTCAAAAAACGAGGAAGAACATCAAAAACATCTGCAAAAGTTTTGCAAAGGTTAAGAGAACAAATTATATGAAAAATTGTCTAAATGCGCCTTCTATCAAAAGGAAATTCAGTATTTAGGGCACATCATATAAGCTTAGGGCATAGCTGTAGATCCGTCAAAAATTAAAGCAATTAAGGAATGGCCTATACCTAAAAATGTGATAGAAGTTAGAAGTTTTATGGGATTGGCAAGGTTTTATAGAAAATTTGTCAAGAACTTTTCTAAGATAGCTTATCCAATTACATCACTTCAAAGAAAAGGAAAGAAATTTGTTTGGACAGAAAAATGTCAATCGGCATTTGAATACTTGAAGGAAAAGTTAACTACAGCACCTATACTAAAAGTACCTGATCCACAAAAGGAATTCGTAGTTATAACAGATGCATCAGGAGAAGGTTTAAGAGGTGTGCTAATGAAGGATGAATAAGTAATTGCATATGAATCTAGGAAATTGAAAAATTATGAGCAGAACTACGCACCTCATGATCTGGAATTAGCAGCTATTGTACATGCTCTTCAAATGTGGAGACATTATTTGATTGGAAAACCTTTTGAACTATGATCAGATCATCACGGCTTAAAATATATCTTCACTCAACCAAATCTAAATGGTAGACAAAGAAGATAGCTGAAATTTGGAAACAAAGTGGCAGATGCCCTAAGTAGAAGAAGACACATTTCTGCAATGGCCACCATAAACTTAGATTAAAGGACCAAATTTTACATCTAGAATATGATGAATTTTATGCAGAAAACAGCCTAGCTCTTATCAGGGACCCACAGGATTCTAAGTATTTGGAATTTAGTCTAGAGAAGGATGGATTGTTAAGATATCATAACAGGATTTATGTACCCAACAAATTTGAACTTCGAAGAATGATTCTAGAAGAATCTCATTTAGCTCCATATTCAGAACACCTTGGAGTAACTAAAATGTTGTCCGATATCAAACCTTTATATTTTTGGAAAGGAATGAAAAGGGAGATAACAGAATTCATGGCACGATGTTTAGAATGCCAAAGAGTAAAAGCAAAACAGCGATACCCAATGGGTCTTGTGCACCCTAATGAAGTACCAAAATGAAAATGGCAGATAATTTCTATGGATTTTGTACAAGGATTAGCTATGACACGAAATCGACACAATACCATTCTGGTAGTAGTTGATAGACTGACAAGAGTTGCTCATTTTATACCAAGAAATCTAAATGATGGAGCACCGAAAATTGCTCATAAATTCATAAAAGAAATTTTCAAATTGCATAAAATTCCAAAGAAAATTATTTCAAACAGGGATGCTAGGATAACTTCCAAATTTTGGCAAACATTATTTTCAACACTAGGTACTAAACTAAACATCAATTTAGCTTATCATCATGAGACAGATGGTCAAATAGAAAGAGTAAATCAGGTATTAGAAGATCTTTTGAGAGTTTACTGTATGGATCGACAATATCAGTGGGAAACATATCTACCTTTGGTAGAATTTGCATATAACAATTCCTATCAGTCTGTTATTAAAATGGCTCCCTTTGAGGCTCTATATGGCCGCAAATGTAGAACTCCTATGAGTTGGAATAGCTTGAAAGACAGAATTATTGTTGGACCTGAAATACTTAAGGAAATGGAAGAACAGATAATCCAGATTTGTCAAAGATTAAAGGAAGCTAATGACTGACAAAAAAGTTATGCAGACGCAAAGAGAACACCTAAAGAATTCTCAATGGGAGAAAAAGTACTATTAAGGTTAAAACCTCAGAAGAGTACTATCAAGTTTGGTAAGAATGCCAACTAGCCCCAAGGTATGTGGGATCCTTTGAAATATTGGAAGTTGTGAACTCAGTAGCTTACAGAATTGCTTTACCACCAGCCCTTGCCAGGATGCATGATGTCTTCCATGTGGCATACCTTAAGAAGTAAATTACTCATCATGATCATATAATTGATTGGAACCTATTACAGGTATGAGAACCAAGGGTGGTAGAAATAGAACCACTTAGAATACTCGAGGTGTAATGACCCTCCTCAAATCTGCTCTCAAAAATGCTGATGAAAGCTCAAAGAATTTCATCAAACAATTCACATGCAAGGGACGTATGACTGATATAGTATTTCAGCTGGCTTTAAATGACTCTTTTCTAATTTGCATCAATGAGAATCTTGTGCTAGAAGGCACCAAATGGACTACACAATGGCCTAACATGAGTGTGCTACTAATTTTGACAATATTCAGTGCATATATATGATCTAAGCATGAGAAATGAACACCTACAGCCAATTGACATTTTTACAAACAGTTGGTATGTAAACTAACTAGCTAATAAATAATGATATTGGATTGCTTAAATGACACCAGCAACTATTATCTTCTTAATTTGCAATGAAATTTCTAATACAATGCTCATGAAATATGGCCAAGACTTTTGGCATTTACATGGATTACAAAATGATAATGCTGGTATAATGCACACTTACAGCTGAAACTTATAACACCCTAAAAAGCAATACTAACAAAGGAACCTGGTTGTAGATGGCTGTAATAATTTCTTTCAATGCTGCCCCTTCTGCTTTGCTTTTCCGATTTGCTTTTTCGACTGCTTTTTCGGATCCGCTTTTTGAATTGCTTTTGCGGATTGCTTTTTCACCCTGCTTTTTCAGCTCTGTTTTTTCATGTTGCTTTTTTGTATCTGCTTTTTCGGACTGCTACCATGTTGAATCTCAAGACCATATCTTTTAATGGCGTCAAGATTTCCAGCTTGAAGGGATTTCGTCCTTCAAACTATTGAGACATAATCTCCAGAAAATTTCTCAATTTCTTTGATATTTCCAAGCATACTAAAAAGAAGCTCTTCCCTTTCTTTTATAGTGTTCTCACAAGAGCTCAATCCTTCGTTTTCTCCATGTGGGATAAAACATCACTCCCTTTATGTAACTTATGTCTCCAATGTGTTATAAAATAAAGGGGACTCTTTTAATTTAAATATTTCCCACAAACTATAGTCTATGCATTAATAAAGTTAAATATTTAAATTTAACTTTATAAAATAGCTTTATCAATGCATAACAAATCTTATCAATGATAAACAAGTCTTCTTGTCAATTTTAAACAATTACCATCGACATACCGCTGCCACTGGATGTCCGACCATATCCAAGATGACTTACTATAAATAGTAAGTATGCCCAAAGTTGCCTCAAAACCCCACAAAAAGACCTGCAGCTGAAACTATCTAGGCCAAATGGCCTCTAAGTCTCTTTAATGTCCTAGTTAGCCTACGGGACCGTGGGGAAATAGGCTAACAACAACATCATGCTATAAATGCTAAAAAGGGGACATTACACGAGGTGCGTAAGCTACGCTTATGAAATCGGGAGGTGACACAATGCAAGGTCTAGTGGGATCAGTATGCAGCGGATAATGCCATTTCGGAGGATTATCACGAAATTTTCAAAAATACCCTCATCTTTTCTCTAGGGCTGGAATCTGAACATTTCCTTTCTTTTCTTAAATTAAACTAATTAAGTATTGTTTAAGGTTTTTGTTGTGATATTCATCGAGGACGATGAAAAATTTAAGGGGAAGGGTATGTTACATCCCAAAATTTTGACCTAATTTTAAACTTGTTCATAATCGTTGGATTTAACCAATTATTCTTTCATGATCATGTGAAATAGGTAGTTATTCATATACGTTGTATTAACTATTAATGAAGATGATCGTTAACCATTAACTGTCATTAGATGATTAGTAGTTGCTTGATTCGAAATTATTATTAATAATTTAAAGTCTCTTAAAATGTTTATATGAAATTACTATAGAATTGTTATTACGGTGAAAGTGTTTTCTTGGGTGATTGCAGGAGAAGATGAAGAGGGGGGAAGCATCATTAAATGGGATCATCGGAATGGGATGCTCGCCTAGTTCAGTCATCAGGATCGACAGTTATGACCTTAAACTTCTTTGGAAAGGACACAACAACTTGAACACAAAATATATTTGTGGGACCTACATGAGCTATTAAGAAAATAATCTAAGAAAGCATACAATAATCTAATTAAAATATAAAAACATACCTCAAGAGATATTAATTGATCTTTCATCATATTATTATAATATATATATGCGTACATATAAATATAAAAATGAAATGGCACCATTATATTATAATAATTTAGTAAAATGATGTCACCCCATTGATACATTCACATGAACGTATGTATATACATATTATAAAAATAAAACCGAATTATAAATCTTTCCAACTCTTTCTTCCAACCTTTTTTTTTCCTTCCCTCTCTTTTTCAATCAATTTAACACTTGAAAATTTGAATCGGCATATAATCTTTTAAAATAGTGGAAGCCAAGAAGTCAGGGCTTGCTCTTTTAAAATGGGAGTTGTGAGAAGAGTCGGATATACATTCCACACACCCGACTACCCTTCATTATTATTGTGTTTTCCTTATTCACTTTGTCACCTTCAGCACCCAATTTCACACAAACCCGTGTGCTGAAGTTCATTTTTCTTTCCAGTCTAAACGTCCATTACAAGTAGCAGATCTGCAGTATGTACTCGGCCATCGAGAAATAAGTATTCTGCAGTGATACATTTGCAGCGTCTAAAGGAGAGCAGATTTTCAATTCGGATTACAGGGTTTCAAACATATTCAAAATATACGTCAGGTCATGTAATGTCATTTCAGTATTATTTAATTGCTTTCCATAACAACCAGTTAGGCTCCTAAGACTTTTTCTTTTCCAAATTTATTTCAAGATACAATATGAGTTTTGCTACATACTCAATGTCATTTGTTATCAGTCCTCTTCCTTAAACTTTCATAGTAAATTAGATACAACCTTTATGTAAGTGTTTATCAAAATATAATAAAATCTGGAATGAAATATACTATCCAATGATATTTTCCAAATAGTCTCAAGAACATAATCTTTCTGGTCACAAATGTGATAAGCATAATAAGCAACATAGAGCAGATTGCTCAGAAAATTCCGGACACCTGGGACTCACCAACTGTGTAGCCAAGTAAGGTGAAGAGGTGGAATAAATCTGCAAGATAGCAAAAAGAAGTCAAACATGAATAACTTAAATGAAATAAACTTAATAGCTCATGCTCATCCTTGAAATGAAACCTATCGTCAAGTCGAGCGGTGGTGATCGAGTCAATAAACCCATCTGAAATCCTTGGCCAAGGTAGTTTAAGGCATGGTTGCCATCTAATGATCACTTGATGTCAGTAGCCCCAGTTGTGCAACCAACTCTGTTTCATAACTATGCAGACATTCTAAACACCAGGATGTTCAAGTGGCTGGATTAAGAATAGAAATGTGTGGAATAAGTATGGTTCGAAGTTGGGAGGTTAAGCCTATGTTAATGCTTCTCCTCTCACCAAAGCCGAGGCTTGCACAACCAACTAAAGATCCTTCAAATGATACTTGTGTGTTTCATTCCTTCTTTTCTTAATAAGCATTTACTTTAATTGTATGAAGAAAAGATTAGTTAATTGCTAATGTAGTTATTTCAATTGATCATGCATATAGTTATGATTAGTTAATTGCTAATCTAGTTATTTCAGTTGATCATGAATATAGTTATGATTAGTTAATCGTTAATCTAGTTATTTCAATTGTTCATGAATATATTTATGATTAAATAATCATTAATCTAGTTATTTCAATTGATCATGAATACAGTTACGTTTAGTTAATCGTTAATCTAGTTATTCCAAATAATCATGAATATAGTTATTTTCAGTTAATTGATAAAAGCAGTTAATGTCATGTGAAAAGGATTCAGTTGTATATTTATGAATGTTGGAAGTTCTTAGTTTAAACCGTCTTTGTTTTCGATATGAAAATCCATTTGTTACAGATGGCATGTCTCCAAGCCATATCCCTTGCTATTGCAGCTAGGTCTACATCAAGGTTACATGCAGCCCTAGTTCCACTTCCACAAGGCTCAACCTAAGGCATGATGTCAATGTGGGTGCTGCTGTAATATGAATATATTATAAATAGAAAAAAGTTAGCATCAAATCAGATTTCTTAACTTTAGAGCCTTCTTAGTTCTTATTTATCAAGTTTGTCATCGAGATAAATTAGAATAAATCTAAATAGTAGATATTAGAAGTAGTCTACTAAAACAAATGTAAAAAAACTGTAAAGTAAAAAACATGAATGTAAAATAATTTACAAAACAACACAAAAAAATGCAACTTGTTGCTTACCTCTTCAAATTTGCACAAACAATGGAAATGCAAGTAAGTTTGTAGAAGCCTCCTCCAAATGCTTCCTTAAACTCCTCTCAATGCTCAAGTGCAAGCTACAAAGTTGCACAAACCATTAGCAATCGATATGGGAGAGCCAACTAGTTTGCTAATTTCTCTTTCAAAACCCCAATACTCTTCTCTAACGCTTTCCTCTCTATCACAAGCATTAGCAAAAGGGTGGAATGACCTTTTTAGGTCAAACGGATGTTATACAAAACAAAACAAAAAGCTTAACCTTTTATTTTAATTTATTTTGTCTATTTATGGCTTCAGTCACCTGCGAGTCCTGAGCTCAAGACTCAGCAAATCTAGCGAGTCTTTGGATTCGGCGAGTCCACACCTGCGAGTCCTGAGCTCAAGCCATGTCCGAGTCCATAGGCCATTTGCCTCGAAAATGTGGACTCTGGCTTGGACTCACAGAGTCCTGCTCGGACTTGCAGAGTCCCGTAGCTATGGTCCAAACGCACTCTTGGGAAGGCATTACATGTTTCAAAATGCACGGGACTTAGTCTCTTCTACAAATCGCACTCTCAGAGTGCATTTGAACGTTTTAAAATTGTCAAAACACTACAAGTATTGCAAAATCGCACACTCCAAGGCTCTTTGCATGTAAGTAAAAACAATGCATTTTCATGTCTTGAAGCCTTTAGATGCAAATCGCACTCTTGTTGATCCAATGCACATTTTAAAATACATGCATTTACATGCTTTAAGTATTTCAAAATGCCTCTAGTGCAAAACTGCATTCTCTAAAGGCATTTACATGGGTTGGAAAACATGTATTTTCACAACTTAAGAGATCAATTAAGCACATGTCTAATTGTTTTTTGAGAATATATCACTTAATTGGGTCAAAATCATATTTATAGTATATAGTTTAATATATTATGTGCAAATATCATTCAATAAGTAATATTAATTTCGATGTTTTGAATTAAAACATGAAATAAATCAAACTATATAGTTAATAAAGTCAGTTAAGTGAAAAATTCAAAAGCAACTCAACAGGAAAATATAACATAAAGTGCTCTTCAATCACTTAAGTGATAAGTAATTTAAGAAATGATAAATTTAAGTGATAACTAATTTAAAAAGATAACGTAAATTCAATTTATGTTATATTTCTCAAAAAGTGAATATCAACATGAAAATACATGACTTTTCAAATCATGCAATTGCATCTGGAGAGCCCACATTTTGGGCACTTATCTGGTCATATATTTTGACTACCAAGTACGATTAAGCCCTAAGATATACAGAATCGAAGGGAAAATTGAAAACAAGGGTTTGAGCAAAACCAAAAGACCAAAAACCAACAAACACACACTCAAAAATGAGAAAAATGACGTTGAAGGCTTCATAAATCAAGCATAAGCTTATTAAAATGAAAAACGAAAAGGACTTGACAAAAGTCTTCAATAAAAGGATTCTTTATACAAATTGGGGTCGATTGGTTAATCAGTGTTAGCCAATTAAATAATGAACTAATCTCACAAAAATGTGAAACTACATTGGAAAATTTTTGTACTATTACCTACATTTTGTGGTGACAAAATGCAAGACAACAAGATGCAAGAATGATGTTATTAATAATGGACATAGTGAAATGTTCATATTGAGCTCCCTTATATAGACACGGCAATAAGAGACTGTGATAAGTTGTTATCACCCACACAAGATGGAATCACGTGTCCACCAACGGTGGATCATCCTCCATCATACAATGAAGTGTATGCAACATGTGGAGGATGATAATGTGATAAGTGCACTTGTTATGTCCCTGCTACTAGTTTGAGTATTGAATACTGAAACCTGCAACAATTTGTAAGTACATGATAAAATATATATAGAGTTATGAAATCAAATATATGTAAATCCTTTAACATTTTAGTAGATGATGAATTAACCATTAAATTTAGCTAGGTACTAATCCCCATACTAACCCATCTAATCCTTGGAAGAAATTCCTTCCAAATTTTTCCTTACCCTCCGGTGAGAAGAATTCCTGATTAGGCAACCATCGTATGGTGAATGCCTTTCTATGGCCTTTGGGATCTTTATTAATGAGCATACTAATTAACAATTACTTGGTAGGAATCCCACCTCTAACCAAGCCTCTAATCTCTAGCATATGAATATGATTAACCACTACAATATATAAATTGCCTCTAGAGATTCATATTGAATGTCCACTAATCTGTGAGCTCTCTATTAGAAACTCGACATCCATGCTAGATGCCCTCTACCAAGTTTACCTTGGTCTCTATTATATGATTCTTATCTCTATAAGATTATCAATCTATCTATAAGATTATCAATCCTTAGATTGATAAATTTTTCTACCATTTTTATCTCTAAAACAATTTAAAGAATTTCATATATGTATACCTCTGATCTGAATTTGTTTCTCCTTCAGCAATATTCTCCTCTTATTCTATCCTCGCTGTTTTCGAATCATCATTTTCTCTGTTATTATTATTATATACTGTACTGTTATCTTTCAATACTATTTGCTGTAATTTCAGATATTAAATTATTAATTATTTATTTAATCTGCTCCTTCCCCTGCTGACTGATGTTAAATGGCTTTCTTATTCTACGTTGCTATTGGTCTTTCCCTGCCTTTGGAACTGATGGTGTTTACATGGCAATTGCTTGCATTTTGTCATATTAATAATTTCCCTTACTGCATTTTTCTTATTATTGGGTTTTGTCTTGTCCTTTTTCCCTTTTCCTCCCTTGTTATGTGTCATCGTGCTGAGTAGGATTCCCCTTTTCACCGTTTTGCTTGTTATTGGTTTCTTACTGTCTTGTCCGCTTTTGTCTGTCCACTTTGCATTCATCGTTCCTTGCTATGTAATATCTTAGGACTGGTTGTATTGTATTATGTGTTTGTCCCTTTCTCCGTTTTTGTCTATATCTTTATTTTTTATCTAGGTTGTATGGGTATGCGTACCCACACCCCTGGTATTCATACCCAAGTACCGGATACACATACCCCAAATAATGGGTACTCAATGGAGAGCATCATAGCTAAGGACCTTGATTAAGATTTCTGAATTTTTTCGGGTTTTTGTTTACATATCAGCTGCTTGTTCATCAAGCCTTATTTAATACATGATCAGTTTGAAACTTTGATGCAATACTGATTAATAGTAAACATTATCACTATTCAACTCAGAAGTTTATCATTTGTAATATGTCATTGTTATATGATTTGTGATCTTCTTGTTTGTTGGGTGGATATTTTGCAACCGACAGTTTTAGGTAAAATTCAGTCGCAAAATAGGATGACCAGCCACAGCGTGTGAGACAGAGTCTCTCCTACCTTAAAGGGAAGGCTCCCCCTTCTCATAGTTCCTTGGATCAACTCAAGGTAAGCATAAAGTCGAGAGATTTTGTAAAAAGGTATTATTAATATTCTTTCCTCTCAACTTTTAGGCAAGAATCCACTTACCCGTGGAGCGATTAATGGGCAAGGTGAAATCTCTAACAACACTTCTATCTAAAAGCTGAAAACAGTGATACTGATAAACCAACATTAACTCAAAGGCTAGCTGAAAGTGTACCGATTTGGCTATAAGTCAAGTCGTAATTATATATGAATAAGCTTCACTAATAGGGCACAAAGACTTCCAAAAGTAAAGATATCCTAATTATTTTGTGAATCAAAAAAGAAATATAAGCTACAAACAAAGCTTCTAGTCTATATATCTCTACAATTGCTCCTAGTCGAAGCTCCGGCTCCAGTTGCTTATTAACTCATTTTACACTCAATTATCAAAAACACAAGAACAAATGAACCAAAGATAAGATATGCAAATCACAAACAAAGCTTCCAATTCGCACAAGTAACAATTGCACTCAATCAAAGTTCAGTTTCAATTGCTCCTTTGTATTCACTTTTCTATCAAAATACTACTACACAATCAAAGTTCTGCTAGCACAATTTCCCCAGAGCTCTCTTGCACACAATAAAAGATCATTTTACAATAAGAGGGCACTCCTTTAAATAGGCAAAGAAGTTGAGAAAAAGATGGAGGAAAAAGTGGGAGCAACTCAACCAACTTTGACCTGGTCTAACTAAAAGAGAAATTATTGGGTTACATGCAACTCGCATTACATGTAATTACATCTTTTCATGCAATGCATCCTCTTTGATCTACAAACAGAAATAAAAACAAAATAACAATCTTAAAGAAGATTGTTCTTTAGTGCCTTGAATTTGATGACAACTATAGGAAAATCAGAAATCTTCGTTGTCTTTGATATTGCCACTATCCTTACTGCATCTGCATATGCTGATTGCACAACTTTCGAATTTATTGCTAGAGAATCTTGCAAGTGTTTTGCCAAAGATTTATGTAAAGCAAATTTGTTCACTGTGTGAAAGCCAAAATCTTCAGAATCTAAATCAGCATTGACCCTGATTGTATATTCTGAAGTCATTCTTTCAACTGCAATTAGACCACCGTGTTCATCAAGAATCTGACATCTCATTTTCTCTAAATCACATGTGATCCTTGTTTCTATTGCCTGGCAATCTCCAAGGGCTGCCTGCAACTTTGTTATCAGTTTTCTTAGTGTTTCTTTTTTGTAGCCCATAAATCCTTGATATCCGAAAAACATTTCATAGGATGGGAGAATGTCACATGAAACCATAGCATCTAGATCAAACTTAGGAATCTCGTCCCAATCATTAAGAATCCCTTTCAAATCATCAGCTTCTTCAGTCAATGAGGAAATCAAATCTTGTTCCATCTCATCCATGTCTTTGATACACCTAAGGACTTTAACCATATTTGTAATAGCTTGGACTCCTTCATAAATAACTTTTCCTACCCAAGTCTTGGCAACTTCAACTATCCTTTTTTCCCTGGATGTCACAGACACAACAATAGCATTTTGAGAAGATTGTTGCCGAATAACTTCATTTAAGTGAGCAATGTCATGTTTGAACTGATTTTTCTTTTCCCATGATTCATGCTTTCTCTTCAATACATTGGCAAGTGCATCTTGAGCATTCTGTAAGCAACTAAGTCATGACTGCTTTCCGATCTCTACCTTGGTGAACTTGTAATCTAAATGGGTATGTTCTTCAAAGGGTTTGTCCATTAGTGGCTCAGCAACCTATACAAACTTGATTTTTTCTAAATCAACTAAGATCCTTGAAACGATCTTATCTTTCAAAAATTTGGACTTAGTTTTCTTTACAAGAAAGTTATATGGGGGTACGACCACTTTCTTTCTCTTCATTGTGATCCTACTTAACCATGCAGGCAAGCTGAAACTTTCATCTGTGGAAGCAGGTACACTGGAGACCATTGTTATTGATCCTGATTGTATCTCCATTGTAACTAAGCAAGATTTAGTTTGCACAGTTGAAATCATAGGTACATGACAAGAGGATTCTATCATGAACAATTCAAAACCTATTAGAGACATATCAAGTTAAGAAACTTGACCTTCTGTGAGAGTTGGAAAATCTTTGAACACACTTCCCAAATGTTTATATTGCTCATTTGTTAAAATGGGAGGAGTTGTTGAAGATATAGGAAGAGCCAATGTATTGACTTTTGAAGTCGGGATGGAAGGTGTGAAAACAGTGGAAAATGAATCCACATCATCATCTATCTCATTCAGAAAAGGTGTTTCCTGCATCGATGGTTCATGAGTTTGTGCAGATCTTGGGGGAGATATGATCATAACTTCTCCTTCCTCCTCTTCATCTTTTTCATCAAGTTCTTTGTCTGATTCTTCCTCTGATTTTTCCTCTGATTCTTCAACTGGTTCAAGGATTTGAGATGATCTAAGTCCCTTTCCATCCTTCAATTTGAATCTGAGAGATTTCTTCACATCAAAAGAAGAAGCACCATCTTTATCTATGATTTCGAATTGTGACTTCCTTCCAGGAGGACCAAAACTTTCACAATCCACACCCAATTTCGGATTAACCCTTCTAGGCCTTTAATTTTCAACCACTTGTTCGTGTTTGCCAAAATGGATCGAAATCTACCAAGGATAGATGTTCCTTCCTTTTGTTGCCATTGAATGGGAAAAGCAATAACTTGAGCAAAACCAAAGGACTAAAAACCAACAAATACACACTCAAAATCGAAGAAAAATAGCTGAAAGCCTCAAAAATCAAGCATAGGCTCTCAACAAATAGAAAAACGAAAAAGACTTGATGAAAGCCTTCGGTAAAAGAATTTGTTATGTGAAATGAAGTTAATTGATCGATCAATATTAACCAATTGAATAACAAATTCAACTTAGAGAAAAGCGAAACTAGCTTGAAAAAGTTTTGTATTGTTACCTACATACAACATTGTTCAAGTTTAAACTTTGCCTTCCCTATTATGCATCTAAACATTTATCATATATTATTATTAATTTATTACAAACATAGAGCAAATCTGAAATTGAAAACAATACATTACATTTGCAAACTTTGTTACTATTCTTGTTTTGAAAAACCATTGTCGTGACTCATGGTTTCAGATTTTCTATAAATATTAAATTATAATTTAAAAGAAATTGACATACCCAAGTACCCTCATCCCCTACTTGGAAAAATAGCCATACCCGTACCCTAAGTACCCAAGTACCCCCGTCCCCATGCAACCTTGCAGTTTTTATTTATGTTTTCCGTTTATCCTTTCTCTGTAGTCCATACACAGCTTTTATAGCAAATGCGGTTGTCTTTTAGGATAGTGGCCCTTGGTCACGTAACTAGAGGTCGCGACCTTTGTATGGGAGCATTTTTTAGTAATTATTTTAATTATTTATATTATGTTCTAATTACTATTTCCTCTCTATTACCTTTAATTTGGTATTATATTTTAATTAGTATTTCTTTTTACTACATTTTATATTATATATAAAATTCTGAACTTAATTAATTAGATTAATTAGATATGAAAAGTAATTTAATTATTTGAATATGTGAAATATAGTTGCCCAACATGTACAAATTTATTATGTATTTTTAACATGTCATTTTATAATGGAGAATTTGATCATTATGGAGATTTCGAAACTTACAATAGGTTCACGTGGGGATTATGCTTGTCCTCAAGCATTTTAAGGACCTATTCTTTTTTCCAGATGTCATCTTCATCTGGTAGCCCTTTCCATTTGATCAAAGTTCTCTCACCACTCTGTTCCTTGGTTTTTTTTTTCTAATGTCAAGTAATATTTCAAGTTCCAAAATGAGTAGCTCTTCATCATCGAGTGAGGGTTATTCCACATAGGGCACTATTCATTCGCCTAAAACTTTTTGAGTCTCGATACATGGAATACATTGTGAATCCAACTGTTTTTAGGGAGCTCTAATTCATAGGCTACTTCTCTGACCGTTTTGATCACCTTGTATGACCCATAAAATTGAGGTTCAAGTTTCTCTATCTCATTCATCTTAATGAAGTCCATTTGTATGGTTGCAATCACAAGAATACTAGGTCCCCTTCCTCAAATGTACATTGCACTCTATTCCTATCCGCATAGATCTATTGCTCTTCTAGTGCTTTCATAATATCGATATTTCTTTGGGTAAATCCTTGTGTGCTTAGTATCTTGCTTTCTAATCCCCCAAATGTGGTAGCTTCATACCCATATAATGCTTTCAATAGACGCATATTTATGGACATATGATGTGTGGTATTATAGTAATATTCCCCTAGGTGTAGCCACTTGAGCCATGTTGTTTGCTATCCTATGACATAGTTTTTAAGGTATCCTTCCCCCCACTTGTTCACAATCTCAGCTTGCCCATCAGTTTAAGGGTGATAGCTGGTGCTAGGAGTAAGTGAAGTACCTGGAGTAGTGAAGTTCCTATAGTCTTAATAGTTCTTGCCAAAATTTACAAAGGAATTTACTGATTCTATCACTCACAATATTTTGTCGTAACCCATGGAGACGGGAAGGTTTCTCTAAAGAATATTTCTGCTATTTGGGGTGCTCTATATTCAATGGAGATTAGTAAAAAATGGGAAAATTTTGTGAACTTGTCGACCACAAAATGTGCATAAATGAGTCTGCTTATATAGGCAACGCAATAAGAGACGATGACAAGAAGAAGATAAACTATCGCCCACACAAGGTGGAATCACATGTCCCCCAAAGGTAGATCATCCTCTATTATGCAATGAAGTACGTGCACTAAAGGTGGACCTCACACATAAAGTGGAATGTGATAACTATCACTACCTAAAACAGAATTTCTCCTGCACCATGTGCAATTAAAGATACAACTTTAAAGTGTCTTATATGCAGACTATGCCATGCATTATCCTAAGTTTAGTAAAGTGCAATTAAGAATATTTAATTATACCATCAATTTTTAACATGATAACATCAATAAAGTTCACTAACTTGTAGACTTCTCAAACTTTATGGGTGGAACTTTCCCATGGTCAAATTGGCATTCCAATGCCAACCGGATATGTTTTTCATCGTGACTGGTCATAAAGTATGACTATTTAAAGGCAGGAATATTCCTTCTGGCATTCTCAGAACAAAGAAATCAAATTTGCACAATCCATAATAGATGTTGATGTTGTTTCTGGATCAGATCATGTGTGTTTTTTTTGCATCAATGTTTTCAAACAAATAGTAATTTATCATCAGAATGATAGAATAGAAAGTCCATGAGCTTTCTATTTTATCAGCTGAATGATGGATCACACTAAGGCTTTCTACTCTATCATCCTAAAGATGGATCACAGAGTGTGGTCCAAAATGTTGATGCAAGAAAATTCACATGATCTAATCTAGAAACTCAGCATTCTCAGAATACTTCAGCATGTTTGAGGTTGACTGCAGAGCCAGGAGCAGAAGCAAAAGTTGCTATCTTGTAAAGCATCTGACAGTTAAACCAAAGCATTTCTATACTCCATTGCAGACCTAATCATTGCAATAACTGTAATCCACTATATAGATTAATAAAACAAAAGGATGCCCTTACTTCTAATCACAGCCTTCTCAAAAAGATGTCAGTAGACTGCATCTAATGCTGTTGATAGCTTCCTTTATTCTCTTAATTATTAGCCAGTCTTTGTTGAATGTGGAGTGAGATTTCAGTCAATTTTAACTGAAGTTTAAGCGCGTTCTCTTAATGTAATGCCAGACTGCATAAGGTATATGCCAATAAATTGACTCAGATAACTTGAACAACTAGAGATCACCCTAAAATTAGAGAAAAGAGTAAAACAAGTGGGTGAACAGAGCCAGAAAAAAATTAACAATAGAAAAAGGGAATAAAGTAAATATCCTTTCCTAAAAATCTTGAAACAGCCAAATATAATACCAGTTTGTCAGGGGCAATAAAGCACTGCCTTTGGATGGAGACCAAATAAGCTTCATGGCATGCTATAACCTCATCTAGAGAACCAGCAGATGCCATACCTTCACAAAGTTCAATCCATGCACTGTACAAAACCTGTCACGGAGAGTATAATTATTGTCAACATTAAAAGAGATTATGATCACGCAAACCAAAAAGTAAAGAACAAAATTCATAGGTAGAATTCCTCCGAAAAAGAGGAAATTAGGAAAAACCAGAGCATGCTCACCCGATCCATGACATACTGATGAAATGTATTTACAAAATGTAAAAGCTTCTGTTGCAGTAGCAGATGCTGCTTGTTACTGTGTGTATCATTACTTCCGCTCTGCATAAGATAATAAAAATAATATTAATATGTTTCAAAAATTCTCCAAAGTTAACTGCAGAGGCAAAATCTTAACAGTCAACGGTTTGACATTAAAAATCCATTAACTGCTGTTTTCTTCATCTCTCTCCAGATTTACATGACTATGGAAATAAAGCTCTTTTCTCCATCTCTATGAATTTGATGAACAACCCAGCAGCCAATTGAAGAATAAATTAGATCCTTCAATCATATTGTATATATTGATAAATTAAGAAACAAACAAAGAGCAAAAGGCTTAAACACAAAAATTCAGTCAGTCATCTTCAACATCAATTATTACATTAAAATGGCTTCGTAAAGCCTTTCCTCCTCCTCGTATCTCAACCACACCAGCTACAAACTACCAACTAATAACTAACATCTAATAAATAGTGTTAATTTATTATTTATTAAACTATTGTATGTCATGCACTAATACTTTCTGTTGATATTTGGTAGCTTCAGTTGGATAAACCTATATATATATATATATATGAGATATAATTTATATATATGTGTGTGTGTGTTCATCATATATAAGATATATGTTTATTATTATATGAGAGAAATTAATATTAATATATATATATATATATATATATATATGATTAAGTTTTTATTATATAAATTATCTAATTAATGAATAGACATGTCCATGAAGGGATGTGTCTCTTCATCGCTTATTTTGGATTTAAATAAGAGGTCACTGCCATTTGGAAAACACACACCAAGAATATGGCAGTGCTTAGTATATTTGCAGCGATCCCCGAAAATCAACATAGTATCAAAGCCAAGTTGAACAAGAGATGTATAGCAAATTCTTTGAAACAAAGGTACGTGGAGGAGGCATAGAAACAAACAATCACATTCTCTCTCATTCGATTGGAAGAAAATAGAAGAAGACAGGAAAACATTTAGTGCCAATTTACAAATAGCAGTGTGTCTGTTGAAGAAAATTGTTATATTAAACATATACATATCTTTGGCATGAAATTAGTTTGTTGTTTCTGATAGACTTTAATCGCAAATATCAACATATGTGAAAAAAACCATATGTGAGGAGGTCATTACTCAGAGGGATCCTGACATTAGAGATAGCTTGGAGATTTTAAATTGCAAATGTCGACATATGTGAGTCAGGAAAGATTAGTCTGCCATTTAAGAGGAATGGGTCACTAAGATGATGAATCATGATGCAAATCTTCAATTTCCTCAGATTGGATACTGATCTGGTATATTTGTGTGAGCTCAGTGATTTGAAGATTGTAACCTACATGGGATTAGAAGACACGCAATATTGATCGGCTCTTGTTGTGGAGTGAGATCTATTCAGATGGGGAGAAAATATAGTGTGTAGATCGTGTTCGAGGTCTCACTGAGTTTAGAAAGTGTGATAGTAATGATCTCACTACAAGACAATTAGAATGTTGATCAACTGTCTCCAATGCAAGCTTGGATGATTGTAGAGAATCAAGATTGGACTTGACTCAATGTAGATGTGCTCGATGGATCACATGCTTGTGGATTGATGGATCATTCCCAAATCAGATAAACCTCGTAGTACAAAAAAAAACCAATGTCAATTCCAATGTTGAAATGGGGTGCTAACAAGGCTACACTGGCAAATATGTAAGGAGTCAAAGTGACTTGTTGATGGAGATGGGTCGAGGTGGGTACAATGTGCAAGTTGCACTACTCGAGAGTGTGATTCATTCTCATGCTCGAACAGAACAAAACTGGTGGGCAAGCAAGAAGGGAGTCATTGTTAATGGTGTCCACCGTGTCAAATCAACTCAAAAGAAGGTAAGTAGTATAGCATAAAGGTGGGCCATATTGGAGGGACCATACCTAACACGTAGAAACACCGAGAGAGATTTCGAAAACAAATAGGAAGTAATGCTAACTGAATGGCATTGAACATGATTATCTCCTTTTAAATCAAGGGTGAGTTGCAATCTAATTGGTCAGGGAGAAAAATGGAAGAAAAGCCAATTTGACTTGGCAAGGTGTATCACATCGATTTGACTTGACAAATCACATCGGTAAGTATAGTTATCATTAGTTGTGTTACATATTAAACTAAAGTTTATAATTAGTAGCTAGTTTATAAATGAGAATTTATAAGGAAAGTATATTAATTTAAGAATGATATTTAATAACTTAATATTATGTTTTGTTACATATAAATATGTTTTGGATTAAAGGCAAAAACAAGTTTTGAAGGGACCCAAAATCCTTTACAACAAAAGCCTCTTACAAGAAGATGCACATGAGAAAGACAATCATGAAGCAATTACTAGCAAAAAACAAAAAGACAACTAACAACAAGAAACTATGCAGCATCATCAACAAAAGCAACGAGAGTAAAACAGTCCAACAAAGACACAGAAAACAAAAAAGACCAAAACAGAAAAACCAGGAAACTAGACCAAGTCCAAGAGAAGACGCTTGGTTTGATTTTCTAGATCTTCCAGCTTCTACAAAGTTTACAGGATGGAGTCCGCTTTAGGCTCTTCCACTTTGGTGTCCTCCGTCTTCTTTCTCATATTGGCCCTTGTTCTCTTGCTAGGACCCGTGATTTCTTCAATGTCTTCCTCATCCTTGTCCAAATTAATGACCATTTGTTTTTGCAGCATTTCATAAATATTTTTATCGTTCATCCTAGACGCCTTTAGTTGCTTGTGATTATGGAGCAAAATGGTAACCAGCAAAGCTTCATTCTTCTCTGTCCTTTCAATCAAATTCTTAATATTGTTCTCCATTTCCTTAACTAGACTACTCAAATCAGTATTCTTCTCATTACCAATTTCCTTTCTAGCATCCTTCATTTCCATCTTAATCGACTAAATTTCATTGACAACCCAGTTGTCAAACTTAAGGGAATTAGAATACCTAGCCTGAGCAATGTCAAGAATCTTCAAGTTAACCATTTCTTTATCCTTATTTCTAGTCTAGGACTGGTCCAGCAGCATAGTAACCTGGGCTTCTTAGTGTCCTATTCAATATCAATATTACAATCCACCCTATAATCACTAATGTCATTTAGGGCTTTCACTGCAATGGCTTCCAAATTGGTGTGCTGACTACAATTCTCATTCAACTAAGACCTGGGAGACAACCCCTTAGCTTCCTCAGTATAGTCCTCCTCGATCTCATCACTGGCATAATTATCATCCTCCAGAATCTCCTTGTCTTCCACACCATACCCTCTATCAAAATCAACATTACACTCTGCATTATTATAATCTTTTTTTTCTAGTTTTTCTTCTGCCTTATCCTTGTGGAATGTGAGATCTTCATTACCTTCCCACATTCATCTTTCGTGTTAATCTTTTCCTCTTCCTCATTATCAGCCTGATCATCATCATCAAGAGTGCTAACCTCCTCCCCTTCAAAACTACCATTTTTCTCAATTTCCTGGTCCTTAGTCTCCAAGGAGGTAGAATTATCCTCTGAACTATCAATAGAAGTGGACAAAGCAGTCTCTTCTGATTTAGACACTTTGATTTTTTTCTGCTTCATAAATATGTTAAACAATACAATTAATTAGCATTATTCTGAGTTCTTTATATTGTTATTGAAACATAAATGAAATGAAATGAAATTTAAATATATTTACAAATATTGAACTTCTAGGAGAATATGTCACCTAACGAAAAGTCATATATATAGAAATTAAGTATTTTGTTATCTTAATTTAATTATTCAAAATAAAGAGAGATGTTATAATCATTTATGTTGTTAGTAATAGACATGAGTTAAATTACTAACATTCAAATTAACATTCTTATATGTATTTCTATACGCACTATAAGAGCTATGTGCCTTGATCTTTTCCTCTGAGAATGTTCTTGGAGGCAAAGGAGGATTGATATTGGATTGAAAGGGAGTCTAACGCTTCTTCAAAGGTAAAGGAGATAGAAGACTGATGTTCAAAAGGAGTCTGATACATTTGTTTAAAGGAGTGGATAGGGATATGTTTCATTTGATCTTTGAAGATCTTGACCAAATTCAGAGGGAGTTTCAACACTGTTAAATCTGTAACTTCAATTACCATACTGATCTGATTGCACAGATCATACAAATTTATTCTTGTATGGAAGGCCTATATATAATTGTTCCTTGTTTAGGCATGATCGACGTCTCCCTTGGATTATGGCATTTAAGATTGAACTTAACTAATCTTAGTTAGTTTGAATAAACAAATAAAAGCTATTACTCCTTGACGCTGATAATGAGAAAACAATGTAGGGCCGACCTAAATAGGGTCATGTCCCTTCAACGGACATGCCCTTTGGTTGCCTTATTTATATAGGGTATGGTTGTAGATAAAGGACACACAAATAACATACAGTCTGCTCTTTTAGTAATTTTGCCCTATACGAATTATTGCAGAGATAAAACAATTTTAGAATAGCATTTAATACTTTTGGTAATCCTTCATAGATGTCTGAATTATAGAAGATCATCTTCAGCAAAAAGAAAAGCATACAAGGTATTATCTCAGTCTGATTTACAACAGAATTTGCAGAAACTTTACATGGTATCAGAGCTCAAGTAGTCGAACCTAGGCTCTGCAAATTGACAATCAGACTTTTATCTCTAGCGACATCCTTCTATCTTCAAGGCAAGCACAATCAAACCCGAGGACAAGTTTGATGGGAAAGAACACTTCATTGCTTGGAAATTCAAAATTACAATGATTCTTGAAGACAATGATGTGAAACAATTTGTTGATTCAGCATCCAAGCAACCTACTGTTGAACCTAATAAAACTATCTGGAGTAAAGGAATCAGGAAAGTCATGCAGATCATATTAGATGGAGTGAAAAATGAATAGTACCTATGCTAATGAAACATCAAACAGCATTTCATTGATGAATGCATTATTAAATGCATATGAGGTTAACAATGTGACTAGAACCCTTGCACTAAAAAAGGCAACTAAATCATATATAGATAAAGAAGGGAGAATCTATGAACTCTTACTTCCTAAGGGTGGCTAGTCTAAGAGACGAACTTGCAAGTATAGGGATCATAATTAAAGACAAGGAATTAACAATTATGGCTATAGATGGGTTACCAAATTCATGGGAAACATTCTCACAAGAAGTAAGTGCTAGAGACAATCTTCTAGACTTTAATAGACTTAAAAGAGATTACCTACAAGAAGAATCTAGGAAACTTAAGAAAGGAGAAAGACTAAAAATTGACGATGAGGAACTTCATTTTCTCAATACAAATTCATATAAAAGTAAGAAGAAGCACTTCAAGAAGAAGAAAGGTAATCAAAGAAATGACAAACCTAAGAAAGATCTATCCAAAATAAAATGCTTCAAATGTGAAAAATTTGGACACTATAGATCTAATTGCCCTGAGAATACAAAGCAGAAAGTAAACTATACA
This sequence comes from Cupressus sempervirens, assembly GCA_028749045.1. Taxonomy (NCBI): domain Eukaryota; kingdom Viridiplantae; phylum Streptophyta; class Pinopsida; order Cupressales; family Cupressaceae; genus Cupressus; species Cupressus sempervirens. Next base: position 223,791,818 of record CM053788.1, read on the forward strand.
AACATTACTAGGAAAGAAGATAACTATGATCTTGAGAATCGTGTATTGTATTTTGCACTGTCAAATGAAGTATCAAGCAAAGCATGGGTAATTGATAGCGGATCATCTCGATACAAAGAAGCACTAGACTCAATATCTGAAGAAGTTGATAGCGAAGTTACCATGGGTGATAATTCTGCTCATTCAGTCAAAGGAATCGGGAATAGCACCTTGAAACTGAAGTCGAGTAGTTCTCTACATCTCAAAGGAGTACTCTATGTACCAGGAATAAAAAGGAATCTAATCTCAATTACAGCACTTGAAGATGATGGACGTAATGTTGCATTCATGGAGAAAGCAAAAGACCCAAAAGATTTTCTAGTTATGCAGCAAACATGAGTGATTTATCTAAATCAGAACCAACCAATGTTTTAGATGCTAGTAAACATACAGCTTGAAAGAAACATCTAAAGCATATAGGATTTACATACCTGGTCAAAAAAACATTGAACTTAGTAGGGATGTAATATTTGAAAAAGATTTGGCATTCAAAAGAGCCCTAAGTTTTGGAGAACCCTCTCCCTTACCTAGTTCTGAAGAAAATACTAAATCTAAGTTTCAAAGGGAGAACACTGAAGAAATTGAAGATGAAATTCAAAATCTTAATCTTGAGAAAACTCAAAATCCAAAGAAAAGAGCACTTTGGGCCATTAAGACAGTAGAGGAAGCACAAGACTTCGCTGCAGCATCAGGAACCTTCAGAGAAAGCAAAAGACCCAAAAGATTTTCTAGTTATGTAGCAAACATGAGTGATTTATCTAAATCAGAACCAACCAATGTTTCAAATGCTATTAAACATACAACTTGGAAGGATGCTATGACGGAAGAATACTAATCCATTATTAAGAATGATGTTTGGGAAATTGTTGCAAGACCTGAAGGAAAATTTGTTGTTTCTACTAAGTGGATATTTAAAATCAAGCATGCTACTAACGGTGGCATTGAAAAATATAAAGCCAGATTTGTAGCAAGGGGATTCTCTCAAAAAGAGGGAATTGATTATGAAGAAACCTTTTCTCCTGTTGCCAGATACACATCTGTAAAAGCATTCCTAGCTATTGCAACATCAAAGGGATGGAAAGTACATCAGATGAATGTAAAAATAGCTTTTCTGAATGGAAAGATTACAGAAGAGGTATATTTGGAGCAACCTGAAGGATTTGAAACTCATAACCCTAAAGTTTTTGTTTGCAGACTCAAGAAAGCTTTCTATGGGATTAAACAAGCTCCAAGGGCATAATACGAAAGAATTGATAATTATCTCACCAGCTTAGGATTCTCCAAGAATGAAGCTGATCCAAATCTATATTATAAAAGGGATAAAGATGATATGGTAATTTTGATACTGTATGTTGATGATTTACTAATAACAAGTGATGACCATCTTATAGATCAATGCAAGAAAGATCTAATCAAAGAATTTGAGATGAAAGATTTAGGACTTCTTCATTACTTCCTAAGACTGGAAGTATGGCAAAATTTTAACAACATCATACTTAATCAAGGAAAGTATACATTAGACGTCTTGAAGAGATTTGGAATGTGGAACTGCAGGCCTATGTCTTCTCCAATTGAGACTAATCTACATAAACTTAAGGAAGCAACAGCAAAATCACCTTCCATAGATTCTACTCTTTACAAACAGATGATTGTGTCTCTTATGTACTTGGTAAATACAAGACCTCATATTTGCTATGTTGTTAATGCCTTAAGTCAGTTTATGTGTGAGCCAAAGGAGATTCATCTAGTTGCAGTCAAACATATCATGAGATACTTACAAGGCATTCTTAATCTTGGGCTCAAGTATGAGAAAGTTGACTTGGACTTACATGGATACATAGACTCAGATTGTGTTGGAAGTGTTACTAATAGGAAAAAGCACTTCAGGATGTTGTTTCAGTTTAGGCTCAACGATAATATCTTGGATATGTAGAAAGCAAGCATCAATAACACACAGTTCCACAGAAGCTGAATACATTGCCGCACCAATGGCCTCTCGGGAAGTAGTTTGGCTTAGAAAGTTACTTGTGGGGATTATCTGCTCAATCCATGAATCCTACTATTATTCATTGTGATAATCAAAGTTCCATCAAGCTTTCTGTGACTCCAATTTTCCATGGCAAGTCCAAGCATATTGAAATTCCTTATCATTATGTAAGAGATATGGTAGATAGGAATACTTTAAAATTAGAATACATTTGCACTGCAAATCAGACAGCAAATATTCTTATCAAACCTCTCTCTCGAGTGAAGATAGATCACTTCAGGAAAACACTTGGTATGGTTGAATTGTAATACATTTATATTTTTTAAATTATTATTAAAAAAAAACTTATTGTTAGGCTATTGACTGTTATAGGCTCCACCATTTGTATTCATTATTTAAGAGGTGACGATCTCTGAGATAGTGAACACTTGTATAAAAGACATTATGAGAGATGACGATCTCTTAGATAATGTGTTGAACAGTAGAGAACTACTGTCAAGATCTGGATGAGTTCAAGATCACATTGTGATATAAACACACTTCATTAAAGGCAACTAGTTGAGGAGCTCAGATGATTGATTTTCAAGAGGAGTTTTGAAAGTCCTTGTGTGTGACTATATGACTTTAATGGGCCTACCCCCTGTGTACATCATGAGGAAGTGACGACTTCTAAATGATCATCACTTGTATTTGCAGAAGTTATTGAAAGATGACGATCTTACAATAACTTAATTTTCTATTATGATAGATATCTTACAATATCTATGCAAATCCTAATAGATTATACTTTGCATGGTATATGTTTATATTGTAAGCATTATGAAAATGTGTGTGCACATACCTTAGAAATATTTTTTGAGTACATGGTGAATGTTATGCAAATTGATGTTCTGAAAGGCCATTACTCATAGTTCTTGGTGAATATCTTGCATCTCAACATTCTAGAAGGCCATTACTCAGAGTATTTCATTAATATCATTGATATTCTGGGAAATCAATACTCATGATATCATATGTGATATTTAACATTTTTGAGTAATTGGTGAATAGGTTGATGTTCTGGGAGATCAATAATCATGATATTAGATGTGATATCAAACCTTACTTGAGTACTTGGTGAATATCATGTGTTGATATTTTAGGAGACCAATACTCATGATATCATATGTTATATCAAAATATTACTTAGAGTATTTGGTGAATACCATGTGTTGATATTCTAGAAAACCAATACTCTTGATATCAAATGTGATATCAAAATGGTGGATATCTTCTAATCAAAGATTTCCTTTACATTTGTCATTCCTAATATTACCAATGGTGTAATCTCTAGATTCTATATTGTGTTTATCCTCCCTGGCTAAGAGGGAGTGTTGATGTTTGGTAGCTTCATTTGGATAAACTTATATAAAATTATATATATGATATAATTTATATATGTGTGTGTGTGTTCATCATATATGAGATATATGTTTATTATCATATGAGAGAAATTAATATAATATATATATATATATGATTAAGTTTTTATTATATTTATTATCTAATTAATGGACATGTCTTTTCATCGCTTATTCTCAATTTAAATAAGAGGTCAATGCTATTTGGAAAATGCATACCAAGAATATGGCAGTGCTTAGTAAATTTGCAGCGATACCGAAAAATCAACACTTCCTAGCACCCCCCACCCTCTCACCTACCTTCCCATATTTAGTGCTAACAATAAAATAATGCTTGATGAGAACATAATTCCTCCTTTGCACAGACTAACCATCAAAGAGCAGCATAATAAATTCAAACCAATGTTGAAACAGATTAAACTTCAAAACTGAAGAATAAAAAACTTTTTGTCAACCACCTTAAAAAGCCTACAATTTTTCCACAACACTTTAGGTTTTTGCAACATTGAATGTATAATTTTGTTTTTTTTTTTTGGTACGAAAATAAACAAACTGAGTGAAAATAACGAGAAAAGAACAAGATGGAGATACGTATTTTCACGTGGTCTACACTGAGCCTCTGTTGATCAAATGCAAGAATCGTGAACGAACAATGGTTGTTACACATGGTCCTCACTGATTGAACATGGTATGAACCACTTTAGAGAAGGAAAGATAGATGAATGAAAGGAAAACAAAGAGGTCTAACAACCCACTCTGATACATATTGAATTTGAGAGAAAAAGTGTGAAGCTCAAACAAACAAATCTAATCAATCAGCTTCAACATCAGATTATTACATTGCAATGGCTTTATAAAGCATTTCTTCCTTCTAGCTACCCCACCACCAACTACCAACATGTAACTAATTACTAATTAAAACTAGCATATAATAAACTATTATTAGCATGTTAATTTATTATTTATTACAATGCTCTAAGTCATGACTCATAAATGGCATAATTTTTAATAAGTTAAAATCATTTCCTTCAAAGTGATAAATGCACTACATCTATTTGTGGTGGAAAGACTATGGTGTAAATTGCAAAAACACCAAATCATCAAAACCTAGCAATCTAAATTTTGTGTTGGCTCCATACCACTTCTAGGAGTTGTGCAATTTTAAGTATTTTTTAAGCCATTCATAAAAATAGATGCATCAAATTAATCCAAAAGTGCCTTAATCATTCTTATGCATTTTACAACCTTAATCTTTGTACCATAAAGGTGAAGAGGAAGAAGCATTGTGAAATTGACTTGGATGACATTGACCATATTTGCATGATGAAGATGAAGATGAAGATGAAGGTATTTTAATGACGTCCAAGAGACCAGCCAGCCTATGGGACCCTTTTCATGTTCTTTTCAACGTCAGCCCGCCTGTTATGAATCTACTTTAAGAAGCTCGATGTTTTATGTAGTCTTGTTTCCTCAAAAATCTGGTGTAATTGGCCCTCCTTCAAATTGTCCTCAAACTGCACCTGAATATCTTGGTATGCCCCACAGTCAGTCAAAGATGAAGTGGCATTCCGTTTCTACACATCCTTTACTGTAGTAGATGCATTTTCTTTCTTCCCAATCCTCCTTGGGCACTATTCACCTCCCTGTCTCATACCATAAATCATGAGATCTCGTTCGTAACTGCGCCACTGACAGCCTATTTTTACATTTCATATCTATATGAAGGTAATCTTTAATCTCATGGCACCACATGGAGTTGAACTCTTTCACATAGTGGGCCTTTTTCTTCCCTATTTGTTTTGTCAACATGCCTACTTCAAATTTTTCTGGGACAAACCGTCTTATCTCTTCATTGGTGTTGGGGCACTCTAGGATGTTAATGTCCCACTTAATTAGTCATTTTTCATTTTGCTTCATCCATGTTTTCTTTCTTCAAGCTAGCCCCTCTTCAACAACCAATTTGGGCCATCATTGCTTGTCCATATTTTCCACCTTTTTTAAAGAGCTTAACAGGCATATAACCGCATTGGCTTCCATCGGGAACATCCCTGCTTCAGCCAAGAGGATCTCGAATGCTATAGTTGATTTGACTTTAAGGTTAGCAGTGATGAGGTTCTTTTGTATTCGTTCTATTTGCTTCCATTTGTAGTTGGATAGGCTGCCCCCGCAAACCTCGCACCCGTATAACACAAGGGTGACCAGCAGTCCAAAAAGAATCTACTTGGTTTTCCAATCTCAAAGCTCTACCTATCGACACCTATTTTGCAGCAAAAAAGAAGCCCTCCAAACCCCTTGTATCCGCTTAGCTCTACAAGTTTCCCAATTGAGCTTGTTTTTAAAGTCTATGCCCAAGTAATTATACTCTTCCACTATCTCAAGAGTATTTCCTTCGAATTGGAAGTCAACTTGTCGTTTCTTTCTTAGAGAGAACACCATCTTTAGTCTTGTTGGTGTTCACTTGCATCCCAACTTCGTGGCTGAAGCTCTCCAAAGTTTTCAAGTGTTCACTTAGACCTTCGGTTGTTTGTCCAATTAGAATAAGATCATCCACATAGAGAAGCAACTTCACCACATATTTGACGAGTTGGACTCCTCCCCCTGAAGTTTTAATTAACCATTCCTCCAACTTATCAATATATAAGCCAAATAGGGTAGGCGAGAGAGGGCAGCCCTGCTTAACCCCAATATCACTGCCAAAACATTCTAACATGCCATCTTTCGTTCTGATTCTAGCTCTAACATTCTCATAAAGTCTATGAATAGTCGCTCTAAGCTCATTTGGAATTTTAAGTTCCTCCAACTGTTTCTAAAGTTTTGTCTCTGGGAGAGTGTCAAAAGCTTTTTTAAAGTCCACAAAACAACAAAAAGCCTCTTTGCCTTCGATATCCCAAACCTTCTCAATAAGGTGTGTAAGAGTGATGCAATGCTCAATCAAAGAATATTTTGGTCTAAACCCAACCTAACCTTTTTCTCTCTTTTCTTCTTTCTTAGCCCAGCAACTGATTATGCGCTCTATCATGCCCCCAAATAATTTGCAAGGGAGGGGATTAACCATAATCGTGCAGTAGTTAGAAGGATTGTTGATATCTCCACTCTTGTGTAGAGGTATCACCACGTTGGTGGTCCAACTTGACGGAAAGCCATTTTGATTAACTTTGTTGAAAATATCTAGAATGTGTGGAGAAAGAAGTTCCATGCCCCACTTTAAAATTTCAGCTTGCAGCCCATCAATATCCTTTGCTTTATTAATTGCTAGATTCTTTATTCCTTGCTTGATGTCCTCTACTGAGAAAAGTTCAATATAGGTGCTAATTCTGGGAGGTTTATTTCTATCTTGGATTCTCTCATAAAGGAGTTTTGCATACTCAAACCACTGGCAGTCCGTAATATTGTTTCTAATTTGCTGCTTCTTTTGTTGTAGTTCTTTTCAAAACTTCCTAGGGTTGTTGTCATGTCCCCTCTCTAGTCTAACTAGCAAAGTCATGAGAGTTGGCCTATTATTGGAATCTCGTAGGCTAGTAATGGTGGATAGAGACTCATACTGGATACTCAATGACCAGAGTTGGTTTTGCAGTCAGTCTGAGAGCCAGTCAGAACAGTTTCTTAATTTTAGGGATTTTCCTCAAATTTAGGAGGTTGTGGCAGTGATCAAATTTGAGGCTCCTCAGGACTAGAATACGGTTTCAATTTCAAGGTGACAGGGTATATTCCCTCCTAAGAGCATCCCTAGTTTTTAGGGATGGGACTGCCAATTGGCCCACATTCCCCAGCATCAGTCACAAGGAGGTGACAAGATCCATTCACTATTTATTTGGTTGGTTTGGCTTTCCAATTGAATAAAAGGAAATATATTTAATATTTCATAAGTTTGTGTTTAAATAAATTAAAATAAAGCTATTTATATAGCTAATTTGAGTAATAAGGGGATTTTGTCTTCATCTGGTCAGGCAGGCCGATGTGTTATAACTCGTTGGAAACGTCTTGAATTATTATAACTTATTTTCATCATCCAGAGACCTTCGAGCACCTAGAATTATGTTATTTGAGGAAAGGGGTGTTTTTCCTATACATAAAGGCCTTTTAATTGAGAAGATGCCATTTTATAACAAAGGGAAAGGCATATTCTCACTTTAGGGTTTGATTCGCTTTGAGAGGGAGATAAAAGCAGATGTTAACTCATTCTTTCATTATCTTTTACATTTTCATTCTTGGTTTTTGCAATTTTGCTTTGAGGAGCAATTCTAGAGGACTGGGACGCAAACCCTAGAGCCTGGCTATTGGGATGCAAACCCCAATAGATGGTTTCAGCAGCATTCTACAGTATTGTTTCAGCAGTTGATAAAGATTGTTAAGTTCAGCGTTTGGGGGTGCTTGTGCATTGTACATTGAGGGTCTTGTTTGGCATGTTAGGATCTTCTTGCTGCCTTGGCGTGACTATAGCTGCTGTACAGCTGCCTTTTAGCTAGCACGTAATGATTTATTGGTTGGTTTACATCAGCCATCTCTACCCTTTTCATGTGTAGCTGGTCCATTCTTGCAGTTAGTGTCTTCATTCCTTGTTTGTAAATACCTTTGTTGGCATACTGATTACATATCTTGCCTGGTACGATTTGTAACTATTCTGGTTGATTGAATATTATATTATTTGCTACTATTGTTAATTATTGTTTTACTTATATCTGGAAAATACAAAAAAGAAAAGAAACAATCTTTCTGCAACTTCTGTCTAATTCTCTAAGACCACAAGGAAAGCACAAGAAAATCTATTATTTTAATTAAAGTTTACAAAAGTTCAGTGAAAGGATCCTTTTGGGATCTTTCAGTGGTATCAGAGCCTGAATCCTACCAGCCTGTAGGGTTTCAGTGAAATTATCACAAGTTGTTACAAATAAGGGTTTGATAATTCATTTCAGCATTTGGCATCTATTTTTATCTATCTTCTATGCATCCCGACGGAGAAATACATAGGTTCTACAAGCGCAGGAGAAACTAGTGATGAGTAGAGGCCACCAGAGATGCAAACACCAGCTATGGGTGAGGCACAGGGTGCTACTGGTGACAGCATGCCTACAGAGGCAGAGGAGAGAGAGTTCATTTGAACTTTGATTGTTTCGCAACCCAGGATAATCTAGACACTAGACAAATTACAGAATACCCTGGAGCGGATGGAATTGGATAGGCGTAGAGGTAGACAGGAAAGAAAGGGAAGGAGCAGGTCAGTTTTTGTTGCGGGAAGCCAGCTCAGTCATCGATCCCATGTCTCAACAGAGAACTCCCTTCATTCCCATAGGCAGGAACATCCATGTATTCCTACTTTGGATAGACCATTATTGCCTTAGTTTGGGCAAGTTGAGCAGCCTACACAAGTGGAGCCACCTGAGGTTGGATTCCAGGATTCAATCATGGCAGCTACAGCTAAGTTCAGAACCCTACAACCAGAGGTTAGGAATGTTTTTCCTTTTCCACAGTATTGTGCACAGCGTAAGGATAACACCGTGTTCAGAGAAGACAGGGGCTACAGACCATAGCAGAACATCGACACAAACTTATCAATGCAAATCTTACAGTTAGAAAACTGGAGACCCAAAGTAGCATGTTCAAAAATTCAATCTAGGAAATATCAGAGTCTCTTTGGTTGTCTCAAAAAATGCAAAACTCAAAAAGCTCCTCAAATGTTGAGCAGTCCACAGCCCAAAACAATATTTTGAAACTCAAAAACAAAGAATCAGAATTAGAGTGCTTGAAAGATTCCCTGAAATGTGGAACTGAGAAACACATTAAAAGTTGGACCTCCATCTGTAATAACAACAGCAGTACACCTCTTTCTAGGGTTGAAAAGTTGTTCAATCAAAACTGTAAGAAGAAAGGACTAGACATGCACAAGAACTTAGCCTCAAGATCTGCAGGCTACCTCCTATATGCACACATCCATTTATTGCAGGTTACTCCTTTCTTGGTGAACAACTGGATATCAGCAATGTTACTTTGGACAAAGCTTGGCTAGAGTATGACTCCACATTGTTTTTTCGCTCTCTCTACTACAGATAGGCTCTGGCTTCTGAAGGCTAGAAGGAAATTGTTTTCCTTGTCTTCGATGGTCTTCCTTGATGAGGACCTTACTAAATCCCAAGTGGTGGAACTTAAACCCACTAGAGAGCTTGTGGCCACACCTAGGCGGCAAGGGAAGTGGGTTGTTATACGGAACTTGAAGGCGACTATTAGGGACTCCTTCACCCTAGGTTGGGAGCCACTACAGTAGTTGCAGCGAAATGATGATCACAAGCGTGGTTGGGCACAAAGAAACATGGGGATGATTCCTTGCATGTCAATTGTTGGAATGGCAATAGGTCACATTAGTCCATGTCAGGCTTACTTAGGACGCTATTGGTTCATCTAACCTTTTGATGGTTACAGTGACTCATGACAGCCTCATCCAGTCCTCTCTCTGGAGTGGCAAGTATCCCTAGTTTTTGACTTAAGAGACAAGGTTCGAAGTTCCGATGGTGTTAGGGGATCTTTTGGGGGGGGGGGGGGGGGGTGCTTACTTTATTAGAAATCGACTTCTGAGTGTGATATCAATTGCTCTTTGATAGTGTTGCCAAATTCTTAAGGTCCGGGTTGGGTAGACAACATGGCATCATAGGGACATCTGCAGTGTGTTACTTTTCTTTGAAATCCTCTTTCTATGCTATCCATGATAGGGTGGAGAGAGATCCCTATACAGAACTTTATGACAATATTGCTCAGCTTTCTATGGTGGGGGTCATTATCATTATTGGAGACTTCAATACATGGACCAAGGACTTGCAGACCTCCCTCCACAACCAAGTGGATGACTCTTTGTGGAGTTTTGAAACGGATCCATCCTTGGGCCACTGTAGATCCTCTTATGACTTGTTGGGGCCCCTCATGAGGTATAGCCGTAATCTTCTACAACTATGTTTCATTTGGTGATCCTAAATGGTCTTCATAGTTTTCCCAGCTCTAATGCAATCACTTTTTGGCCTCATTGTGGTGGTGCGAGCATTGTGGATCGTCGATCATGCCGCCCTCAGTCTCGTTATCAATGCTTACCCATATACACCCCCACCTCTCCTCCCCCCTTGCAACAACTCCCTTCACCCTGCGCCCTTGCCTTTGCTTTGATAGCCAAGTTGTTGAGTTGGGTTTGGGGACGGATTCGGGTTCGAGGTTCGGGGAAAAAAATATCCCATTTGGGTCCATGGGTGGGTTCGTGATTATATATAAATATGTAAATATATACAAGAGAAACATGCATAGTTGTGAAACTAAGTCATTTCGCAGTATGAATATATGTTGCTTGATCATTAATCAATGCCAAATGTCAACAATAAATATTAAATACTAGCTCATTAATCTATCTTCATGATTTTAAAGAAAATCATGCATTGAATTACTAAATTGCAAAATGAAATTGCAAAACGTAGACTAGTTCATCAAATAATAAAGTTTTTGAAACATAATGAAAAATGACAAGTGTTTAGTAGTTTATCAATGATCATAGTATGAAATACCCTTCAAGAGTCAAATGGATCACACAAAAATGAGGGATCAATGGCTTCATCATTGGCTCAAACTATATTTAGAAACTCGTCTTTGGAACCCAAACCGGTTCCACTAGTCCCAAATGCTGCTATATCATCATCCTCCTCAATATGAGAGATTAGAAGAGTGAAATGTTTTTATTAGGTTCCTTTTCGAGTTAAATTTATTTTAAAATTCTCTTTAAAGTTGTTTTATTTCACATTTTGAACCCTACCGCCCCGGGTTCGCTCCAACAAGGAGTCGGGTGAACCCACAATCCAAAATAAGGACCCTGCCCGAACTCGAATCCGGGCTGCAAGGGACGAATCCGGTATTCCAGTTCGATAGTGGTGACATGGAACTCTTTACCAATCACCTCAGGCATTTCCTTCCCTCGGATTCCTTCTCCACCCTCCAGTGTACCTCCTCCATGTTTGACTGCCTTTCCACCTCCATTTGCTACATGGCCCTCCTCTCGTTCCCCTAGATACCACTATGTTGACCCCATTCCCCAAGCACAAGAACCCCTGCCACATATAAATAAGAGATAATACTCAAAGATAATAAACAATTCTGCAAAATAATATAAGATTATCTCAATATAATATAGATAAATATCTAATTTAAATCTATGCTTTGCACATACAAAAATATCCTCCATTTTTCTATATATAGTATGATCTTTATTAATGTCGAAAAATAGATAAACTAACTAATTTCATTTATATTCATATCAAATTGTTTAGAAAATATATTTTGCTTTATATACATATATTCAATCACCATATATTTTCAGTTATACTATCTCATATAATATAAATATGAAATAATTATTAATTTACTTTAAATGATATATACTTACCTTGACTTCACACGGTTCACATTGTCAAAGCCTTTGGTTTTATCACTTCTAGTACAAAAGGACCCTTGCTGACACGTCAGTGAGGATTTCTTTCAAATCTGTGAACAATAATATTTCCTTTAATGTTCCTTTTACACTTTTATTTTTGCAATATAATTTAATGCGATATTTTAACTTCTTCTTGATGCCTGCTTGCAAACATGACTCATTGTCTCTTCACTCTGCTTGACTTTATGTGTTGGACCCGCTTCTTATTCACCAATTGGCACTTTGTTACCCACATGTATTTTTAGACCCCCTCTTAATATAGAAGGATTTTTGCATAGTCCTGCACTAATGCCTTGACGGCATACCTAATGCACCATTCATCTCTCCCTAATGACTGAAAATTTAAGTGTCCTCCTCAAACTTCTTTAATCCTTATAATGTTGATCAAGTTCGCATCACGTCAAATATGAAAAGATGTGGTCTTCTAGCTTGTTTTAGTTGCAACACTTCCTAGAAGAGCAATAGCTAAAGGTAGAATAATGGATACATAGTTTTGTTTCATATCCTTGGATATGCTCTCCTCTAAACTGCTGAAAGTCTCAGATTCACCGTCTGCCCAAAATGCAGTAACAAATAACTCTGAATTTGCAACAAGAAATTCTATGCTTTGGTCTTGTCTTTATCAATATGGATTGCTATAATCTCTTGTATGTTAACCACTTCATATTCTTAAAGTATATATCTGAAAACTGATTTCATGAAATGTTGTGATTTTCATCAGTCATCCCATGGCTTGCTCCTCTTGATGGATTCTCCTTTATTGAATGATATGCATTCCCTCTACCAATTGCATTTGATCGATAATCTCCAGTAGAGACTTTTATCACTCGCAATTCCTACCAATGTTTTCTTCCTTAATACTAATTTCACTTGTGTCTATGGGACGTCAACAATCTCCATAAGAATACTAATAGCGTTTACTTTCTCCTGACTAAGATTCAAGATCAGAGATCGAATCTCACCCCACTAGAACAAAATACACTCTCATGCAAGATGCCAAACTTGAGAAAGGAATTTTCCATCAGAATTTCCCTTCACTATGTCTTCTTTTACGGTGACTCTATCTTCGTTCTATAAAGATGGAGTGTACATCACTGATACATTAAACATGGAGTCGCTATCCCACAAAATAATATGAATAACTCCTTATTGTTGATTAATATTGTTAATGACTCCTTTTATCAAGACATTCCCTGAATAATATGAAGCTCATAGCCCTAACTTGATTTCAGAAAGGAAATGCAGATGCCATAGGGATTCTAATATAGAGCTATTGCAGACCTGATCCACATGAAGGATGATTCTCATGGAGTATCATAGATATATCCATTTCTTTGGTAGTTGCACGAATTCATTGGATATTAATTCATTTACCATTAGCAGTAAAAGCATTCACATGCAATGTGATCTAATTTGGTGCTCATTATTGTTGTCACAAATATTCTAAACTGACATGTCCATACTCAGATTTTACAACGATAAAGGAAGCAAAGCCAAAGTCTGCTATGCGAAGATGAATTCTTTGGCATGTAATGCACATATTATCCAAACCGCCATGGACAACTCGATAATAATGCATGATATTCAAAATAGAGTAATAATTTTTGGGTTCTTCGCATGATTGATGTGTATGAAGTGTTGAATATCCATTGACGTCAATGCTAACACACTTGGATGGTCAGGCTTAATCGATAATGAAAGATAGAGATTTGGTAAGCAAAGATAGTGTCCAGCCTTGGAGAAGGCTTGGCAAGTATCACATTAAATACTTGCAAGAGAAGCAAGCTCACTTGTAACACATTTTTGGCTTCTACTACCCATCCTTCTTGGAGTCATGCCTCATTTGGTGACAGGTTGGAAGTTGAACCCAGTTGCTTGATGTCAAAATGTATTGGTGCATCCTTAGAGAACTTGAAATCATTAACCACATCTGAATCTTTAGCCCACATCAGCTTATGTACTGAGTTATCAAAACTAGAAGATTCTGTGGTGTAAGCACAATCAAGGAATGTTGCTTCAATACTGCGATTCGGATCTGTTATAAGGAATAGAAAAAATTGCACTTTTCACCTTCTCCTCACTAGAGTTGTTTTCTTTCGACTAAAGCCTCCACACAACCAAGTCTGATACTTCAACATCTTCAGTCGTGCCCATATCATCACACTGTTTCTTCTTTATAATCCTTTGGCAACAGAGACCCGCTGAGAATTGGTGAGTACCACTCACAATGTCTTTGCATCTCGATCTTGACATAATATTGACAGAGACCTGACAATAAGATGAGTTTCAGAACTCTGTCAGACCCCAGATGATCTGCATCTTCCAACACCCATTGCCTTTAATTAGTTGCATTGACCACAGGCTGTCCACTTGAAGTGCTTCCAGTTCATGACATTCACTTAATTCAAGAGTTCAAAGACTTTTCATGTTATTTGAGGCAGGTGAGAGTTCTCAAAATGGAACAGTTCGTCAGATTCAAACTTATCAAATTGTCTGGTATGCTTCCAATCTGTCAAAAGATGTTGTCAAACTGATTTTCTCATCAACTCATTAAGCCACTGCAAATTCAATAGTCTTCTACTCCGCCTTTATTACTAACAGGCTTGAGAGATAAAATTTCTGAGGATCTGTTGCAAAGGTATTAACACTGCCATTGTATTTTGTATCATTTTTCCAAAGGCAGCTCTCCTCATATTAATAAGCATAAGCCATGAATAGACATGTCCCTTCTATTTGTTAATCTAATAATTAATATTATAACATATTTATTATATTATTGTATAAATATAATAAATATAACCACAGTTATATATATTATTATTATATTAATTTATCTCATATAATAAACACACATATATAATTATACCTCGTGATATATATATATATATATATATATATATATATATATATATCCAAATGTGGAGTATAGTTTCTAGGCTCAACCTCTAATTTTGCATTCCTACTGCATGATCCTTGTGATAATGTGAGGTCATCTGATTTATTCTTATGGAGTCATCTGATTTATTCTTATGGAGCCAGGTTCTTAATTCATTTTTGATACATGAGGAGTCAATTGCCTCTTTTTCCTTTCTTTGCACTCGTGGTGTTTGATGATCATCTCACTTTGACCTCATCTAGGGTTTCGTGATTTACAAATACACTTTCTTTTATTGTGAGAAGCAGATGGATGAGACTCCTAGTGCAATTGTTGCATTGCAATCATTAAACTCTTGCTCCTTAAGGTTTTTTTCTCTTGCTTCCCCTTCTCAGGCTCAAGCGATGACATCATTGCTCCTTAATTAGGTACTTTATCCAAAGATAATGTAGTCCTCCCTCCACCCAACGCTCGATTTCAATCCAATCCAAAAACAGAAATATAACAATTACATGCAAATATAACCAATAACACAAAGGAACAAAGAACATGGAAATAGAACAGAAGACACAAAGGTTTAACGTGGTTCACCCAATCCTGGGCTACGTCCACCAAAGAGAGAGTCCACTATTATTATCCAATAATTCAACCCGATTACAATCTGCAGTCACTTGCAACTCAATACCACTGCAAGAAGCTACTAAATCATCATCAGAAAATCCCTAACCCTAAGCCAGTTTATACAAGACTTAATCAGTTAAAAAATTAAGCTAGCTTATACAAGACTTATGTTGGTTACAAAATTAGGGTCAAAATTAGGATCAGCATATGTCATCCAA
The DNA here is from genome assembly GCA_028749045.1 of Cupressus sempervirens. Classification (NCBI taxonomy): domain Eukaryota; kingdom Viridiplantae; phylum Streptophyta; class Pinopsida; order Cupressales; family Cupressaceae; genus Cupressus; species Cupressus sempervirens. The sequence goes on from CM053788.1 coordinate 223,807,413, forward strand.
TAGAAAATTAACTCCTAGGACCCACCAAGGGGCCTTGACCCCAACATGGGGGCACTGCCCCCAAACCCCCGTAGAGAAATCTGGGGGGAAACTACACTAATTGAAGTGTGCAAATATTAACCACTTAGTCTAATTAGGCTTCACATAACAACACTAAAGACGTATCTTGTTGAAGACTAATATTTTACCAATCATGCCCAAGTTGCTCATGCAGATCTACTATTGTTGGCTCACTACTTTCTTGCCTTTCAACTTTAAATGGGAATGTTGGTCTTGAACTTGGTGTAGCCACTTGCTGAGTTGAAGTTTGAGTGATAAGGGATTGTCTCCCATTGATACTTCCTCCATTGCTTATAATCCCTCAATTTTTTCCATCTTTATTAATTCTGAAATATGTCCCCCACACTCACTGGCAGGTTCATTAGCTCTAATACCGCTTGCAATGTCCCTTTTTGTGTATAAAGAGAATATCTAGATTGCTACTCTATTTGCCTTTCCTTACTATGTCAACCGACAATATATGAAGCAATGGAAGATAATGTAAACACTTACGTGTTTCACTAATAATATATGCAATAAAGTGATCTAATAATGACTAAACTGATATAAAGTTCACAGTATGTAATATTATAATGGCAATAAATTTTTACAATATTAAAATGTGCTCTATTACTGGTAGTAACAGATCTATTATGTTGTTTCTGATTTACATTATAAAATATGTAAACTACAGTGGATGATGGGATCTCTGAATATGTCAGTATATCATATGCAGTGTTACAAAATTATCACTTGAAGCGATCTGGGTAACGTTGTCTCTGGTGTGTGTGTGTGTGTGTGTGTATTCTTGCAACAATGCTAATTGTTGTGCCTGATCATTCAATAAATATATGCAATGATAATGGATGTCTCTGATTAGTTCCTTTTTGTGCTTGAACCAGGTATGCCTTAGAGGCAGACTGCTCTAAACAGAGCAGATCTTTGATAAAAAATAAATAAGTATTCGATGACCTTGGAATGAAAGATGGAACTGTCATTTTATGTTACGCTGAAGATGATATGATATGTTGAAAGAGACATGCCTCAGGTCTCTTAATACTTACCTTCCTTCATTATTAATTGCTCCACTTTTCATAAGTCAATCAACTTGTATTCTGATCGCATCTCTTCATCCTTTCAACACTTTGTTGTCATTAGTTGTCATTAACAGTGGCATTTACTAATTATCAATTAGTTGATGCAGTGTTCTTTATTAATCACGTAACTCTCAATTGATATCCTTAATGGCATAATCGCTGCCATTGAAGATTCAAGAGTTGTCATCTCACCATATGATGTGGATCATTGTTTCCAATGTGCCAATATGCAAAGGGTGGAGAGTAGTTCCTTGGCTTGACAACTATTAGCTTCTCTGTAATCAACTTCCTCTTGTATTTTCCATCTGTGTTATTCCTTCCCATTTCATATACTTCTGGCATTGTTCAAACTTTAAACCTTCATGCTCTAACTATGAATCCATACATCACATATGAATAGCTGCTATCACTCAATTTTAAGTATTAATCCTTGTTTGTACAGTCTTGGCTAACATTATTTTCTTGGATCATAATTTTGCTTATTAACAACATACAACATGAATTCCACTTCCTGCCTTGACCGTACTGAGACAAAGTAATTGTCTATAGTTTATTGTTCTCTCTTGATTGTCATATCTTCTCAAGTCATCTTCTTCTTTATGTATTAATATTTTAATTTTGTGTCTTCAAAGACTTCACAAAATTGAGTCACTTAATTGGTTTGATGTGCAAAGGTTGGGGACATCACCTCTTGGAAAATGCTTGCCCACAAGCATTTTTGTGTTCTTGAGATGAGTCCTGGACCCCAAGTAGATATATCAAATGATTCCACATATATCCATTGCTGCATGTTGATGTTGAACTTTATTATATTCACCCATTATGTAGACTTTTGGATTCCAAAGTTTAGAGCTCCAATTGAGAATTGAATTTCAATTTATCCTCATGTGTGTACCCTTATCTTGCTGCTATTCCATCTTGATTTTGACATGGTGATTCTCATGTCCACACAGTAAAAGTCTCTTTGGAAATTTTGCAATGTATTTAATGCATAAACTTATGCACAAAATTTTCATTGATTATAAAAGAACATTGTTCGACAATAGAACCAAACTCTTATTTTCTCCATTGTTCCAACTCCTTATAATCGTGAATGACTTTGAAAGTTGGTAAATGTTACTATCCCTTGTGATGGACATAGAAACCATTGATTTCCATGGATTTACTGAGATGCCATGAAGCCAAATTGATCTTCCAATGTTGTAATCTTATATGTGTGGGAAGCGTAACTCCCTTCACTATAAAACTCAACCATTCTATTATTGATCTTTTTCCTAAAGTAGAAAACGTTTTTTGAATTTCATCCTATTGTAGATTGAATGAAGAAAATTTAGTGATGATATCATGAGGGCTTTTCATGTTCCAAACATATCTAAATACTACCCCTGTTGAAGTTGTACCTACATCCCAAAAAAAAAAATTCATCTTCACCATTGTGTGACTTCAAGATAACCTCTAGATTCACTTCATATGCAGGTAGTGATTAGTCTGAATGCAAAGCCAATGGGTACGAATTCTGAAAAAGTCAAGAGAGATACAGAGGGTGAGACCAGCTATGAGAAAGGTACGTGAGGCACATAATAAACCCATCGTGTAACTCAAGAAAATGCTCCACATAGAATGCCATCTTTAAAATGATGTCCCCCAGTGGGGCAGGTCTAGATCGTTTGAATATACTGTTTATAGGTGTCTATCTTGATATGCCTATTCATCTCTTTCTAAGAGGGCAAGAGATGAGATAGGGCATTCAAGGAGTAGTAGAAAGGGGGAAGGCAGTCAATGTGAATCCCAAACCCCAGCAAAGTCAACATCTAAGCAACCAACAATGAGCCCGATCAATAAGGTTTTGATCAAGCAATGGCCTTCGAAGAGTAAAATGCAAGATAAGAGTATCTATCGCACCCCTCCGAGGAATCCACAAAGCCTCATAGGCGAGGAAGGAACCAGACTAGATCAAAAATAGTGCCAAGTCTAAAAGGATAAACCCTAAACTCTGCAAGGACAATGATGTGTGGGGTATACTAACTACATTTGATGATGAATCGAAGTAGGATAGTTTGGACCCGCTCCAAAAGGATCAATCTGGCTCCAGCAAGGATGGCCCCCAAATAGTAGATTCGTAGAGAACATCGATCTAATCAGAGTGTCCAAAAGGGTCATCTTGGACCTAGTGTCTTGAAAGTGGTTCTTGAAGCACTATCCTGAAAGTGGTCCCTTGTTGATACGAGGTTGAACTACCTGGTGCAAGCTAAAGTGATGGCCCAAAAACCTGGCCCCCAAATAAGTATAAGAGGAAATGATCTCGATCTTGTCACCCTAAAATAGAAAGCAAAGGTGAAAGATCTTAAGATAATTGAACACCATCACCTTGGTCTTGCTCAGATTCACTATCAACTATTGTAGCCTGCAAAAAGAATCGAGGCTATAAAGAAGTCTTTGTAGGCGTTTGCAAGAAGAGGCCATGAAGACCACATCATCCACAAAGATAAGGATAGAGATCAACAAGTAGCAGTCATCACCTAGGAGAGAGTGTGTCTAAAGGAACTCCTCCAACTCATCAATATAGAGTCCAAATAAAGTGGGACATAGAGGGTAGCCCTATTTCACCCCAATAGTGTTATGGATAAAGTCAAACATCCCTTGGGAGGTCCTAAAGCGACCAACAATGCCCTCGTAGAGTGTCATGATGGCACTCAAGAGAGTCATTGGGATGTCAATGTCTTGTAATCTCTGGAAACGGGTCCTCTTGGGAATGGAATCAAATGCCTTGCGGAAATCCACAAAGCAACAGTAGACCTTCGAGGAACAATGGCATGCCTCCTCAATAATAGCTCTAAGAGTCAAGATGTAGTCCATAGTCCGAAAATCAAGGCGGAAACCTATTTGGCCTCTAGAAAGAAATTTCAAATATTCATATGATAGCATTTTTAAAGCATTCATATGTTATTAAACATTTATAAGCATAAGTAATTGAATGGGAATTATTTTCCTTATATAAATATCATGTATATGCGCATAGCCATAAGTTAATAAAAACATGCCTAGCTCGTGTATATATTCAAGAAAGGATATATTATTTAGATGCATTCAAGATTGCATGTTTTGTAATCAAACTCATTAGGAAAGTGGAACAGTTTAGCAAAAACTTAACAAATTATGTTTGGCCTTAGATGGGATTATTCTAAATTGTCTATGTGAATGCATTATAGTGATTTCCAACAAGGTATATGTATTTTGTGGATTTTGTGATCAAGATTAATCATTGGTCTATTACTTGGTTATACTTACAGTTTGATTGGGGTTTAGAGGTAACAGCTCTAGTGGAGTTGAGGGGCACTACCCGTCACTAGGTCTAGGGGCACCACCCCTAGCACATTCCTAGTTGTGATATAGGAAGGGGTTGAAAGGCAGAGCCCCCATCACTAAGCCCAATTTAACACCTTGAAAACCACACAGATCTTCATGACAAACACCATTTTCATATTTGTTTTAAGTCCAAGATGGGCATGTTATAAACCAAACAAGAATTGAAAGGTTAATTGTTTTCTCATTAAATCACTAAAATGTCCTAGATATGTTAGGAGAAGGCTAGCCATCCTCGAGACACACGGTGGACATTTGAACATCTCTTTCTCATCTAGGGATGCCTATTTGTCCTCTAACATACCCTGCAAATATTTTGACATCTTGGGGACATTTCCTAAATTTTGACAAAATAGGGAAACTAAGTAGAGTGTTTTAGCTATCCCCAACACTCAAAATGTCATAAATGGAACAAGGATAAAAGGGAAGGAGACATTTGCCCCAAGAGCACTAGTTAAAACTTAGAACACACTAGTAATCTACAAAAAAATGCTAACCCTAAACCAAAATAATAGGGTTTAGAGTTAGTCATAAGGCCTAGTAAAAATATAAAATTAAAAAACTACACCCTTGTGCTTAGATTAAGAACAATTTGGGGTTAGAATTTAGAATTTTAAGTAGCGCTAGTTTTAAACATTAGGGTTTAAATTTTAAAATTGAGAATTTAAAGAGTAAAACTTTGTTGCTTAAGTAATAGAGTTTAACATTAGAAACCTAATGGCTAGATTTTAATGCTAAATCCCTAATGATTGGGCCTTAGTGTTTAATGCTAAAGTTCTAACCATTAGAGTTTAAAATTAAAAAGTTTAAAACCCTCACCAGAAGGAATCAAAATTAATTTAAAAACTGATAATAGCCCTAAGGGCCTTACCCGCATGAAGATGAAGTATTTTACTGAATCACTATAATGACTACCTTATTTTATCCATTGTGAGTGAATTCTAATCACAAGTGATGCTACCTTGACAAAGTATGAATCTGCTCTCAAAAATTTGAAATCTGGACTGTAAAAAAGAGGGAACTGAAAATGGGAATTTTACACGCAAAATGGGACATGCCAAAAAAGGTTATACATTAAATTGAGATTTTCAAGAAAACTGTGATTTGCTCATTCCTTGGCAGTCATACCCAAGCCCACAAAAAACAGCAGTTTGATTCAGATTATATATATGACCAGTCTAAGTTGCAGTAACTATTAATAAATCAGAAGTTTTTAAAAGCTTGCTTTTATGGTATAGAAACTAATTTAGAATCCTTTCTCGCAAATAAAATTGCATGAGAACCAGCAAATGATCCTTCCTCTGAAACTTCTAGTTCTCTTAAATGCATGGAGTGTATATCACTATATTATATTCACATCAAGTTTCATTTGAGAATGACTGAATTCAATCTCCTTATCATGATTCCCTATACCACAAGCAAACAGACTTGTTGACTTTCCCCCCTTGCTCTCAATGATTTCATCTCTTTAAACTTGCTCAAGAAAAATCACTGCCCTGGAACATGAAATTATTGTTTCACCCATACTTATGAAAACTAAATTCTATTCACAAGTTACAACACCAAATTCATAAATGCTGCAAGTGTTACAGCAGAAAAAGTAATGATAAAATTTGGCATACATAAGCGATGAAGTAATAACCCAAAAGTGAATTAGCAAAAGAAAGCAAATAACAATAGAAGCAATGATTGAAAGAATAGAAATTGTCCAGTATATATACAATGCAAGGGTTGTCACCAAGGCCAGCACTGTCCTGAAATTCCCTAGTAACACCTTGTCATTACTACAGTTATCTTGACACTTCTAAATCAGATCTTCAAGTAAGAACTTTTCTTTATACTTCAATCAGTATAAATATAGGGTTACCTACCTACATTGATCAAGCAGCTAGTAATTGATTACCCAGTGAACTTCACATATAGTTGAATCAATGCTTGAATACAATACAAATACCAGGAACATTTTTTGTTTTGTTGTATAGAAATGTCCTCTGTATTGCAAATTTAGTAAATATCTGTAGAATTGTAACTCTCAAATTCTTGCAATGTAGCTTGACTGAAAAATACAAGAAAAAATAGAAACAACCATATTGAACGAATGAAAGTACATAAGCAAAATGCCAATAAATTAAAAAAATTACAGAAGAGAATCCCCATTCAACAATCATATAAAATTAAAGAAGAGGAGAGGGGCAAACCTTCCACATCCATGTACGAGTTTTGTCAAGAACAAACTTTGCACGCTTCACCTTCAAAAGAAATGCCATCACCTGGACCCAGTATCTTAAGAATTAGCTGATATCAAGAGAAAATGGCTGTAAAGAAATTCTTCTTTTACATTCATATTGTTATTCCCGTCAACATCACTACCTGGTTGTATTTATTAATGGCATTTTCATCGGCAATGAGTTCAAGAGGCCATGTCACCTGTTACATAAGATCACAGATTAGCAGAAATAGCTAACTCCTTAACTAACCAAGTTGCCATGCAAACTCACTATGGATCACAAAACGAAAGCAATTGCAAGCCTGTTTTCACTGACCTTATATGTCAGTTGTAATGAATCAAGAGTATCAATGTCAAATCCAGTGGTCCGTCCCTTGTATTGCAGGGTAGCAGTGCCAAATCCTTGTTCCATTAACATTGGAATGATATTCACCACCAAAGAATCCAAAGAAGGTAGAAGCATACCATCAGCAGAGCTTCGAATTGAATCCTGAATACAGATAACAATTAATAAACAATATAATAATAATCACAAGAAATGTATGCTGTTGAGGGAATTTCCATGGCCATTATGCAAGGTTCCCTTTTCTAACATTTGAAAATCCAACATGCTGCTTCACCTGTAGCATGGTATTTAGTTCATAGAGATCATCCCAAGGCTCCCCTCTATCGAGCTTGTTGAAAAGCACCGTACAGAACTGCTGCAGTAGATCACCTGAGAGTTGATGTATGAAAATATTAGATTGTATATTTTACAATATCTTTCTGCAGTGGAGATCAAAAAAATGCATTATGGTTGAGTTCATTCATATCAAAAATAAGATAGCTTACCAGATCCAAACAGATAAATAGCTCGTAAAACAGCAAATTCATCCATCAGTCTCCATTCATCCATCAATTTTGACAAAATTTTCTGACCCACATAATCCACCTAGGATATATGCCATGTGAACATCCAAAACCTTTAAGATTCAGCCCAAACACAAAGTAAATAATGTTTATTTATTTAAAGGCAAAGGCAAATCAACTTTTTTCATTTAACTTTCATAACGGAAAATTCTTCAGGCAACCTGCTTTTTAAGAAAAGTAATCAAGCACTCCTGCACCAGCACCATAGGTTGAGGTGTAGCCTTTAGTTTTACGTGTTGAAGCCAATCCAGAACTCTTGATGCTAGCCTACTATTTTTCTGAAATGGCAATAACTCCGATATGTGGAATTTTTCCTGTTTGTAAAACAAAAGAGTCCAAATGGTTGAATATCTAAAAAAAGAAAGAAAATACTACAAAGTAAATAAAAGTAGCTCAAAAGTGAATCATACCTGCAGTCTGGGAAGAAGTGTTGGATATGGATATAACATCTGTAAGGCTTTTGAATCTTCTTTCATGTGGTGTATTACTGGTTTGCCAAAACCAAACCCATGTGCGTAATTTGTACCAGTGAAAGAAATCAAACTGGGGTCGCGAATGCTTTCTCCGCGACCATTAAAATTCATCTGTCTCAAACTAATATCATCCATATCATAACTATCATATGTGCCATCCTCACCTAATTCTAAGTCTTTATCTTTCTTTCTATTGTCTTCATTATAAATGGCCTCTCGTAGAGAATCGTCATTTAATGAAGGTAGTAAAAAACATTTTGACAAATTCAGCTCAATATTCCAGAATTCATTCAGCTGGTTAAGTTCCCTCACAGACACTGAAAAGTCTGCCTTGTTGGGTCTCACTAATATATTTGATTCTGACCGGTTGATATCTATTGACTGCAAAGGATCATCCAGCATATGTTTATTGGGAAACTCTGAAACCTCATTCACACCTTTGACAAAGGGTAATAGACTTAAGCCTTGTTTACAGCATTTCAAAACATCACCATTCACCCCTATATTTAACTTTTGAAATTTCTCAGCAGTGATATCAAGGGGGGAGTAACACCAATTTTCATTCTGCTTGCTTGATTGCCATAGTTCATCTTCACTTCTAGCTAGTGAATCTTTTTGTGATGTCAAAAATCCCAAAATCTGTCCTGAAAATGTTAATGGTTCCGATCCAATAGAGTAATCTCCTGATATACTAAAATTATATCCCAAAAGCCTCAGTAAATTCATGGAGAAGTTTTCAAACAGTGACAACTTTCTATCACCTTTGTCTGAAACACTCTGCTCGGCATCAGACATCTTGTCACAGATCAAAGCATGTCGTTGAGGACCTATATCTGCTGCAACCTTTCTGTGGAGAAGTTGAGGAAATATTGGTGACCCAGTTAAAGAGAAAGATTTTTCATGGTTGCCAAGAGAATTCTTCTCATATACTTCAACATGATCTCTCTGTACATGACGCAGAAGTTGTAGTGATTTCCCAGCTGATACAATTGCCTTGGCTATAGGTTGTATAAAAATTGGACAAATAGGAACTTGTTCATTATTACTCTGATTTCCATTCTTGAGTTCAGGTGACTGTTTGTCTCTAGATGAACCTAAAGATAAGTATTTATCTGATCCTCTCTTTTCATCCTTCACTGATGCACAAGTTGTTGAATGAAGACTAGGATCATTAATTGCAGTCCCCTTTTGGCGTACGAAATAGCCTTTTTCCCAAAATGCTGAATCCGCAACAGCAATTGCACGATTGGCATAAAAGAACAACTGCAATGAGTCGTTAGCATCAAAATACACTTTTTAAGATTGAATATAATGGTCATCAGAAAAACTAGTTGTGTAATTTTCTGCCCTAGCAGTTGCAAAAACAATATTAACCATTTGATCACAAAAGTATGTGACCCAAATTACCATATACAACAATCTGAGGCTCTGTACTAATTGGATGCACAATCATAATCAAAACAGATATAGATAAACTACATTGCACCCACCATCCAAGCATAGATCCCAAGTGGGGTCTAAGAAAAAAATAAAAAGAGCCACTAACTTCCTACCGTAACAGTGACAAAAGCATTATTATATATCTATGCTCTATGGAGTTTCAGGGATGTGGATGGTGAGGGATGTTGGGATGCTTATCCACTATGGGGGTACTTTTGGGCCAGTTTTCAGGGCAATTCTTATAAACTATTAAGTTCTAAAATAGAGAAATCTCAAATATTCATATCATAACATTGATAAAGCATTCAGCATAGACAATATAGAACCTTTATGAGCATGGAAAATTGAATAGGAATCAAGGGAAATACTTATTTTGCCTTACAAAAATGACATTTCTTGCTGAATTCGACTTGTATTAATGGACGTTAAATATAGCATGCCAGCTTTGTCTATAACAGTACCTGTATACTAAACAAGTTGTCCACTGTATCAAAACGAAATAATGCTCGATTGTGGCTTTGACTGTGAAGATGTAGAATTTCGCAATAGGGGATATATATTTTGCACATTTGGTGATCATGATTCATCATTGGTCCGGTACTTGTTTAAACTTATAGTTTGATAAGAAATTGGGGGCAATGCCCCCAGCAGGTCAAGGGGCAGCAACCCTTGGAGTGTCCGAGGGCAGCACCCATGGCACACTCTCTATCACAGTATAGGGTGGGCCTGACAGGTGGAGCCTCTGCCACCAGGCCCAAATTAACACCTTCAAAACCACAAAAACATTCATGAACACCATTTTTATAGTGTTCTGTACATCCTAGTGGGCTTGTAATAAACCAAACAAGCATTGAAAGATTACAAGCTTTTCTTTTTCAGTTGCATAAAATTGTGCATGGGCATGTGAGGGGACGGCAAGCCATGCATGGATGGGGAATTGAATGTCCCCTAATCATCTTGGGGACAGCTAGCCCTCTCCTACGTTCCTTGTTTGTTTCCTGGTTGTCTCCGAAATGTTTCCAATTTTTCGATGAAATGGAGGATGGGAGGGAATGTTTTCTATATATTACAAGAATGAATAAGCAAATTGTCTCATGCATCTATCTCAGGCTATGTAGTTTCTTGAATGCCAGTTATAATATAATTGGATATAGATTCACTTCATTGTATCTATTGCCTATACAAGCACAAATCCAAATATAATTCTAAGCAAACAGAAACAAAGTAGATCCTTTAAATTATACTTTTAGAAAAAAATTAAATACAGTACCTCACCAAAAGGATCACTCAGAGTGCCTTCATGCAGCCAAGAATCCAAGGACTCAGTCAATGGGCGCAAACTGCATATGAACAATAGTAATAATGTGTGATAAGGTTCCTCCTGAGATAAACAAATTAACTCAATCATTAGGATTATCAGATTTCATGGAGTGGATTGAGACAGAATAAAATAGATAAGCAACAAATAAAAAAGTGAAAACGTAACCATACAAGTAATATCTCACTAACCTCCCCATCTTCAACCAAACAAAATTCATTCAGCTTTTCATAGAGATGATCAAGAATGTGTGTTGCCAGTTCCCCAGCTGCCATTTCATTTTTCAATTGACAAGAAGGAATCACACCATTAACAACTTGCAACAGAAATTCTGCCCCTGCACAAACCCTGCCCGATCCAAAAGTTGGCAACCAATGTAATACGATGAGTAAACTACTTAACACACAATGAGATTGTACTACCACAATTGCCTAGCAGATTCATCATGTCACATCCAATTACAGATGAACCTAATTATTATGGAATAAACACAAAATCATACACTAAGGCAATCTGATGTTCAATGGATGTGGCTAAGATAACACATGAGAATGCAAGATGTCATATGTTCCACCATATCCCCTTTTAGAGGGGCCAGGAATGCACAAGAAGGCGAAAACTGGTGGAGTGGGAGAACCCTCAACATCTTAGGCAATAGGAAATAGCCAGGCGATTGTACAGAAAAGATAAAACATATTATGAAGCAACACCTACAAATTTCATTTATTTAGAATAAAACATACATATAACAACAGCCATATTTGAAATGAGCAGTGATTTGTGCACATAGGCTGTCTCTGGATGATGCAGGCAAATTGATAATGATTCCAGAGGCAGTGATTGATTTCAGGGAGCATACGCTTTGAAAGATGTTTATCAAAGAGTACTTGATGAAGTGGAAAAACTTACCAGTGGAGGATGCAACATGGGAAAGATCATATTTCACAACGTCCAAACAATCTTGACATACTGCATAATATGAGACTTCTGATTTGAATTTGAGGGTCCAAATTCAAACCATAAGAATGGCAATAAAAAGTGACATTTCTGGACAGCAAAATCAGGTATTCAAGTAAAGAAATGGTTCAATTATACTATTAATAACATGTTCAAGAATAAAAAGAAGCTAGAAATGAGTTCTTTAGTTAAAACTTAAAAAAAGGCTCGATTTAGTGCCATACAGCCTCCTTGGATATGATGATTCATTCAACACTATGATTTCCTATGGATGAAACTAAATGACAAAAAATTATTAAAATAATATCTTCTATGTTATTTTTATTATTTTTTTATAGGCACTTCTAGATACTGTAAATATGTATAATAGATTCTTTCTATTATTTCTATGTTTCTTTTTAGAAACATCTCAAATGTAAACAACTCGCTCTTTGTTAGTAATCATTCAATTATTTTACCAACTACGTCTTGTAACAGGGTATGAGAGCCAAATTATCGTCTTGAAAAATTATTAATTCTTCACTGTAATTAATTGTTCTTATAAATTTGAAATTACTGAGAATTTTTTGCAGAAATTCATTGTTTGAAATCCAGCTAGGGTTTTCCTGTCACAGTTCACACCATTTCTGCAAATATTTCTTGGACAAAAGGAGTTGGTTAATGCTCGTTTTTGGTAGCTACATCAATGAGATTTATTTCCTGTGCTTCATGTCAAAGGTTTTTGTTGTTCTGTGGCTTGTCTTTTGCAATATTATTCATGCCATTTTTATGCTTCTCTTACCTGCCCGCGGCACAAGAAACTCATCTTCTTGACATCATTTTATGTTTTCTCTGGCTCCTACAACCCTCTATTTGGTCATTTTTCTCTTCAGATGAATTTTAGCATGCATAGACTTTACCTGCTGTTTTTATCCAGACAAACAGGTCTCTATCTGCATTTTTTGACCTCTTTTTCGGTCAGCGGTTTCTGCATCACCCCCGTCTTTTGATCGTGTCTAAGCGTTGGTTTTGGTGAACACAGGTCTCTATCTGAATTTTTTGACCTCTTTTTCTGTCAGTGGTTTCTGCATCTCCCCAACCTTTTGCTTGTGTCTGAGCATTGGTTTTGGTGAACAAACTCCCTCCTGCTCTTCCTCTTAGTTCCTGCAAAAGGTTTCAGCACATGTGACCAGTATTTCCTCAAATTTTCAGCCATTTTCTGAAGATTTTTGCACTCGTTGAGCACTTTTTTCCATACTTTCAATTCTTTGACCGGATTCAAAATCTAATTTCAAATTCTTGGTGGGTTTTTCAAGACCCAACTCAGTTGCTTTCGGACTTTTTGGGTACCTCCTTTTTTGTGCCTCAAATTTTGTGGCAGTCTGAATTTTATTTCATTTACTAATTCTTGGTGGGTTTTTTGCGATCTCCATTGGGTTGTCTTCGAAAATTTCTAGGTGTCTCGAATTTTGTGCCCCAAATTTTGTGCCAACAGATTCATGTTGAAATCTGTGCATATACCTGCCTCTGTAAACAGTACATTCAAACTTGTGCATTCAACCATCTATTGTTGTTTTTTGTACCTTGAATATTGTGCAATGGCATATTTGACCAATATTCTATTGGAAGGCAGTCAAAAATTCATGGCAAGAACAACAGTACCTGGAAGCAGTGTATGATGACACTTCTTTAGTACAAGTGTCTTGACAAAGCCAAACATCCTAAGGAAGCAAGCACACAGAAGGATAAATATGATTAGCAGAATCAAGAAGCTGTCCTGCTCATCAAACTTCCCATCAGTGATGATCAGCTACTACAGGTTCCCTCCAGTCAAATAGCTGCAGAAATTCAGAGTCATCTGAAAGGTTTGCATGAAACCTCAGACAAAAGTTTGTGCATTCTTCTTGAAGAACACGCTCTTCTCAATCATGATGGATGATCAGGTATCTTTGCAGGAACATCTCAATAAAATCAAGGATATTCATGATCACTTGGAAGCCATTGGACACAAAATGGAAGAAAACGACATGGTAATCACTCTGAGAGTCTCCCATCTTCCTCTAAGCACTTTCTTGAAACTCTCAACATTGCTTCCACCCATTCCGATATTTTGTTTTTTGATATTTCTATAATGCTTCTTCAAATAGATCGCTAGAAACAACAATTTGGCAGTAGTATAAGCTCATCTTCTAATAGTCAAGCCTTCTCAGCTAAATCCATAGGCCACTATCCGTTCTCTCAATCTTCTCAGCAGATTCCTTCTGATCGGTCCTCCGAAGGACCAAAGTAGAAAAATGTTCAATGCAATTACTGCCATAAGTTGGGTCGTATGAAGTTGGAGTGTCAGAAATGCTCAACTGCTCAAGCCAAGTAATCTAGTTCACAGCCTCAAGTGCATGTTGAGGAGCACACTAAGCCACGTGAATCTACCTTTTATGCCTTCGTGGCTAAAAGCCTTGTAGATCATGTCAAATTCTCTACCTGGTATATTGATTCAGGTGGCTCCACCACTTCACACATCGTCAAAATTGGTTCACAGACTTCCAGCCATTCTCAAACCCAATTATTTTTGGAGAAGGGTACATCGTTGCTGGGAAAGGGAATATCCAGATTCAGTCTAGAGGAAGGAAAGTGATTTTCCATGATGTGTAATATGCTCCAGGCATGGAACTCAATCTTCTCTACGTTAGTCGAATTCTGAGACATTCTTCTCAATTTGACATGACCTTCAATTCACATCAGTCCAGTATCACTGATCAGGAAACTTGGTCCACAATTGTCGTTAGTGTTGAAGATCATGGTTTTCAAACTTGACTCTGGGGATGCTCAAGAGCTTGCTATGACAGCCCATCACTACTCTAATAGCACTCTCTGGCATTGACTGTATGGGCACTTGAATGTGCACTATCTTTCTCAGCTTGTTTGGGAAGATCTTGTCATTGGACTGTCAGTAATTTAGTCCCAGAATCTTGGAGTTTGCAAAGCATGTCAGGTTGGGAAGCAACATAGAGCTCCTTTTTCATATGGCGACTTTTGGAAAGCTTTTAAGTTATTATAACTGGTCTTGTTGATGTTTTTGGACATATGGCTACTCCCTTAGTTACTGGGTCCAAGTATTTTTTAGCTTTGTTTGATGATTTTAGTGGTAAAATGTGCATGTATTTCCTTCATCAAAAATCAAAGGTGTTTGTAACTTTGTTGTATTTCAAAATTTCAAATTATTTGTAGAAAAAGAGTCTAATCAACATATTATTACTCTTACAATTGACAATGGGGGTATGTTTTATTCCTCCTCCCTTTTTTGTGATCAACATGGCATAAGGTCCCAATTAACATCACCCTACACCCCTCAACTAAACGGTGTTGTTGAATGTCAAAAGCACACGATCACTGAAATGGCTCGGTCTATGCTTGAAGACAAGCATGTTCTAAAGATGTTTTGGGCCGAAGCTGTCCACACTATCGTCTACCTCCTCAACTAATCTCCTATAGCAGTTGTCAAGAAGATAAACTCCAGAAAAGGCCTGGTCAAACCATAACCCCAGAATCAATCATTTCAAAGTTTTTTGCTCAACTGCATTTGTCTAGTTCCTGATGCTAAATGCACCAAGTTAGATGCCAAGAGCCAGAAACTCATGCTAATTGGCAACAATGATAATCACAAAACCTACTGCCTAGTCAACATCAAGACTAATCGTCTCATCTTCAATCATGATGTGGTGTTTAATGAAGAGCGAGGGCCATTTCATCTCTCTCCTCCAGTTATGAATTCAATGGATCAGCCTCTCCAAGCACAAGACTTGCATATCAGATTAGAAGGCTCTAGTTGTTCCTGATCTTTGCCTCTCCTCCAGTTCCTTCTCTGACAGGCTCACCTGGACATACAACCATACCACCTGATTTTGCTCAAGATTTATCTGACCTTCAATTTGATGATGATGATCTCCTTGCACCTCCTACTTCAAATGTTAGCACTTCTACTCTCCGGCCTACGTGTTGAGTTAAGATGATTGGCATATTACAATAATAGATAAGACGTCTATTATTAGTTAATGGTTATCTTGTAAATATCTTTAGTTTTAGTTTGCTTTCGTTTTTTGCTTTCTCTGGAATAGAATGTTTCTATTCTTTACGATCGTTTCCTAAGGAAACATCGTCTCTTCCTTTTGTATAAATTGACCTTTCGGTCTCTGTTATTAATAAGCAAGTATTTACCAATTACCTCGTAATATGGTATCAGAGCTAAATACTTAAATTTTTTCGGAAAAATTTATAATTTCTTCTTGAAATTATTTGTTTAAATTTTTCCAAAATTATTTCAGTTAAATTCTCCAAAACCCACCTAGGGTTTTCTACTTGGAGAAATTCCCGAATTACGAGTCTGCAAATTGCATGAAAATCGTGGTCGTTTTGTACCATTCTTCGCTGGTATCTAAAAATTGCGATTTCTTTTGCCTAACATCTTCTGCAAATCGCGTTTTTTTATTGGTATTTTTTACCACGGATTGTCTGGTCCTTCAGACTCACGGCTCTGTGTTTGGTGAAAATCGTGGCTGCTCTCTTCAGCAAGCTCACGTGGTATCAGTCGCGGCTCTGCGTTTTTTTTACAAACCTTTGCAAATCCGCCATCATTTGGAGGTCACACTCTGTCTTGCAACGTCTCAGTCTCTAATCATTTGCTGGGAAGCAGATTCGACCATTTTTCATTAAGAAATCTGAAGTTTTTTCAAGCTTTTTTCAGCTAGGGCCGTTTTTTTCGAAACCCTAATTTTTGGGGTCGGAAAAAAATTTTGTTTGCAAATTCTTGGTGGGTTTTTCGAGAGCTCAACTGGGTTGTCCGTTTTTTCTGGGTGCCTCGATTTGTGTGCCTCGATTTTCAAGCCAGCGGATTCAAAAAATGACAGCAGATTCCTTCTGGATTTTTCAAGCTCTCTTCTGGGTCATTCTCTGATTCTTCTGGGTCTTCCGTATTTTTGCCTCGAAGAACGTGCCTTCACAGTTTTTCATTGAAAAACGTGCCATGGCATCTCTGACAAATATTCTGCTCGAGCATAATTCCAAATTCAATGGTCGCAATTATGGAACCTGGAAGCAGCGCATCATCGCAATCTTCAAATATCGAAACACCGATCAACTTGTTCTGGGTGTTACGCAGCGTCCGACTTCTCCGGGTCCTGATCAAGATACATGGGATCTGAATAATCGAGAGGCAATAATGCTTCTCAAACTATCCATAGCTGATGACCAGCTTTCTCAGATTCCATCCAGCAAGACAGCTGCCGAAATCTGGACACATCTAAAAGGTCTTCATGAGACTTCCGACAAGAGCAGAGCCTTCTTTCTGAAAAACACTTTGTTTTCTATTGTCATGGATGAGCGCACCTCGCTCCAGGCACACCTGAATCGGATTCAGGAAATCCGTGATCAGTTACTTGCCATCGGTCGCAAGATGGAGGAAGAGGATATTGTGGTAATCACTCTTCGGAGTTTACCAAATTCCTATGAGCATTTTATCGAGACTCTCAACATCACATCTACTGGTGTTGATCTAAAGTTCACTGATCTCTACACCCTACTACTTCAGCAAGATCGGTGGAAACAACAGTTCGGTAGCAGCTCCAGTTCCACCTCCACTGAGCAAGCCTTTGCTGCGAAATCCTTTCAGAAGGATAAGGGCAAGTTTCAGCAACCATCTCAGCAGAAGTCTTCTGCTCCAGCATCCGATGGTACCAAAAAGAACATTCAATGCAACTATTGCCACAAGTATGGTCACATGAAGGTTGCATGTCGGAAACGCTTAGCTGCCCAGTCTAAGCAATCAGGTTCGCAACCCAAAGCGAACAGTGCAGAGCACACTGAGCAGGCAGAATCTACCTTTTACGCCTTCATGGCTAAAAGACCCGCAGATCATGTGCAGTCATCTGCCTGGTACATTGATTCAGGTGCCTCTCGACATTTCACTCACCGCAGAGACTGGTTTATTGACTACCAGCCTTATTCAGATTCTGTTATCTTTGGTGGTGGAGAAGAGTACACAGTTGTTGGTAAAGGCAACATTCAAATTCAGTCTGTTGGGAGGAAGCTCATATTCCTTGATGTGTACTACGTTCCAGGGATGGAACTAAATCTACTCTCGGTCAGTCAGTTGTTGCGACATTCTCCACACTTGGCAGTCACCTTCAGTTCACATCAGTGCACCGTCACTGATCGGGCGACTAAGTCTACTATTGCAGTTGGTCTTGAGGATCATGGTCTTTTCAGACTAACTTACTAATTCTGGTGATTCTCAGGACTTAGCTATGGCTGCTCGACGATCTTCCATCAGCACACTTTGGCATCAGCGATATGGGCACTTAAATGTGCATTATCTCTCACAACTTGCTCAGGATGAGCTTGTTCTTGGTTTGCCATAGATTCAAACCCAACACCTTGGAGTTTGTGACGCATGTCAGGCTGGGAAGCAACATCGCACACCTTTCCCCAGTGGCGATTCTTGGCAAGCTTCTCAAGTACTTCAGCTTGTTCATGCTGATATCTACGGCCCTATGGCCACTCCTTGTGTTCTTGGGTACAAGTATTTTCTGTTGTTTGTAGATGATTTCAGTAGAAAAATGTGGGTGTATTTCCTTAAAAAGAAATTCGATGCATTTATTGTATTTCAGAAGTTTAAACCCTTAGTTGAAAAAGAGTCTGGGAAATCTATTATTACTCTTAGATCAGACAATGGGGGGGAATTTTGTTCTAATGTTTTCTCCAACTTCTTGGATACACATGGCATCCAACACCAGTTCACCACACCCCACACGCCACAACAGAACAGTGTAGTTGAACGTCGAAACAGGACAATCACCAAGATGGCTCGTTCCATGCTCGAACACAGACATGTTCCGAAGCGTTTTTGGGCAGAAGCAGTTAACACTGCAGTTTATCTGTTGAACCGGTCACCCACAGTGGCGGTCAAAGGTAAAACTCCGGAAGAGGCCTGGTCAGGTCGCAAGCCCAGAATCAGTCACCTGAAGGTTTTTGGCTCGTTGCTTTTGTTTGGATCCCTGATGCTTCACGCACCAAGTTGGATGCCAAGAGTCAAAAACTGATGCTTGTTGGATATAGCAGTCTTCACAAAGCCTACCGCCTTATTGATGGTGAGACATCTCGTCTCATATACAGCCGCGATGTAGTCTTTGATGAGCAGCGAGGACCATTCATGCCTGTTTCTCCTGTTCCTGATCCAACAGACCAGCCTATGCAGGTTCATAATTTGGGAGTTCGGCTTCCATTAGGTCCACCTGATGAGAGGGCTCTAGTAGCTCCTACAGCTCCAGTCCTGCCAGTGATACCTGTACAGCCACCTCCGGCTTCTCCTGTAGGATCACCTCGTTTTGAAGATGCTTCACCTGAGTTTGATCCAGATTCTTCTGATCAGGATCCTGCTGATCAAGCATCTCCTAGTACTACTGTTGGTCATTCTCCTCTCCGGCCTAAGTGGTGGGCTAAGACACTTGCTGATCTTCATGATGATGAGCTCATTGATGGGAGAACTACTCGGAAAAAGAGCAAAACTAT
This sequence comes from Cupressus sempervirens, assembly GCA_028749045.1. Taxonomy (NCBI): domain Eukaryota; kingdom Viridiplantae; phylum Streptophyta; class Pinopsida; order Cupressales; family Cupressaceae; genus Cupressus; species Cupressus sempervirens. The sequence goes on from CM053788.1 coordinate 223,826,778, forward strand.
AGATTCTGTTAACTTTGCTCTTATGGCCAACATTCACAGTGTGTTTGAACCTCAAACATATTCCGAGGCTAAAGGAATTCCAGAGTGGGAACAGGCCATGCAATCTGAACACCAGAGCCTGCTAAAGAACAACACTTGGGTCCTTTCTGATCTTCCCCCAGGGAAGAAACCCATTAGCTGCAAATGGGTCTACAAAATCAAATACAAATCAGATGGTACTTTGGATAAGTACAAAGCTCGTTTAGTGGCAAAGGGTTTTTCTCAACGTCAGGGCATTGATTATGAGGAGACCTTTGCTCCTACTGCAAAGATGAGCACCATCAGATTAGTCCTAGCCATGGCAGCACCGTTTGCCTGGAAGGTCCATCAGATGGACGTAAAGAGTGCTTTCCTGAATGGTGATCTCCATGAAAAGGTCTACATGACGCAGCCTCCTGGTTTCAAGGTTGCTGGTAAAGACCATCAGGTTCTCAGATTGGTAAAAGCTCTCTATGGTTTGAAGCAGGCCCCTCGGGCATGGTACATCAAGATTGATAAGTACCTCAGTGATCAAGGCTTCAAGAGGAGTTCTTCAGACTCAAATCTGTACATCAAGACTACTGACAGTGACATCATCCTTCTGGTTATCTATGTGGATGATCTGATCATCACTGGCAGTTCGGCATCTTTGATTCAGGGAATCAAACAACACTTATGCCAGTCTTTTGATATGACTGACCTTGGGCTCATGCATTATTGCTTAGGTGTTGAAGTTTGGCAACAGTCTTCTGGTATATTCATCTCTCAGTCCAAATATGCCAGGGCCTTGTTAGACAAATTCCAAATGCAGGATTGCAAACCTGCATCTACACCTATGGAGAAAGGTCTCAAGTTATCAGCCAAGTCTGATTCTCCTTCCGTTGATGATACTACGTATAGGCAACTAGTAGGCAGCCTCATCTACCTATCTGCTACTAGGCCTAATATCAGCTTCGCAGTCAGCTATATTTCACGCTTTATGACAGCTCCTAAGGCTGATCATTGGATGGCAACAAAGCGTGTGCTTTGTTATGTGAAGGGCACTTCTGATTATGGACTTCTGTATTCTCAGAGTTCTAATCCTAAACTCAGTGGGTTCACAGATTCAAATTGGGCAGGCTCTGTTGATGATAAAAAGTCAACATCTGGATATGTGTTCAGTTTGGGATCCGGTGCAGTCACATGGACCAGCAAGAAGCAGCAGGCAGTTTCTCTCTCTTCTACAGAGGCTGAATACAGAGGGACTGTTAAGGCAGGATGTGAAGCTGTCTGGCTTCGTCGGATGCTTGGGGATATGCAGATGTCACCAGCAAGACCGACTACTCTGTTTGTTGATAACGAAGGTGTTATCAAGTTAGCACGGAATCCAATCTTCCATGAACGAACCAAGCATGTGGATGTTCATTTTCATTACATACGACAGCTGGTTGAAGACGGGACTATAGATCTGCAGTACGTTCCTACCACAGATCAAACTGCAAACATTCTCACCAAGCCTCTTGGTCCTGATAAATTTGTCAAATTCAGAGGACAGCTTGGTGTGTTAGATAGATTAACCATTAAGGGAGGGTATTACAATAATAGATAAGACGTCTATTATTAGTTAATGGTTATCTTGTAAATATCTTTAGCTTTAGTTTGCTTTCGTTTTTTGCTTTCTCTGGAATAGAATGTTTCTATTCTTTACGATCGTTTCCTAAGGAAACATCGTCTCTTCCTTTTGTATAAATTGACCTTTCGGTCTCTGTTATTAATAAGCAAGTATTTACCAATTACCTCGTAATATGGCAGTCTTCGTGATGATGAGATCATTGAGGGTAGAACTGCTTGAAAAAAGAGCAAACCTTCTGACTCGGTAAATTTTTCTCTCATGGCCAATGTTCACAATGTGTATGAACCTCAAACATATACAGAGGTGAAAGGAATACCCAAGGGGGAAGAAGCTATGTAGACTGAGCATCATAGTCTATTAAAAAATAACATCTAGGTTTTTTGAGATCTTCCTTTAAGAAAGAAACCCATCGGTTGCAAACGGATCTACAAAGTCAAATTCAAAGCTGATGGTACTTTAGATAAGTACAAGGCTCGTCCTTTTGCCAAGACTTCTCTAAGTGAGAAGGAATTGGCTATGAAGAGACCTTTGCTCCCAATGCAAAGATGAGCACCATCAAATTAGTCCTTGCCATGGCAGCTCAATGTTACAAGAAGATCCATTAAATGGGCGTCAATAGTGTGTTCCTAAATGGTGAGTTACAAGAAGTGTACATGGCACAACCTCTTGGATTCAAGGTTTGATCCAGAGAGTTGAGAGACATTGAGCTGAAAAATTTAAATTTTTTTAAATGTCTATTCTTTTTCTGACTTTTTCTAGGTTATAGTAAATTACATTTTCGAAGGTCTTTTGGTCAAACTTTGATGATTCGACTTTCATCAGACCTTCAAATTGGGCTGTCAAAGGCAGACAATTTTAGGGACTAGAGTAGATTTTTTATTTTTCTTTCCAACAATGCAAATAGTTCTAAATTTCGAGCACCGAGTCAAAAGTAATGACCCCACCTAAGTTGGGGTAAATAAATTCCTAGTTTTTGAAAAAGAAAATTATAAGTTTTGTTATTTTACTACAGCCAATTATTCAATTTGAATTCTTGTGGTTGTGGTGACTTGTTCTATGATTGTATATTCTTACAATTTCGAAGAAGATGGCTTTTGGATTGCATTCAATTCTTTCGAGCTTGCAAGTTTTTTCAAATTGAACATACATATCACAGGTTTATTGTTGTTTCAACCCGTTTCTTAATTCAAAACAGTGGTATCCAAGCAAGAACGCTCTTGAGTGCCAATTCACACAAGATCTTCCTATTGAAGATTAAAATTGGACACACGAGATTTGTCTAAATACCCTCCTTTGAGACGCACACAACCAAAGATGTCAAATGATTTATCAAACGTTGTTAAGAAAATGGTGGAAGATGCTTTAACTAGGCAACGAGAAGAGATGATGAGTCAATTTTCACACATTTTACAGAACCAACAACCCTCTAGGTCAGTAGCACCATTTCATAGAAATACCCCTTTCAAAGTACAGGTTATCACTTGTCAAAATTGGATCAATATTTCTCTGTAGATCATCTATGGTGTATAAAAGATAACATTTCCTCTCTTGAAAGCTATGAAAGTCATGTGAGACTAGCATGGAAAACGAAGATGGTGAAAAAAGATAGGGAGTCGCATGTTGGAGAAGGATTATGAATACACTGATAACAAGTCCACATGGGGAGAACTTGTGGAATACATAAAAGAAGCATATTGCCTGAAGATATATAGGAACAAAACTATATAGAATGGCAGTTGCTTCGACAAAAGAGGGACCAATCTATGCAAGATTACACCAATACATCCCATGCACTTTCAGAAAAACTTGGTATAGAAGATTCAAAGAAACACCGAATTCTGAAATATCAGTGTGACTTCATAGATATATTCAAACCTTGATGGAGTTCTTGAATATTAAAAGATTAGAAATTGCTTTCAAATACGCTACAAAAATTGAAGAGAAATTCAAACAGAAAGGGAAGAGAGGCTGCTTTGCAAATAATAAGCCAAGGGGTGAAGGTAGCAATAAATTTGAGGAAAACATGTTGCCAAGGACCCTCCCTCAAATTCACCTAAGAATACATGGTGAGCTGCTAAAAAGACACAAACAGATATAGGCATGTAAGGCGAGATATATAAGAGCCCAACCCATAACACAAAGGATTGTTGGAGCATTAAAAATTTGACGACAGAAATACGAGGAGAAGAAGCTGAGCCTGAATAATCACCAATAGAAACTTGTGTGAAAAAGAAGAGTGATTCAATCATAGAAGTATATTTGCATGTCGCAGTTGCAACTACAAAAGTATTGCCTCATGAAGATGAAGAACGATTGTTCCATTCACAAATGCGGTTTGATGGAAGGCCTCTACATTTCATTGTTGACAATGGTAGCCAAATGAACTTAATTTCTAGGGAGATAGTCAAAAGATAAAATTTGAAAATGACAAGACACCCAAAACCATACTACATGGGATGGGCCAATGAGGGGCAAGATATTCAAATAAATTAGCAGCGTCATTTGCAATACTCAGTCAAACCATTCAAGGAGGAAGTACTTTGTGATGTAGCACCTTTAGATATATGTGATGTCTTGTTGGGGCAGCCATACGTGTATCAAAGGCATAGGATGTATGAATCACAACCACGCAATGTCACAATCAAGCTTAGTCAAAAGAAATATCGCATCCCAGATGTACGCCCAACTCAAATTGCTTCTTTGATTAGTGCTAAACACTGTAAACATTTGATTGCTCAAACTGGAACTTCTGTTTTCCTCATGATTCATCCTCAAGAAAAAAGTTTGTTGTTTTTAATACACGTGCTAAGGTGGCCACAATAATAGACCCAAAAACTAAAATGGATAAAATTCTAAAAGAGTATCATAGTGTGTTTGAATCAGAGTCCCCAAACTCGTCATTAGTCAAGTGAGTTGGCGAGCTTGATCAAGCCAGCCAAGTTATGTCAACTCGATAACTCGGATAAACAAGTTTTGGGACATGGCATTTATTTCCTTTCTTATACTTTAAGTTATATTTGTATAAATATTGTCAGGATGTTCGGGATAGGTTTCAACTTCATTGGAGTTGAGATGCAAAACCTAGATTTTGGAGTTTTCCAAGAGACTCGGCCAAATTCCAAGATTCAACACACCTTCAGCACTATAACCCCCCATAACCTATCGTGGCTTTCTAAGGTAAAACTGAAGCTGGAACGAGGATTGTATAAAGGTTTTAAATTTTTAACTCATTTCATCCAAAATCCCTTTGGTTTCAATTCCATATTCTTAACAAACTTAGCTACAATATACATTTTAGGAAATGATGGATTTATCATTTATGTTCCTTATTTATGTATGTGATGACAAATTAGCTTCTATTTAATGATGCTATAGTGTCTTTAAATTTTATTCAATAAAGGGTGCATGAAACAAGTTTTAAATCGTTAAAAATCTCTATATTTCAAGGGTTTTTTCATTTATCAAGTTAGTCTTGCCAAGTCCAAGTTTGGGAACTATGGTTTAAATCACCGTTGGGGTTGGGGGTCCCAACAAATTGTTAAGTCAAACACTCTATTGATTTAATTCTAGGGACACCACTACCACAAGCCAATGTATAGGAGGTCAGTTTTGGAAAACGGTGAAATCAAGAGGCAAATTCAAGAATTCAAGAATTGATTGAAAAAGGACACCTTTGGCCTAGTGCTTCAGCATGTGGAAATCCAATAGTTCTTGCTATGAAGAAAGATGGGACATGGAGACTTTGTAGTGATTACAAGGCATTGAACAAAATTACTATGAAAAACAAATATCTAAGTCCTTGAATCAATGATCTTTTGGATCAACTTAGGGGGGCTAAGTTATTTACAAAAATTGACTTAAAATCTAGGTATCACCAAGCACAATTGGTCCAACAGATGCATGGAAGACCACATTCAAGTCCAAAGAAAGTTTGCTTAAATGGTTGGTTATGCCCTTTGGTGTTACAAATGCTCCCTCCACATTATGAAGTTGATGAATGATGTGGTTAGACGATTCATTGATTCTTTTATGGTTGAATTGATGATCTTTTGGATCAACTTAGGGGGGCTAAGTTCTTTACAAAAATTGACTTGAAATCTAGGTATCACCAAGCACCAATTGATCCAACAGATGTATGGAAGACCACATTCAAGTCCAAGGAAAGTTTGCTTGAATGGTTGGTTATGCCTTTTGGTGTTACAAATGCTTCTGCCACATTATGAGGTTGATGAATAATGTTCTTAGACTATTCATTGATTCTTTTGTGGTTGCTTATTAGGATGACATACTCATTTTTAGCAAAACTTGGTCTGAGCATTTGCAGGATGTTGAACAAGTGCTTTCACCTCTCTGTGCCAACATAGAAAAGTGTTATTTTGGTATGCAAAGTATCCAATACTTAGGGTATGTCGTGGATAGTAATGGTGTTCATGTGGACCCTGCAAAGATAAAAATAATCAGAGATTGGCCACCTCCTAAAAATTTCGCAAGGCTTCACAGTTTCTTGGGTCTAGCCAACTTCTATCATAAATTTGTATTTGGTTTCTTACATTTATCATGGCTCTTAATTAGTCACTAAGGGATGGAGCACAAGCAAAATTTAAATGGACACAGGAAAAGCAGCAAGCATTTGAGGAAATGAAACTAAGATTATGTTCAGCACTAGTATTGGTCCTTCCATACCTACAAAAATCATTTGAAATAGAAACAGATACATCAGATTATGTTCTTGGTGTTGTACTCATGCAACATGGACATTCGACTGCATATCATAGTGAAACATTTTCTAATACGATACATAGGTACCCCACCTATGAAAAGGAGTTGTATGCCATTGTTCAGGCCTGCAAACAATGGAAGCATCATATCTTGGGAAAGGAAACTGTTCTACATACAAACCATAAACCTCTTCAATTCTTGCAAACACAAGGGAAGTTGCAGAATGATAAACATCAAAGGAGGTCAACTTATCTACAACTATTTCACCTCAACATTCGTCATAACAAGGGAAATAGTTATAAAGTGACAGATTGTTTGAGCATGCCTCCAATTGTAGATTTGACAATGGTGTTGGATTCATGTGGTCATCAAACAACAACTTAGGCTCATCTATATGGTAATGATCCTAATTTTTCTAACATTTACAAAAAAGTTCTAGGAGGGAAGTATGTTCTTAATTTTCACTTGTATCAAAATTCTTAATGTTCTTAATGTTAAATTCTTGATGATTTGATTATCAATGGCAGTTCCAAATTATTAATTTGGGGAATCAAACAAAATCTTTGTCAATCTTTTGATATGACCAACCTTGGATTTCTTCATTACTGCCAAGTTGTCAAGGTTTGGCAACAATCAAAATGGCATCTTCATCTCTCAATCTAATTAGACACAGGCTTTGCTAGACAAATTCAAAATGCAAGATCGTCAAAGGGACTCATTTCAACTGCTAATTGCATCAAAACTTAGGAAAGCTTGTCGTTTTTCTTTGCAAATCACATGGCTTAAACACGCGTCTAAAGCAGCTCGTGACATGCATATTTTGTTTTTTGTTTGGAGCAGCAAACGCCTGAAATAAACCCTTCTTTTTCACCCAAATCTCCCATTGTTGGAGCTTGAAGCAAGTGTCTAAAATGAAACAACTCGTGATTGGTCGTTCTCTGCAATTTTTTACCCAAATCTGCCATTGTTGAAGCTTGCTTTGCAAGCAAGTAGGGTTTTGCTCAAAACCCTAAATTTTGATCTCAGAAAATTTTTCTGATTTCAAATTCTTCGTGGATTTTTGGAGAGCTCAACTAGATTGTCGTCTTTTTTTTGGGTACCTTGATTTTTGTGCCTCATTTTTTGAGCCAACGGATCTGGAAACAAACATATTCTTTTTGGGTCTTTCGAGCTCTTTTCTGTGTACCCCTTCAAATTTTCTGGGTCTTCCATTTTTTGCCTCGAAGAATGTGTCCATAGATTTTCACACTTTTTCATTGAAAAACGTGCTATGGCATCTTTGACTAATATTTTGCTCAAGAGCAATTCAAAATTCAACGGTCAGAATTATGGCACTTGGAAGCAACAAATAATAGCTATTTTTGAATATCAGAATACTAATCAAATTGTTTTGGGTATTACACAGTGTCTGATTGCCCCTGGTACTGGTCAGGATACATGGGATTTGAATAATCAAGAGGCGAGGATGCTTTTCAAATTATTCAAAGCTAGTGATCAACTCTCTCAGATTCCATCCGACAAGACAGCTATCGAAATATGGGCACATCTCAAAAATCTTCGTGAGACTTTTGACAAAAGCAGAGTTTTCTTCTTGAAGAACACTCTTTTCTATTATCATGTATTAGCAAACATCACTCGAGGCTCACCTAAATAGGAATCAGGAAATCTGTGATTAGTTGCTTGTCATTGATCACAAGATGGAGGAAGAGGTCATTGTGGTTATCACTCTTCAGAGTTTACCCCAGTCCTACGAGCATTTTATCGAGACTCTCAACACCACTTCTTCTAGCGTTGATCCAAAGTTCACCAATCTCTGCACACTTCCACTTCAGCAAGATCAACGGAAACAACAGTTCAGTAGCAATTCCAGCTCCACCTCCACATGGAAAACCTTTGCTGCTAAATCATTTTAGAAGGATAAAGGCAAGTCTCAGCAGTCTTCTCAATAGAAGTCCTCTGCTCCAGCTTTAGAAGGCTCTCGGAAGAAAAACATTGAATGCAACTATTGCCACAAGTTTGGTCACATGAAGGTTAAATGTTAGAAACGCTTAGTTGCACAATCTAAGCAATCAGGTTTGCAGCCCAACCCAACGCAAACAGTGCAGAGCACACTGAGCAAACAGAATTTGACTTTTACACCTTCATGGCTAAAAGACTTGTAGATCATGTGAAGTTGTTTGCCTCGTACATTGATTTAGGTGCCTCTCCTCATTTCACCCACTACAAAGACCGGTTCACTGACTACCAGCCTTATTCACATTCTGTTATTTTTTTGTGGTGGAGAAGAGTACACAGTTGTCGGGAAAGGCAACATTCAAATTCAGTCTGTTAGGAGGAATCTCATTTTCCTCAATGTGTACTACATTCCAAGGATGGAACTAAATCTACTCTCATTCAGTCAGTTACTGTGACATTTTTCACAATTCAATGTCGCCTTCAGTTCATATCAGTGTACCAACACTGCTAGGGTGACCTAGTCGATTGTTGCAGTGGGTCTTAAGGATCATGGTCTTTTCCGCCTTACTGATTCTAGTGATTCTTGGGACTTAGCTATGGTTGTTGGGCGGCCTTCTTTTAGCACACTTTGGCATCAGTGTTATGGGCATTTAAACGTGCATTATCTCTTTTAGCTTGCTTGGGAAGAGCTCGTCCTCGGTTTGCCAAAGATTCAAACTCAACAACTTCAAGTTTGTGATGCATGCCAGGCTAGGAAGCAAAATCGCACACCTTTCAACAGTGGTGATTCATGGTGAGCTTCTCAAGTACTTAAGCTTTTTCATGTTGATATCTGCAGCCCTATGGTCACTCCTTACATTCTTGGGTCCAAGAATTTGTTGTTGTTTGTTGATGATTTTAGTACAAAAATGTGCGTGTATTTTCTTGAAAAGAAATCAGATGCATTTCTTGTACTTCAGAAGTTTGAAACTTTAATTGAAATAGAGTCTAGAAAATCTATTATTACTCTTACATCAGACAATGGGGGGAATTTTGCTCTAATGAATTCTCTAGCTTCTTGGATACTCATGGCATTAAACACCAATTAACACATGCCACACACCACAACAGAGCAGTGTAGTTGAACATTGGAACAGAACTGTAATGTCCCCATCTTTTAGCAACTAAGTGGAGTTCTTAGCCTTCACGTTCTTCAAAGGCTAAAAGGAGAAATAAGAGGAAATTGATTAAATTAATTTCTTATAAAGTCATTAAATAAATTTAAATTAAAAGGTGACTTTATATTTAATTAAGTTATTTAATTATTGTATTGCAAGGAGAAGCTTCTAGACAGTGCATTAATTATTGGAAAGGGTGAAGCCTCTAGTAATTTAATTTTCTAGAAGCATAATTAATTATTGTATTGCAAGGGAGGAATTTCTATAGTGCATTAATTATTGGAAGGGGGAAGCTTTTAGTAAATGTAACTAATTAATATTGTATTTCCTTCTAGAAGGGTGAAGGGAAAGTATAAATAGAGGTGGGAGCTTCATTGTTTAGCATCGGATGATGGTGAATTGCATTTGATAGGAACTTGGATGTACAATTCTGTTCTTGGCATTAGAGGACGTCCATCCTCTCTTGTAACATTCTAGACATCATTCCCTTCGGGTTTGACCTTTGGAATTCAGTGCTATCAACTCATTAACAGGCAGCTTGGACGCATTTCCAACTACAGGCAAATGGGGTGTAATTAGTGAGTTGAACAGTTTGTTATGTATTTGATGATGCTAGAGTAATTAGTGAGTTGATATGTATTTAATTTTATTAGTTTGAAAACTAATATTATTTCAGCAGTAGTTCAATTTTTAGTTTGCATCAATTCCTTTTTGTTCATGTTATGTGGTTTAAATCTATGCAAAGACATTACAATCTCTTTCAACAATTGGTTTAGTTCTTGGGCATTTGTAGGGTGCCCATTACAGTGGTATCAGAGCTTTCTTGCAAAGTGTTTGACAAGAAGTTATAACCAGTTGGGCCCATTAGAGTGGTATCAGAGCCAATTCTTGGGCATTTCCAAGGTGTCCATTACAGTGGTATCAAAGCTATAAGTCCTACCATCTAGTGGAGGTCTTAAGCATTTATGTTTGAGCATGCGACAGGGGCATTATAATTTCCGCAATACCAGAGCAAGACAAAGTAGGAGTTCAAACTTGCAGAGCGAATAGGCTAGTTCATCCGTGCAGAGGGACATACAATCTAGTCATACTGACACAGAAAAGATATTCTTTGAATGAGACAATAGTATGGGTGATCGAGATGACAGGAATACAGGATTAGATGGAGGCAGGAATATGGGTCTAGATCAGGAAAATGTAATGTTTAGGTTACTGGGTACATTAGAGGAGGGGCAGCGTATGCAACATGGATATGATATTACAGCTCATGGCTAGACAGATAGGCATCCATATTAATCCAGGTGATGCCAACAATGGAAACAATAACAATGGGGGAAACGACAATAATAGGGGCAATGATAATGGAGGTCGAGGCAACAACAATGGTCTTGAGAATAACATTAATAATAGACATGGCAACAATGGAAATGAGGCTGATAACTTTAGACATGTTGCACACCTAGCTCGAACAACAAGCTCGAGACCTCTTCTACCCACCTTCCCACCCAGAGATCCAATTCAACCAGTTAATGAACCGGAAATTACGGAGTTACAAGATCAATTCGGAAGGGATTGGGAGGCTAGTGGACCGGAGTTTCAGGCAGATATTACCCTCAAAGATTATATGGACTTGAGGATGAGACACATGCCCAGATCAGGAGGAAGAAGTCAAAACCTTGAGCTAAGGAAGAAAGTTGGGAAACTTTCTTTACCTTATTATGATGCTTCAAGGAAGATGACCGCACGAGCTTGGGTGCAGAAGATAGATACATACTTGCAGCTGAATCCTATGCCTAAGGAGGAGGCTATAAAGTATATGGCTATTCACTTGGATGGACCAGCGCATGAGTGGTGGCACCATGGCATGGTAACCTTGGGACATAATCAAATTACATCTTACGAGGAGTACACTGAGAAGCTCATAGAGAGATTTCATACCAGGGATCCTAAATTACAATTTAAGGAATTGGTACAACACAAGCAGTGGGGATTAGTTGAGAAATATATCAGTGAATTTCAGAGGTTAGCTGTGTTGGTCACTGATATTTCAGAGAGAAGGTTAGTAGTGTTGTTTATGGATGAACTCTCAGATCCCTTGCAAGGTTGGGTCAAGGGGCATGACCCAGCTACGTTACAGGAGGCCACTAAAAAGGTTCGTGACTTAGCACCTTCTTCTAGGATCAGATTTCAGCACAGGGATTCTTATATGAAAAAGGACAAAAAATCTTTTCACAAAGAAGCTCAGCCAAAAAGTGATAAGTTGGATAATGACATCTTGAATGATTTGAAAAAGAGTCTATGTTTTCATTGCAAAAAGCCTTGGGATTTATCTCATAAGTGTCCTCTCAAGGCTAAGGCAAATCAAATGGAGTATTTCTCAGCAGAGGAGTCACAGTCAGAGAGGGAGGATCAGCACTCTTATTCAAATGAGGAAAGCACTACAAAGGAGAGCAGCATTCCTGAGGATGAGAAGTCATTGGCACGATTAACAGGGGCTTAGAAGGCAATCACATTTAAGGTCAAGGGTACTATCCAAAGGCAAAAAGTGATCTCACTCATTGACACTGGGGCCACACATAATTTTATAGACGCACAATTGGTAGCCAAGAGAGGTTTACAGACTGAGGAGCATGTCAGGTTTAGAGTCATGGTAGCTAATGGTCACAAATTATTATGCACTCGGAAGATATCTAATCTTCACATCAGATTTGGAGATGGCTATGAGTTGGAGGATGAGTTCTATGTAGTAGATATGGGAGACTATGATGTCATCCTCGGCATGACATGGATGGCCTCGCTAGTCGAGTTCACACTCAACGTAGCAAAATTGGAGATGAGGTTTCAGCATAAAGGGAGAACTGTTGTACTTAGAGGACTTCTAGAAGGGAGTTGCAAAGTAGTCTCCCTGAGGAGAATGTAGAGACTTTTTCAGCATAATGATATAGAGTGGGCAGCAGAATGTTTGACTATACCAGCTTCACGGGAGCCACAGGTGAAGAGTCATCCACCAGATATCCAGGAGATACTTGATAGGCACACTAAGGTACTTGGTGAGATTCCGCATGGGGTTCCTCCTAACAGGGGGATAGAGCATGTTATTGAGCTCGAGGAGGGAGCCAAACCAGTTATGATTACTCCCTATCGCCATCCTAAGAAACACAAGGATGAGATAGAGAAGGCAATTAAGGAGTTGTTGGAGATAGGTCATATCAGGCCTAGTAAGAGCCCCTTTGCTTCAGTAGTAGTGTTGGTAAAGAAGAAAGATGGAACAATGCACATGTGCATTGATTACAGAGAAGCTTCGATCATTTCAAGAAGGTGATGTCATCATGTCCAGTACTAGATCTACTAGATTTCACGAAGCCATTTGAGCTTTATTGTGATGTGTCAAGAGATGGGATTGGGGCAGTCTTGATGCGAAAGAAGCATCCCATTGTTTTTTAGAGCAGGAAGCTCAGTGGAGTGGAAAGGAGCTATTCCATCTATGATCAGAAGATGTTGGCTATTATGTATGCATTGGCTAAGTTCCGGCCCTACCTAGTTGGGGGAAAGTTTGTTATCAAAACTGATCACAACAGCATCAAATAGTTGATGAGCTAACATGATTTGAATGATAGACAACTGAAGTGGATTACGAAGTTACAAGCCTATGACTTTAACATTGAGTTTGTCAAAGGTAAGAAGAATGTGGTAGCAGATGCTTTATCCAAGAAACCTCATATTTGTGCTCTAGTTCAGATTACATGAGATTGGAGAAATAAGATTATAGCAGAGTGTGCGGGGGACACTTGGGCTTCTGGAGTGATTACAGGCACCATACAGGATGATCGTTACGTGGTGATGGACAGATTGATTAAGTTCCAAGGAAGGATATATTTGATTCCTCCATCACAATTTAGGGAGGTAATATTGAAGGCATTTGACGATGCACGTACAGCTGGACATTCATGGGTCTTTAAAACCTATAGGGAGATCCGTGAGCGGTTCACATGGAAAGGGCTCAAGGATGATGTTCAGAAGCATGTCAGGGAGTGTGCAGTTTGTCAACAGAATAAGGGAGAACACACATATCCTATAGGGTTGTTACAACCTTTGCCGATTTCGGATACAAAATGGGAAAGTATTTCTATGGACTTCATCACCAAGTTACCACGAGTACAAGGGAAAGATTGCATCTATGTGATAGTTGACCGGCTGACGAAGCTTGCTCACTTCTTTGTTATTCCATCCACTTACATAGCAGCACAGGTGGCTAATCTTTTCTTCAGAGAGATATTCAGGTTATATGGGCTACCTAGTTTTATTGTCAGTGATTGAGAGAGTAAATTTATGCGTACTTTTTGGCAGGAATTGTTTAGGTTGTGTGGTACAGATCTTACACCTAGCACTAGTTATCATCCACAAACAGATGGGCAGACAGAGATTGTGAATAAACGGGTGGAAGGATATCTGAGGAACTATGTGACTGAACAACAAAGGGCTTGGTTCAAAAGGCCACATATGGGAGAGTACTATTATAACACCACTTATCATATGTCCATCAAGATGACTCCATTCATGGCACTGTATGGTTATGAAGCACCTAGTTTCATGGATCTGGTATTGGGGGATAGTAGAGTGCCCAAAGCAAAACACTTCTTGCAGGATAGTCAGGATATTTTGAGGGTGCTCAAGGAGAATATACAGCAAGCCCAAAATCAGTAGAAATTGTATGCTGACCAGCACCAGATAGAGTGCAACTTCGAGGTTGGGGATATGGTTTACCTGAGGCTACAACCATACAGACAGTCATCACTCAAGAAGAGCAGAGCAAAGAAGCTGAAGCCTAGGTTTTATGGCCCCTCTAGAGAGATTCGCAAGGTGGGCAAGGTTGCTTACGAGATTGAGCTTCTAGAGGGTAGTCCGGTGCATAATGTGTTTCATGTTTCGAGGCTGAAGAAAACCATTGATCAGAGAGTTGTGCCTTCTACAAAATTGCCACCATTAGATGAGGAGGGAAAGCTCGTATTGATTCTTGAGGCAATTCTGGATACTAGGGAAAGGACTCTGCAAAACAGGTTGATTAAAGAATAATTAGTCAAATGGAGATACCTGCCAAAGGAAGATGCTACTTGGGAGAGTGAGCAGGTACTACAGCAAATAGGACTGAGATTGCTTGAGGACAAGCAATTTCAAGGAGGGCGGACTATAATGTCCCCATCTTTTAGCAACTAAGTGGAGTTCTTAGCCTTCACGTTCTCCAAAAGCTAATAGGAGAAATAAGGGAAAATTGATTAAATTAATTTCTTATAAAGTCATCACATAAATTAAAATTAAAAAGTGACTTTATATTTAATTAATTATTGTATTGCAAGGAGAAGCTTCTAGACGGTGCATTAATTATTGGAAAGGGGGAAGCCTCTAGTAATTTAATTTTCTAGGAGCACAATTAATTATTGTATTGCAAGGGAGGAGTTTCTAGAGAGTGCATTAATTATTGGAAAGGGGAAGCTTCTAGTAAATGTAATTAATTAATATTTTATTTCCTTCTAGAAGGGTGAAGGGAAAGTATAAATAGAGGTGGAAGCTTCGTTGTTTAGCATCGAATGATAGTGAATTGCATTTGATAGGAACTTGGATGTACAATTTTGTTCTTGGCATTAGAGGATGTCCATCCTCTCTTGTAACATTCTAGACGTCATTCCCTTGGGGTTTGGCCTTTGGAATTCATTGCTATCAACTCATTAACAGGCAACTTGGATGCATTTCCAGCTACAGGCAGATGGGGTGTAATTAGTCAATTGAACAGTTTGTTAAGTATTTGATGATGCTGGAGTAATTAGTGAGTTGCTATGTATTTAATTTTTAATTTTATTGGTTTGAGAACTAATATTATTTCAGCAGTAGTTCAATTTTCAGTTTGCATGAATTCCTTTTTGTTCATGTTATGTGGTTTAAATCTATGCAAAGGCATTACAATCTCTTTCAGCAATTAGTTTAGTTCTTGGGCATTTCTAGGGTGCCCATTACAAGAACAATCACCGAGATGGCTCAATCCATGCTGGAACACAGACATGTTCTGAAGAAGTTCTGGGTAAAAGCAATTAATACTGCAATTTATCTTCTAAACTGATCACCCACAATGGCGGTCAAAGTTAAGACTACGAAAGAGGTTTGGTCAAATCGCAAGCCCAGAATTAATCACCTAAAGGTTTTTGGCTCCCTTGCTTTTGTTTCGATCCCTGTTGTGTCATGCACCAAGTTGGATGCCAAGAGTCAAAAACTCATGCTTGTTGGATACAATAGTCTTAACAAAGCCTATCGCTTGATCGACATTGAGACATCTCATCTCTTGTACAGTCGTGATGTGTCTTTGATGAGCAACGAGGACCATTCATGCTTGTTTCTCCAGTTCCTCATCCAACAGACTGGCCTATGAAGGCTCATGATTTGGGAGTTAGACTTCCATTAGGTCCATCCACTGGGAGGGCTTCAATAGCTCTTACAACTCCAGTTATACCAATGATCCCTACACAAACACCTCTAGCTTCTCCTACAGAATCACCCAGATTTGTAGATGCTTCACCTGAGTTTGATCCAGATTCCCCTGATGAGGAACATGATCATAGAGCATCTGCTAATACTCGTGTTGGTCATTGTCCTCTCTGGCCTAAGTGGTGGACTAAGACAATTATTGATCTTCATGATGATGAGCTCATTGATGGGAGAACTGCTTGGAAAAAGAACAAACCTACAAAGTCTATAAACTTTGCTCTCATGGCCAACATTCACAGTATGTTTGAACGTCAAACATATTCCTAGGCTAAAGGAATTACAGGATGGGAAGAAGCCATGACATTTGAACATCAAACCATGTTGAAGAATAACATTTGAGTCCTTTCTGATCTTCCACCAAGGAAGAAACCCATTGGCTGCAAATGGGTTTACAAAATCAAATACAAATTTGATGGCACTTTGTATAAGTACAAAGTTCGTTTAGTTGCAAAGAGCTTTTTTTTTCAGCATCAAGGCATTAACTATAAGGAGACCTTTGCTCCTAATGCAAAGATGAGCACAATCATATTAGTTCTAGCCTTGGCAGAACAATTTGGCTGGAAGGTCCATCAAATGGACGTCAAGAGTGCTTTCCTAAATGATGATTGCTGCAGCCTCCTAGTTTCAAGGTTGTTGGTAAAGACCATCAGGTTCTCAGATTGGTGAAAGCTCTCTATGGCTTGAAGCAATTCCTAAGGCATGGTACATGAAAATTGATAAGTACCTCAGTGATCAAGGCTTCAAGAGGATTTCTTCAGACTCAAATTTGTATATCAAGACTACTGACAGTGACATCATCCTTCTAGTTATTTGTGGATGATTTGATCATCACTAGCAATTCAGCATCTTTGATTTAGGGAATCAAACAAAAGTTATGTCAGTCTTTTGATGTGACTGACCTTGGGCTCATGCATTATTGCCTAGGTGTTGAGGTTTGGCAACAATCTTCTAGTATATTCATCTCTCAGTCCAAATACGCAAAGGCTCAATTAGACAAATTCCGTATGCAGGATTGCAAACCTGCATCTACACCTGTGGAGAAAGGTCTTAAGTTATCAGCCAAGTTTGACTCTCCTCCCATTGATGATACTACATACAGGCAACCAGTTGGCAGCCTCATCTACCTCTCTACTACTAGGCCTGATATCAGCTTCATAGTCAGCTACATCTCACGTTTTATGACAGCTCCTAAGGCTGATCATTAGATGGCAGCCAAGCCTGTGCTTTGTTATGTGAAGGGCACAACAGATTTTGGACTTCTTTAGTCTCGAAATTCTAATCCTAGACTTAGTGGGTTCACAAATTCAAATTGGGCAGGCTCTGTTGGTGATAAAAAGTCAACTTCTAGATATGTGTTCAGTTTGGGATCCAGTGTCGTCACATGGACCAGTAAGAAGCAACAGGCAGATTCTCTCCTCTACAAAGGCTGAATACAAAGGAACAGTCAAGGTAGGTTGTGAAGTTGTTTGACTTCGTCAAATGCTTGAGGACATGCAAATGTCACTAGTATGACCGACCACTTTGTTTGTTGATAACAAAAGCATCAAATTAGCACAGAATCCAGTCTTCCACGAACGAACCAAGCATGTGGATGTTCATTTCACTATGTACGACAACTGGTTGAAGATGAGACAATAGACTTCCAGTATGTTCCTACCACGGATTAGACTGCAGACATTCTCACCAAGCCTCTTGGTCCTAATAAGTTTGTTAATTTCAAAGGACAGCTTAGTGTTGTGGATAGATTTACCATTAAGGGAGGGTATTATGATAATAGATAAGCTTCTATTGTTAGTTAATGGTTATCTATTTGTAATCTATTATAAATATTAGAATGTTTCTAATATTAGTTAGTGTGTAGTTATTTGTTAGCTTTCTTTTAGTTATTTACATTTGTTTCCTAAGGAAACATGGTTTCATTCTTTTGCATGTATAGACCTCTCGATCTCTATTAATAACGAGTAAATATTTACCAATTACTTTGTAATAGATACAACGGCTCGAAAAGTGTTGTTGGCAAGACTTTGGTGGCCCACACTATATGCAAATGCTCAAGAATGGATCCTAAGTTGTAATACATGTCAAAGGGCAGGCAAACCCTAAAAAGAGATTTCATGTCATTGTTTCCCTCTCAGCCACGAGAATTATTCGAATGATGGGGGGTTGGACTTTGTAGGGCCCTTTCCTACCAAAAGTACCCAAAGATGTAAGTACATAGTGGTGGCAAGTGAATACCTCACAAAATGGGCAGAGGCACAAGCACTTCCCGACAACACAACAATCAATATAGCCATATTTATTTGCGTAGATAGTGACAAGGTTTGGCATACCACTACAATTGACAAGTGACAGAGGGGTACACTTTGTAAACCAAAAAATTAGAACAATGACAAGGGAGTACAAAATCTTTCATTCTTTTTCGAGTTCCAACTATCCTAGGGCAAATGGTCAAGCAAAATCTACAAATTAAATATTGGACACAATTTTGTAGAAGACTTGTGGAGTTGAAAAAGGAGATTGAGAGGAAAGACTTCTAGCAGTTATGTGGGCATACAGGACTACCTACAAGGTTACCACTAGGCAAAAGCCCTTTCATTTAATGTACAGACAAGAGGCAGTTATGCTAATGAAATATGCAATACCCAACTTAAGAATAGCAATCTAACATAGGCTAGGAGATGAGGAGAGTTTAAGGGAAAGACTCAACACACTAATAAAATTGGATGAAAGGACACTAGCTCAATTGGCGACTGAAGTGGCACAAAGGAGGCGAAAATTCTGGCACGATAAATACTTAAAAAGGATGAATTTAAAACCAGGCCAATTGGTACTCAAGTATATTGGCAAGAATGGAATAAAATCAAGGATAAAACCCAATGGTTGGGGCCATACATGATACTGGATGTCAAAGAAAATGAAGCCATAAAATTATCAACCCTAGATAATAATCCTTTGAAAGACCTAGTTAATGGGTCTAAGTTTAAACCATACAAAGAAAGAAATGAGCCTTTTCCTACTTCATAGATACAAAATAAGAAAATAACGCAAAGGAAGTAAAAGTGAAAGTTATTGAAAAAGGAGTAGAGGATGAGCAATTAAAGAGAAATATAGGTAAATTGGGCTTTCAGCATGGGTCCTTCTATAAATCAATATATCTTGAAGAAAGAAAAACGAGCAAGGTATGTGGGGCATGTGAAGAAATAACATAACAATCATGAGCAAACCCTACACGAGTGTGGGCCATAATAGGTAGAGGATGGTGAAAGGGAATTGAAGTACGCGTACGACAAGCAAATAGTAGCGTACAAATGTATATAGGACCAAGGAGGGACATATCATGAGTTGAGACTTGCAAAAAGGAAGAAAATGAAGTCATACAACCAAAGGGGAGGGTCATACGTGGCAAATCCAAGTCGTATGAACATCCATACAGAGTCGTACATGGAGATGTTGAGCGATACGAGTAGACGAAAGTTGTATGCAAGGGTTGGAAGACATATGTATAGAAGGAGACCATACGCGAGCAAGAGGAGCCAATATGCAAGGAGAAGACTATACACAGGTGTCGGAAATCATGCAAGGAGGCCGTATGCAGAAGGGTGGAGTCGTACGAGCAGGGGAAGGAGGTTGTACATAGTTTCTTGGGGCAGCACAAGTATCATAGCACCGTATAACACTCTTAAAGAAATACCATTCCACGAACCAATCAAACACAGCCACCTAGAGGACAAAAATAGTTGGAAAATTAAAATTAGTCGGATACCTATACATCAAAAAATGGTAAAGATAAGCGTTGTGAACCCCAGTAGAGGGAAAATCATCAATTCTAAGAAGAAAAAATTCAATCTTGTTGGTGAAGAAGGTCAAGAATATGGCAAGCGAAAAGGATAGAGGGAAGACGATGGAAAAGACTACTACTACTGTCCTTATCACTTTTGAAAGTGTAGTAGGAAGTGAATGTCATACCTTGTGGGAAAATGTAGAAGACAATCACCCACTGAAAGAGGTGCTAGGCAGAGCTGAGGTAGACAAAATCATTTTTATGCCCATTTTTTATTTAAAGGAATTTGATTCTATATTAAGGACTATGGTGGATGGCTATGACAAGAAAGCTCATAAATCTGTAATTCGGTATTTTCGTCAAACTCCGACAATCTCTTACTCTACTAAAATAATAAATAAGGTTTTTGGAATTCCCAACCGAGGTCAAGAACTAACAAAAACCCTAATGACAATGGGAAAAAAAAAAAGTGGTCAAGGTTAATGTGCAGGAAGGATCTCACGAAGTAGGAATGGGAGGGCATTCTGAGCAAAGAGAATAGTCGAGGCCTAAAGAAAATTTTCCTAGCTAATGAAGAATGGCGTTGCATTGTAGACTTGTTTAAGAGCAAACTGGCAGTCAAAAGTCGCACATCAAATATTGCTCTATGGATGTTACTTGTAGCTGATGGATTAAACAGAGGACAGGTGTACAATTGGGTGCAGTTTCTCAGAGAGATTCCAAGAATTCATGGAGTTAAAGCATAAGGCATTCTACATGCCACACCATGCGGTAGCCTTATTCTTGGAAGCAATTCGTACTGAGGTGGCTGCTAAACATTGAGGGGTACTAGTTCTGACAAACAAAGTGGAACCTTACAGACCAGCCATGACATATTGGGTTCACATGGACACTTTTAGCGCAAGGTCAAGTGGGCGAGAACCATAGAAAAAGAAACCAAGATAGGAAACCGTACAAGTTGCATCCATTGAGAGCTAAATCAGGAGGAGATTGGAGAGGACAGTCCATAGGAGGATGAGACTACTACAGACGCATCTTCAAATTCCCAAGAGGAAGAAATCCGCCCAAGCCACTTGCAGGGCACACTTGGAGATGTCACTTTTCTACCAACAGCAGAAGGACCATTGCCAAGCGAGGTAACTAAGTACGCAAAGATTCACCAAGCTAAGGTTAGGAGTTCTAAAGTTAAGAGTACAAAAAGTACAGGCAAGGAGCAGGAAGAGGGACGTACCACTAGTAGTATGGAGGAAGGGGTTTGTACTATGCCTAATACAAAAGAAGGTGTCTATACTATGCCTAGTACGAAGGAAGGTGCACGTGTCTGTACCATGGAGGGCACTCATATAGAGGAGGAGAACCAAAGTACAGAGGGAGAAGGTAGTAAACAGTAGAAGGTTCCTCAATGGGGGGCAACAAGAGTTTCGTTACCAGGAGTGGCAAACTTGATTCCTACAAATCAGCCAACTCATACTAAGGTGATAGATCTCAGATGTTAGAAAAAATGTGGGCACAAGGTAAGACTGCACACACCGCAAGGTATAGAAGTACCACACTCTATTGCCTTGGTGGTACAGCCCAAAGGAAAAATGGTTGCACAACATGAGAAGCATAGGGAAGAACCCAAAATTCAAAATAAAGACACACCAGGGGAGAATATACCGATTGAGGACGCAACACTAGAAGAGGCAAATAGACTGCTTGAAGAAGTTGGGATGGAGCCCCCACCCTCATCAGCCCCCTTGGAGGCAAAAGGGGAAAACATACCAGAAATGCAAAATGAGAAAGATGAACCTTCTAAGACAATCTCATTGGAAGACAAAGCAGAAAGATTTCTCAAAGAGTTACAAGATATGGAACATACCACCAAGGAAATTATAAAGCAAGTTAAAATTGGAATCTGGGGGCCATAGTTAGAGCAGCTGAATCCTTGGTAGCCTTCATGAAAAAGAGCTGCCATTCAGATTGGATGTTACTTCAGTAGGGTCGGTATAAGCAGCAGGAAATAGCTGCAGAGTGGACAACCCGGTACAACATACCTCTAGCCAAGGAATAGCCGCCTCTCATACATGCACTTACACAAATGGAAGTAGCATTTAGAAGGACATACTTAGAACTTCAGCAGGGAAAGGAATTGGCATGACGAATGGAAAGGGAATAGAAAAAGCCACTCTAGAAGAAAAGTGGAAGGTAGAGAACGTTGCTCTTGAAGAAAAGTGGAAGGTAGAGAAACATGCCCTAGAAGAAAAATGGAAGATAGAGAAAGCTGCCCTAGTAGAGAAATTCACAACAACAGACACGAAAAAGATGGATGCATAGCTGCAGAGCTGCCCTAAATCCTCTTGTTATATGAATATTGCTTAAGTTATTGTATGTGGACTTGAAAAGCTATATTGGTGGGTATTATGTCTTACAATTGTCTCCACAATGTCAAGACCCTAGAACTTAAAAGATAAATCAAACATGAGTTCTAGTTAATGCGATATAGGATAGACACATTAACAATTGAAGTTTGAAACAAATTTTTAGAATGTGGATAAATGGTTTTGGACATGGAGAACATCTTTGAGAATAATATGCATAAAGTTTTCCATATCATTTACTAAATCCATCTTATCAAACACCTTGACTTTTTTTCCTCTATCCCAATTAAAATTGGTCACGTATATCACCACAATATGCTTTAAGGCTCAACCCTTTTGGGCTGCTTCTTACTTTTTTATGGAATAAACATTATAAATATCAGAGCACATTCAAGCTTTTAATTCTTTCAGTCGGCAAATGCCAATACTGATGCCATCTTAAAATGTTCTCAGCCAATGCTAATTTATCATTTCTCTAGAATTTGAACCAAGTATGATTCTTCTAGAAATTAAATTGCAAATTACAGAACAGCTAATGTACATCTAAATACATGTGGATACATTCACAGAACAAGTTCCCTATTTGTGCAGTGAGATAAACACAGGCACAAGTATTGAACAGCTCCTGGTTCAAATGCGACTAATCCATATGATTTGCTTTAGTACTATGATTTTGAACATATTTTAGAATCAGCATTGCAAAGGAACAAATGTGCAATAGACAAGCTGCACAAACTTCCAAAACCAATATCCCAGAAGATGGTGCATTTGCCAACATTTCAGAGAACTAACAAATTTTATAATATCAATCAATATCGATGGTCTTTTTACTTCCAAACTATACTTCATATTTCTCAATTCAAATTACCCTTTGACAATAGCATGAACTGGTATCACATAAAGATTTGTCTGCAAGTAAAATTGTCTACCAAAACAGTCCACGGAGACTTAAACATCAAAGACATAGCATTGATGATAATTGACACCCAGTTCATAACAAAAAATGGGAAAAAACTAAAGGGGATTCAATAGTGAGTTGATTTTTTTCAGATATCTCCAATGTAGCCTCTTATCATACTAAATTACAAGCACAAATTCTTGGAAGAATACAGGAGCAAATGGATATTCATATGAGGGAAATACTAAGCTACATTATATGCTAGCATTTCAGCAAGAAAATACCGTGATAAACTATCCACCAGGCTCAAGAGTGTTACTATTGTTTCAGCTGCAGTACCTGAACACTCCATCTCTTTTTCTAGAGCAAAATCTCGCAAGCACTGTTTCCAAGAGCATATTCAGATCAAATATCATCATAAAATCCTAATGGAGGATACACAGAAAGGATACTAGTTGTCATACCTTAAGCCTTGCTGATACAGCATTTGCAAAAGCCTGCAGTGTAGGGGAAGGTTCTCTTTGTGAATTTGGAAGGCCATTGCATGAACATGTTTCAACCTGCTTCACAAAATCTTCTATACGTCGTAAGCATGTTGCTGCATTCATGAACCTGTGGAGGACACAACTGAGACTTGACTGAGATAAATGAGATACATGCATCCCCTTGTTTACACAAAATTTCTGTCCTGTGTCATCCCAGTAAAACCAAGTAGTAGAAAAACCTTGTAGCATTTGTAAAACATCCTTGACCTGCAGTTAAATTTTGACACATTAATGAAGAGGCCAGGTTTTCTCGCAATGGTGCAGAATGCTAATTTCATATGAAACAAGTCACTTCAAACTATGCAGACAAGGTAGAATTTTCAAACAGTTAAACCTCACCACCACAGATTCATCAGTCCTTAACGAAGGTTTTAGAGATGCAAAAGGCAGGCCCCTGGAACGAACTTTGTTGAGACTTTCTGCTAGACTAGATTCTCTGTCCATACCTGGTATAGAGGGTCAAACATATTGGTGACGTGTATTAGAATGATATGCTAAGAGAATGTAACAAGCATTAGGATAATTTGACTAAGTTTGCGAATAATCTTAGTATAAATTATAGAATAAATAGAAACATTAATGGCAAATGTTCTCAGAAGCCTTCTTCCATAATCTAATGGGATAGAAATATTTGCCCCAACTCAAGTTGCTTGAAATCTGCCTTGAATTAAGTCAACCCAGACCACGTCTAGTAAAGCTTTTAGTGCTTGTTTTCATATGTAAAAAGTGTTTGTTCTTTTGTGCATGACAATCTACATGTTCAAAAATTGATCCAGGTCTGAAGATTGTGAATAGCTAAGATTTTTATGGAAGTGTCAAAGATCAAACTTCAAATAACAAGAAAGGTTGAGCAGCACCAGTGAGGTGTACAGAGAATTGAACAACAGGATCTAATTTACAAATTCAGTATGTCAAGAGGCCTGTACAAATAAACATGGATCATATTAAACAAACAGTACAAAATGTAAAAGAACAGAATCTCTGATAGAGATAAGAACTGATATGACAGTCTAGACTTATGTTGTCTCAGAGTTACTTATCAGATTAATGTCTGTGGTAACAAGTCTTATTGTGTATGCCTTGCAAATCTCTGTAACAAAACAGAAGTATGAAGAATGGATGACTTCTGATCGATTGATGTCTTTGACTGCAAGTAGATGAGATCGCTGCAAGACTGAGTATTGCCGCAGTGATTGATGTCGGTCTTCAACAGCAATCTCCTTATTAAATATATGAGACATCATGTCCCTACGTGGACATGATCTTTGACAATTATACAAACCCAATTCTCATTTGGTGGACCATTATTCATAATCATTCAATAACCATATTCAGATCGATTCAACTCATGATAAGAGCCCGATTACTTAAGGAATATTATATATATATATATAAAAACATACATGTATATATAAATAACTCTTATAAGATATAAGTTATATAACTCTTATAAGATGTAAGTCAACTCTTATCAAGAATATAAGACATAGAACAAATGTATATGTAGAATTAGAAGTACAAATACTTAATATAATGTGTACTTCACTTCTACTGAAGCTACATTTTAACACTCCCTCTTAGCAAGGGAGAAGTGATAAAAATCCTTCATCATGTCAATATTAATGATACCTATAAACAACAATTATTTGACTTTAACACTCTGAAATAGTGACTTGTCAAATAACTATAATCACAATGTTATGAACACTATCATAACATGTATTATGATCTCTAGTAGTCCAAAACAAAATCTAGAGTAATCATGGTACTTTCGTTATCAATGACTTCCAGCATATCCGGAATATAAACTGTCATAATAATAGGCCTATCATTTGTAAGATCGTCACCTTACAAAGATTACCTTCTGAATATATATGTCCATGAAAGATCGTCACCTTTCATTACATATCTGATGCAACTATACAAAATTAGAAGCATAAACACACATAAAATTGAAACTTAAGTTCAATATTCAAAATTACAATTTGATCATACCAAGTTTTCCTCTAAAGTATTCCAATTTGACTTTGGCAAGAGGTTTGGTAAGAAAATCCGCAATTTGCTCATTTGTACTTGTGTAATCTAGTTTGATAACATCTCAATCTACCATATCCCTAATGTAATGATAAGGTATTTCAATATGCTTAGATCGATTGTGGAAAACTGGATTAGTTGAAAGCTTGATACAACTCCGATTATCACAATGAATGATAGTTGGCTCCAAGTGCTTCTTAAACAACCCAACTAGCAATTTCCAGAACCATACTGCTTCTCTGGCTCCCATGGAGGAGGCCATATATTTTGCTTCAATGGAGCTTAATGCAATTGATGATTGTTTTCTGCTAAACCAAGAAATCATTGTAGGTCCAAGACTAAAGCAACATCCTGTAGTACTCTTACGTTCTATTAAGCTACCTACCCAATCAAAATCTGAATATCCATGAAGACTGATTTCGACTTGATCATATCTGAGTCCCATATCAACTGTACCTCTTAGATATCGTAAGATATACTTGGTTTCCATTAGATGTATCTTCTTTGGTTCACACATGAATTGACTTAATGTATTAGTAGCCTAACATATATCAAGACGAGTGTTCACCAAGAACATTAGTGATCCAATGATCTGCCTATAGTAAGTAGGATTAGTAGGTTCTTTGATCCTGTCATCCTTTAGTTTATGTAAGTTGACTTCCATAGTAGTAGTAACTGGTTTACAATCCATCATTCCAAATTTAGTCAAAATATCAATAGTATATTTTCCTTGATTTAAGAAAATGTAGTTCCCCTTTTGACAGACTTCTAGACCTAGAAAGTAGTGGAGAAGGCCTAGGTCTTTCATATCAAATTTTGTTGGTAGCTCCTATTTGTATTTGGTTATAAGATGTTCTTCACCTGTTATTAACAAATCATCAACATATAATACAAGAATAATCATATCATCACCATTTATTTTGAAGTATATGTTCGGATCAACTTCATTCTTAGAATATCATAATTTTGTTAGATAGCTATCTATTCTTTCATACCATGCCCTAGGTACTTGTTTAAGGTCATATAGTGCTTTCTTTAATTTACACACATGGGAATTTTTGTCGTGAGTGATGAACCCTTCTGGTTGCTCAATATAAACTTATTCTTCAATTTCACATTTAAGAATGTTGTTTTGGCATCCATTTGATGAATCTTCCATCCTTTGGATGCTACAATTGCTAAGATGGTCCTAACAGATGTGCACCTAGCGACTGGAGCAGAAGTTTCTTAATAATCGATTCCTTCCTTCGGTGAGAACCCACGTGCCACAAATTTGGCTTTGTATTTTTCAATGTTGTTGTCAAGTGCATGCTTGATTTTGTATAGCCATTTAGAAGAGACAACCAATTTATCTTAGGTCTAGGTACAACATCCCACACAACATTTTTTAGTATTGATTGATATTCTTCAATCATTGCATCTTTCCAAGGTTTGCTTGATAAGGCTTCTTCAACGTTTGAAGGTTCTATTTCAATAAGTTCAAAAAGTAGTGCCACATAACATGAATGATTTCTTGTTCCCTTGCTTTCTCTAATTACTTCATCAGGTTCAATATGATTATCTTCTATCATTTTCCTAGCCCAAAGTGGCCTCTTTTTGTTGTTGGAATTTTTAGTATTCTCTAATTTTGGGATAGTAGGTGTAAAATGTTCAATATCATTCTCCCTCTCATTCTCTAATGAATGATCTTCATTTAGTTCAGTAGTAGGTTTTGCATATGATTCATCAATGTTCTTAGAAAGATTAAAGGTAATATAATAATACCCCATTCCCCATTTAATATAGGGTAGGGTAGGTTGGGTTAGCAATAATCTCCCTAGTATTTTAAAGGCAGGGCCATGGCCCCTCCCCTACCCTAAAATTATATGGGCGGAGGGGGATTGATTGTTGTCAGGCCTGGCGCCGGGAGGTATAGGGGCCCTACCCAACCATAGGCCCATCTTCAAATTTTACATCTCTACTGATCTCAATTGTTCTTTGACCCAGAACATAGACCCTGTAACCTTTGGTTGTTTCACTGTATCCAATGAGTATGCCCTTCTTTCTAGATGGTTCTAATTTTGTTCTCTTTTTTCTAGGAATATGAATATAAATAGGAAACCTAAATATTCTTAGGTGACTTAGGTCTGGTTTGATACCCAAAAATACTTCTTTAGGGTTGGTGTTTTCTAATATTGTGTAAGGACCTCTATTTTGAATATAAATTGCAGTATTAGAAGCTTTAGCCCAAAAAGAGGTATGAAGATTTTGGCCATGCATCATTGCTCTGATTGATTCAATAATTGACCTATTTTTTTGTTCAGCAACTCCATTCTGTTTGAGGATTATATGGTACAAAAAACTCCCTCTTAATCCCAACAGTAATGCAAAAATCTTTAAAAATTTCAGAGATGTATTCACCTCGATTATCTGATCTTAGTGTTTTGATTTTCTGTCCAGACTGGTTTTCAACTAGTGTTTTGAATTCTTTGAATTTAGATAATACTTCAATTGATTCCTTTTGTTTGAGGAAGTAAATCCAAGTTCTTCTAGAATAGTCATCTATGAAAATCACATAATAAAGGCATCCATTTAGGGAAGGTATAGTCATAGGATCACATGGATCAATGTGAATAATTTCAAGTACAAAATTTGATTTGTGTATACTTTTAGGAAAGGATTTCTTAGTGATTTTTGCCTATGGCACATCCTTTGCA
This sequence comes from Cupressus sempervirens, assembly GCA_028749045.1. Taxonomy (NCBI): domain Eukaryota; kingdom Viridiplantae; phylum Streptophyta; class Pinopsida; order Cupressales; family Cupressaceae; genus Cupressus; species Cupressus sempervirens. The sequence continues at coordinate 223,855,088 of CM053788.1, forward strand.
AATGCCTAAATGATCAGATTTGAGACTAAGTAATCCTTTTACAATTTTTCCTATTGATGATAATGCACAGAAATAAAGGTGACCTAGTCTCCTATGCCAAATTTCAGTTGAATTTGATGTTTCATGATTTAGGGTTAAATTTCGCTTGCTACAAAGTTTATATAAGCTTCCATCTCTAAATCCAGTCGATATAGCTTTCTTGATGTTGGAATTCTTTGGCCAAGATAGAATTATATCCTCTTGGAAGGTGATTTTGTATCCTTGATCAGCAAGATCAGAGATAAGAGACCAAATTTCTTTTTATACCGGGTACAAATAAAATATTTTTAAATTAAAGAGTAATACTTGAATTTAGTTGAATTGAACATGATCCAATACCTTTAACCAGATGTGTAGAGTTGTCTCCAATGGTTACTTCTTCAAAGGAGTATTCTTCGAAGCTTTCAAATTTGTCTGTAAAACCTTTAATATGATGTGATGCTCCACTATCTATAATCCAAGTGATTTTTGTTAGAGTTTAATTCACTTGAGAGTGCTAGATAAAATGCAAAGTTTTCTTCTTTTTCCTCTTTCTCTTCTTTGATTTTTGCTAGAGCTGCTTGAATTTTCTTTTGTTCAAGATAGAAGATGTGTAATGACCCTTTCCAATAGGCCACTAAACAAAACCCTAAATTTAATACACTGCTGAAGTATATTGCTGAAATAAGGAATTAATAGTGCCAATGTATTCATTCAATGAAAACCAAATGTTTTTACAAATGATATGGCAATTTTCAGCACTGAAACATTATGACATGGCACATTACAGACAACCCTAACTGGCTGTATACAATTGAGAACTTATTACAACTACAAACTGAAATGAAGAACCTGGATTGATCAAATACTGGAGACTGACTGCTGAAGATGATATGGTGAAAGTGCAACTCCACTTGAAACTCCAAACCAGCAATTAAGCACAAGTGAAACGACTGAAATATCCTTCCCACGGTTGCAATAATTCAGGTGATCTTTCACACCCTCAAAATTGCGTACCAATTGAGAGTTTTCGTTCTCAATGGCCAATTGTGACTACTTGCAGAAACCCTAGGCTCCACAACGCACATAAGCAAAAATCAATAATAAATCTCGATGATAGGCAATGAGCCCTCAATGCCTATTTATTCTTTTTTTTTCTCGATAGGTCAGCCTCCTTTTTAATTTTTTTCTTCGCTTCTTCCAGCAACCTCTAGAAGATTGTTTTATTTAATGACTTTATAAAATATATCACTTTATTAAGTTAATAATTAACTCCTCCAAAAATAGGGACATTACAAGATGTCAGTGTGACCAAATTTGTCACATTTGAAACATTGCAATTTAGACAATCTCGTTTCTTGTATGATTTGTTGAATTTCTTCCTATTTCGTTTGAATTTGCCTTTCTTTTCTTTATTGTTTGTATTAGCACGAAGAGCTTGAATGTCTCCCTCTTGATTTATGTTGATTCATCTCGAACCTAGTCTTGATTCTTTTTGAGTGCATTCATTTTTGAGTAATTCAAATTTAGGAAGATCAGGTTGAGAGCTTAGAACATAAATAAAAGTTTCTCAAGATAGTGGAAGTCCTTTTGATGCTATGATGCTAAGTTCTTTGTCATCAACTTGACTTCCAATTGTTGCAAGTTGGTCTTTTAATTCAAAGATTCTTACGAAATAGGACGTAATTGACTCTCCATTGTTCATTTTTATATATAGAAGATCTTGCTTTAATGTTAGTAGTCTACTAGTGTTGTTAATTTCGAAAGTATTCTTAATAGTAGAAAACATCTCAAAAGCAGTTTTAAGACTGGATATAGAAGGAAGAATATGATCCTTTACAGAGTCTAATAATTTTCATGGCTTTGTTGTGCCTCTTCCATGTCATTTTATCTAGATCATTTTTTGGTGTTGATCTATTTGATTCTATGTACTCTTCTAACTCCATCTCTCTTAGTACAATCATGACTCGAATTTTCCATGATGAAAAATTTGATGCTCCTTCAAATATATCCTCTAATCTTACATGATTAACCATTTTGAATTTGAGGATAAAAATCTAATATTGATAATTCTGAGATTTTAATTTCAACTCGAAGGATGAGTTTCTCTATCAGGATGGCTCTGATACCATGTAAAAGAACAGGATCTCTGATAGAGATAAGCATTGATATGACAGTCTAGAATTATTTTGTCTCAGAATTACTTATCAGATTAATGTCTGCAGTAACAAGTCTGATTGTGCATGCCTTGCAAATCTCTGTAACAAAACAGAAGTATGAAGAATGGACGACTTCTGATCGATTGATGTCTTTGACTGCAAGTAGATGAGATCGCTGCAAGACTGAGTATTGCCGTGGTGATTGATGTCGGTCTTCAACAGTGATCTCCTTATTAAATATATGAAACATCATGTCCCTACATGGATATGATCTTTGACAATTATACAAACCCGATTATCATTCGGTGGACCATTATTCATAATCATTCAATAACCATATTCAGATCGATTCAACTTATGATAAGAGTGCGATTAGTTAAGGAATATTATTTATATATATATATATATATATATATATGTATGTATGTATACAAATGTATATGTAGAATCATATGTACATATACTTAATATTTTGTGTACTTCACTTCTACTGAAGCTACACTTTAACACAAAATACATATCTATGAATGATGAAAAGCATCTCCCTTAGTTTCTCGAGTCCACCTTCTGAACTGTAATTAAGGGAATTGCTAATTTTGGGTTTCATTCATGTTTCTGCTGTTTCGATTTTGTAACAGCAGCCTTGGCTTTGTTCTTCTTTGAGCCTTGTGTAGTGGTCAGGCAGGTAGGTGTTGGCCCTGGTCACTGAGCAATTTTTAGGGGAAGTTTTTCTTTTTTTTCGTTTTAATGCCTCATAGGGAATAGGGGGAGGCAGAATGGAATTGCAAACATGAACAGAGCCCCATGCTTTTAACTCTTTTATACAATCTATTCTGGATAGAAAATATCACTTTATCAGCCAGCAGTCATCTCTGATATGTGTCATCGAATTTGTCGTGTGATGATCATTGCACCACTCCTATTGAATATAGGTTCTCTAGACCATATAACTCAACCTATTTTTTTTTTTTTTCTTCTGAAATTATGTAAATATGGCATATTTGGTTGTGATATGCAAATTAAGTGATACCATATGATTTCCTGTGTGATAAATATTATACAAAATAAAGTTGTTAGTCCCTGCCTTTAGGCAGGAGACTATAGTTTTCAGTTGTGATTTTGGTATTAGTTTGTCCTTGGAAATGGTGTAAAATCTATTAAACTTATGTTCCTAAACACTATTTTTAATATAGTGAATTTTCTTACTACTAATTCTTAATTTTTGATTGATTATTTGGATTTCCTTGGTAGTCTTTTCTAGTTCTTTTGTATGGAATATATATCAATTTTATTGCATTATGTTCGAGATGCTCTAATGTGTAAACTTGGGGATTTTTGGGAAGGACATGTATCTGCATGTGCATGTGTCTAACAACAGCTCAGAAGACAGATAGCATGGTCTTAGGCTGCCCTGCAAGTTACCATGTTTTTTAATGAAGCTCGTGATATTCATATTATTTTTATCATAAACAAATTGCAGAGGCCACTGCATGCTAAGGTGGTTTGGTTGATCACATTTTTAGAAAAAAAATTGACTGAGCTCTTCATTGACTTAAGTTATCAGGATCATCTTTAAAAACATATTTAGGTCTTCATTGACTTATGTTATTAGGATCATCTTCAAAATTGTCTCATAAATTTCAGGTGGGAGATGATAGTTGTGGTCTCTACATCGCAGATTTTCAAACATTAAAGTTGCAAGTCAAAACAAAAGCTAAAGGCCCAGAAGATGCAGCAGAAGCCCTCCTTACTAAAATATGCTATATGATGACTCTAGAGAAATAGAGAGGTTTGGAAGGTTTGGAGATAGGGGATCCTTGGCACCTAAGGATCCCCTACTAGGCTTCTTGTTTGAAATATTTCTCTTAATGTAAAGTTTGCATATTTTTCCTCGTATCTGTTTTGTAAAAAAAATTATGCTCTGATGTTACATTCTTCTGCGCTTTAAACGACAACATATCATAAATATCCTATTTCAATTATGCTCTGATGTACATGGACACACCACGTATGAAATTACCTAGTTTCAGTATACATAGTTAGTTAGGGCTTGTTCTATGGGGATAACCCCATGCCAGCATTTCTAGATTGTAACCTTGTTTAAAACCTCTTAAAACCACTATTTTCTGATAATTATTGTTTAACATGATTTGAGCACTGTTACTTTTTCTTTTACTAATCATCGATACATTCAGAAAATTAAAAGCTTTCACCAAATCATTAAGCATAAGCTTTTTTAGGGAATTGAGATTTAGGCCTTTTAGTGGTTGCATAAGCTATCCTCAATAAGAACTTCAGACATCTGAGAGCCCACCATTGTCTGAGTTCTCTGTCAAACACTCTGAACAGATTCATAGATTAATTACAAAAACAAAAGGAAAATCAAACTGAAATACTCAAATTAGAGATGATAAAATTCGCGTGCACCTTTGATTAACAAGGGGCGCAAGCACCACAGTTCCTGCCTTTAATGTAGTGAGTTTTGGGGTAAGAGTTAAGTCAAGTTGTACATTTAATTGTGAACTTGAAATAGAATGTTGGATGCTATTGAGGGCTTCAAATTCGTGAAGACCAATTGTATCGAATTTATGTTTATAAGTTTTAACTTTTTCCATTCTTCTTAAAGGCTTTTATGTCTATTTAATTTTTTTTATCTATTGTGGTTGGCACACTTGTACCTAAACAAATAGGTAGAACCAACAACAAAGTCACTTTTCGCAATGCATGTTAACCAAAGATGTCGTGAATATTTCTTTTGTTTCATTAGCTTTTGTGCTTATTTTTACACCCTTTAACTTTGAGAAACTGGTGTTATTTGTATAACGAAGGTTCTAATAGAGATGTTATAGCTTCAATTGAAATATGAATGTGTGAAATGTGCGAAATGGGAGCTCTACAACATGGTATGAGATTCATCAAATTAAAATTTAAGCACAGGTCTAACACATGCTAAATAAGTTGTAAATAAGTGTTGTATTATCTCACAAAAAAAAACTACATTTTCGAAGCCAATGTATCAATAAGATCATTGTTTATGAATAATGGCATACCCCCTTACCCCCTTCTATTAACCCTTATATTAATATAGAATAAAATGTTTTTAAAAAAATTATAATAAGAAATCTTTTACTTTCTTTTATATTGTATACATAAATTAAATTAAATTAAAATACTTTTATATTGAATAAATATGTAATTATTTCAAATTAAAAATTACTTTTGAGAATATATAAAAACAAAAAAAAATTAATATAAGTAAAATGAAATACTTTGAAAAATAAGAAAATATTTTTCATTTTAATATTGTTAAATTATTTTATTTATTTTAATAATGATTACAAAATATAATTCAAGTTGTAAACATAAACAAAATACTATAGTAATAATCAGACTTCAACTATGAAAGAGCTCTTTTATTTTAGTTGAAATAATTTAATTTTTTTAAGTCAAAGCTTGTAAACTATTAAAATATATAAATTATGAGAATGTTAAGGATTTAAATTAAGTTGACTGAAATGTCATTTAATACAAAGGATGGAGAAATATGGCATCCTGTTTAATAGTAATTGGTTTAATGAGTCCTCTTATAGTTCCTGTGCAATTTTTTCTTTAATTATAACATACATTCGTCAAAAATATATGTCGTGTATACTCGGATTCTCTTGACTTTTTTTTTGCATGTTCTTGTCAAATTGGACATGTGACACCATTGCAAATGTTACCTCAGTATTTTCTTTCCTTTTGTATTTACAAGTCTCTATTGGAATTTATTATTTTGCTCGCCTGTAAGTACAAATGATAGAAAAGTTGTTCTGTACTTCCTCCTTGACATGAGATAATCACTGCTATAAGAAATTTCAGACATTAAAAATATGACAAAAATGCATGCTACAAATTATAGCGTTCAACTTCAAGACAAATGTGCCCACTCTATGTTGTGCACACCATTTGTGGGAATGGTAGCACTATGCAATTTAAATTGAATGATAAATTACCCCGACTAGATAGATAGATAAATACCTACTTCCATGCTCTTTCACAGAAAATGTCATGGTTCATAAATTGTAAAATGAGGACTTCCCACAATGTATGCACAGTGTTAGCACCTGATATGGACACGATTTTAAAACTTCAAGTGTAGAGTTTGAAAGTTCAAAGTGGTTCAAAGCAGTTCAAATGGGTTCAAAATGCAAAAGGGTTAATTCATAGAGATTCAGGTCCAGGCTCAAATTGCCAGATTCAATGGTTCAATTGACCCTTCCTGCAGGTTCAATAGAAACAAAGTTCAGACTCTCGGTTCAAAATTGCAGATTCATTAATTCAGAAAGGTTCAGAATTCTGTCTCAATTCACATTTCAGGCTCAGACTTCGTCGGTTCAATGGTTCTACAGTCTCATCAGAATATTTCACTACCACCAACTTTAGGGTTTCCACACCATCCTCAGAGGGAAAGGGTATAGGGCAGTTGCTTGTATTGCAGACTGTTGCTAAAGAGGAGAATATGGATTCCGAAAAAAGATTGGGTAAAAACCCAAAAGATTTAGATAAAGACTATATGCAAAATACGGAAAACAGAATAGAACATGTTGATCCAGGGTTGAACTCAGGCAGTTTAAATTTTATGAGCCAATTTTCCACAAGGTAACAGTGGTGCCGAGCCAAGAGGTCATTGAGTAGGTTGCAAAATCCGAGTGCCATGTATATGGTGGTTAATCACTGCTTGGTAACACACAGCAGGAAGGAGTAATTGGCTTCATCGTGGAACAGATATGAATATACATAACACCACATAATATCATAATGGATATACATTCAACACGTGGTACACATTACATTCAATTGAAGAAGGTATGATGGTAAGGCACTGGTATCTAAGTTTGGATCCACATGGCCTCGAGTGAGTAAGGAGCTCCCTTTAGTTATATTCATATCTCTATGTATTGGATAGAATATAAGTAATACACACTATCCCTATGAAAATATGTGAATACAATTATGCTAAGCCTGCAGTTGTGTTGAATCTACATTCAAACCAAGCTACCCAAAGGCTATACCAATTGGTTACATATAATTTTCAAAGAGCTCAAACATATTTGGGTTGCACGCGTCCAATATAGGAGAATCTTTAATCCCCATGCAAGTATATTAGGCACCATCGGCCTTAGTATAAAGGTTTTCTTATAAAGATGTCTTATCTTTATATATCGGCATATACAATTTGCTTAGTTGAAAAGCAATCTTCCTAAAAAATGGAAAGAAGATGTCAAGTGATAAGGAATGAAAATAATCTTATGCCCCAGAGGAAGATAAAAAGAAGAGTCTCTTTTTTTGCAAAGAATCAGTTATCAAAACTGAATCGGAACCGATGGGGGAAAGAATAAATAAGCCAACAACAGAGTAATCTGGGTTCCAGTTTTCTGGGTTTTGCTAGGAGACTTTGAGCGATAGTAAGGTGGGAAAACTGCGAATACAGTAAAGGCAGAGCATGAGCAAATTTTCTTTCTTTTCAAGACTGTGTGCATGAGACAGAGATAGGATTTTGATTAGATGATGTAATATGTTGAAAAGAGTTTCTGTTTTTCTTAAAATAGTGATTTGGTTGTAATGTGTAAAAGGGTCTTTGTAGTCTTTTACATTCAGAGAAGGGAGATTGGAGGTAATTATATCAAGAATTGTGATTATGGTGTATTTTCCTTCCCCTGATCATGATCTTGGCATCAGTTTTAGTTTTCTCTGAAATACGTGCTAATGTCACTGTTTTCTTGCACCATCTTTTCAAAACATTTTTTAAAGCTCTGAATTTTTAATCCTCTCAAGAGGATGGAGGATATATTTTCGTTTACAGTATGTAATGCAGTGTACAGCAAATTAACTTTGTGTAATCTGCTATATTCTGTTTCTTTTCTTTTCAATTATTAAGCCTACATGTCTACTCTATGTTTACGGGTAGATGTTTGATGTCCTTTTATGCTTTCTGGTAAAAGCATCCACATTTGATTCATTGAATATCTTATACGGGGAGCTATACCCGATGAAAATTCAGAGGAAGGTTATCAATCCATGATAACCTATCCAACTGTTGGTGTTAGTTTGTCCTCTCACTTGGGCATTCAAGGTCAGATTTGCATGCATTTCTTCAAAGGACAATTTGTTCACTAACACACAGCTAAACAAATGTGCAAAGGCATGGGATTGTTGAAACTTGAAGCCACCTGTCTACCATACGTCATCCATCCCAAAACATAATATTCTTTCATGACCAGCAGCTTGACCTTGCTTTAAAATTCTTTGAAAATGATTTTTTTTCTTATAAGAATATAGAGGTAGATTTTTTGGAGAGCTTAATGAGGATGACAAGAAATTTCTCCGTCCTATGGCGAAAGATCCTTACTCTGCGGAGATGAGATGATTGTGGTTAACCTTTTGCAGTAGAATGTACAGCATTCCCAGAATGGAAATAATTGTTCTTGGGCTAGGTAAAATTCAGAGTAAGGGGAAGAAGAAGCGAACCATGAGGATGATCAAGAGAAAGATAAGAGGAATGAGAAGATCTCATAAACAAAATTAGTGTCATTGAAAGGAACAAACATGAGTAGAAGGATTGCAAAATATGTGACGCCGAGTAGGATAGCATTTAGAGCTCCTTGAATCTATACCAACACAGAGTTCTCAAAATAGAGAAAGCCTTCTATGAACCTGTCAATATTACTGATGGAATCATGGAGAAATCTCGGATTGGTAAAGTTGTGGATCAAGAAATAATGCCAAGGATCAGCAGACCAACTTCCAAAGAAGATAAGTTTTTTAGGCTGCACTGACAAACTTTGATTTAAAATACATACATTGCTTCAAAAAAATCGTGCATTTGGTGATATTTATAAGATTTAATTTGAAGTTTGAAGTTTGTATGCAGGAATTGTCGGATGGCTATTGTTTTCCTCTCTGGGAGTCTGGATTGGAGGGTGTAATAAAGAATTTGATTTGGCTACTAATCACATATGTTGGATTTTACAATCTGAGTTATTTTTTGTTTTATAGTTCTATTTTCATATTTTTATGTCTTAGAGCTCAGATTTGGCCCAAGTGCTAGTAAGGAAGCTAATTATCTAGAGAAAAAGTATAGTAACTTCTCAAATTTACACTGCTGCTCTAAAGTACATAAACCATAATCACTCGGAAATAGTCTAGTTTTTTTGCATTATACACATTGACCTATGCCTAAGTGTTTATTATATATACCTGTTAAGCTACAAAGTCACAATCTGTGCAAGAATGTTCACATCAAAAGAAAATAAAATTTTCATAAACAACGATGTCGAAGAAAATAGCTAATCTAAAAAACAACCACTAAAAAATGTTATAAACCGAAATAAATGCTGAAACATTTTCAGGAAATATTGGAAAAGAAATGAAGTATCCATAAGCTCAAAATTTTATATTATGGGGCTTCAAACTTCATTTAAAATCTTGCCTGCAGCATACCAATAGGTCCACAGGACCTTTCTATGCATAGTTGCAGCCGCTCAACTTCTCATAAAATTGAGGAAAACAAACTGGTAAATATACATGTAAAGTCTCATTTGATTTGAAATTGAATATGTAGAAAATTTATACAAAAACCCTTTTATCATTCAAACTGACAAAAAATGTTTCCTTTGCAGGTGCAGCCACATGTAGCATGTCAATTCTGTACAAAGCATTTTGTCAAACATTTTATGGGTTTACTCTGTAGATTAAGTATTACTGTATTAACAGTATTTTGTTTCATTGACGTTCAACCTATTCTCAGCAGCTCGATTTACAAATAGGCCAACTATGCAATGACTGCACCGTCCATGCATAAAACCACCTGTCTCACTTAGTTACAGAGCATAGGATTCATATAAGCCTGTGCTTTCTAGACAACCAATCCACCCATCAGTCATATTCAACCATCCTATCTTTCCCAATTTGCTAACACGCTCATTCTAACATTCTACTAACATATATGAAAAAAGAAAATTTGGGCCAACTGCTCATTTGAATAAATTTGATTTGATTTTGAACAGAATTCCTTATACAAAATATTACACTTCAATTTCAATGGAAAGAAAACTTAACTGACCTTGTGTGTGAATCTACCTGTCGAACAATTCACTTGCTGGTGAAGCAGACCTTCATCTGCTACCTTGTTGCCTGTGTTATGACTGCTATTGCAAACGCTCAGTTCAGTGTGCAAAGAAGATTGTTGCTTGAGAGAATGCCCACAGCTGCATGATTGGAAGCCACGAGAGCGACGACTTACCCAGGTAAAGGTCAGAGACAATTTTACAAAGCCTGTCACCAACATACTGAAGAATTGTAGTTAGACATTGCCCTCTAAATACCCATTGTAAAAGTTGTGTGTATATAGCCAGCTATATACCTTATTTGGATGGATACCCATTGTGTATATCAAGAAATCTACAGGTCCAAAGCTTATTTATAGTGAGCATGACGGTTGCAATAATGTGAATCATGAGAGGGACTCACAGGTAAAACGCACGCGGAGGTCACGAGTGTTTAAGCCGAACCCAAGCATGCAGGAAAACGAATAAACAAGAAGAATTAAAACTAAAGAATAAACCCCGCCTTGTTACATAATTCTCAGCTTCCAACAATGCATGGATCCGAATTCCCAATAGTAGAATGAGTGTTGCCAAAAAGAGACGCGATGCCGCAAGTTCCTGCCAAAAGAGGAAGGGGAGTATAAATTAAATGGAAATAAAGATCACCTAGGAAAAAGAGGTATCCAGAATTATAAAAATATTAATATTTCTGTCATTTAAGAAATATTTAAATAAAAAGAAAGTACTTAAATTAAATCAATGAATTGTTCAATTTTATCATTAAAATCTATTTAACAATTGAAAGTGGAAAAGTATTGTCAAAATAAATGTTTTTATGAAAAAGTAGCTAAAAACCAAAGGGTTAGCTCTTTACAATAGTGGTGGAACAACTAGCACAAAATCAGTTGGCAACCAACACACAACCAAACAGTCCCCTAAAGGTTCATATCAAAAACATCATAACCAGTATACCAGAATATAGAGTTACTAGTATTTCTACTTTTAAAACCAGGAGAGTTTAAGTTAACAAACTAAATGTAGGTGTTCATTGCATTGCTACAACCCATAAACAAGTTCAGCAAAAAAAAGAAAACCATCAACAGTAGATGAGGAGAGACCAAAAGAGTACCAAAAAAAAAAAAAAACCAGAAAGTCATTAACTAGCCTCTTTTTTCTTTCCCTTCCCAGCCATGAGAACCTTGGCCCAATCATCAACGAGGAAGTTGTAAAGGAGCTTTGTGTCCCCCTTTGCAAGGTTATCCTCCTCTGAGTTATTAGCCAACAATTGAAGAGTGGTAGTTGCCGTGTGCGTCACTTTGAGAGTGAACTTGGAGAAAAGGTTGAATCCCTCTTCCATCACCATGCACCTATCCATCAGCTTCTTGTGTTCCTTGCGGGTGACAGGTTCATTCTCCTTGGTTTTCGGCTTTAGGGTCCTGCTACAATTCTCTAGGGGGTTTCGCTTAACCTACACATCAAAAATGTTAGCATGGCCCTTCAGGCTCTCCTGGCCCTCTTTACCAACCGGAGAGGCATTAGTGATATTGGGGTGCTCTTGGTTGACAACGGAAGGTAGGGTGATGGTGGCAGAGACGTGTGGATCAAAATAAATGTTATAAATGTCAAAATAAATGTTGTAAAACTTTTAAAATTAATTCCATTATGAATAGATGAATTTATTTAGTATTTTTGAAATAAAATTGTAATGAAACATATTCCTATAATTGTTTATAACTTTGAAATTGAATGTAAATATTTGAAGTTTGATTTATTTTATTAATCTTTAGATTTGTAGCATAGTAGAGTTACTAGCCTTGAGCCATTAAGATAAAAAAAAATTCAAATATTTGTTTGAATGCATACTCATAGATCTTTATCTTAATGGCTCAAGGCTACTAACTCTATTATTCTATAAATCTAATGATTAAAAAATAAATGAAACTTCAAATGTGTACATCTTTTCTTATTTTTCATGATTTCATAAATCACATTTTACAATTAATGATTATACTATTTTTTTTAAGCAATGACATTCAATTTCAAAGTTATAAACAATTATAGAAATATGTTTTATGATAATTTTATTTAATAGTTAAAATAAATTAGTCTATTAATGATCAAAAAATTGATTTCTATAATGAAATTAATTTAAAAAGTATGATGGTTTTTATTACATTTATTTTAACAATATTTTACCATTTTTAATTGTTAAATAGATTCAATGATAAAAATTGAATAATTTAATGATTTATTTTGTATGCTTTCTTTTTATTTAAAATATATATCTTAAATGATATAAATATTAATATTTTTATAATTTTTTGTAATAGCATATCACTCTATCTCTTTTACTTTTACTTTCTTATATTGCTTCATTTTATTTTTATATATTCTCAGAAGTAACTTTTAATTTGAAATAATTACATATTTATTCAATATTAAATTATTTATAATTGTATTATATTTCTGTATATAATACAATATAAAGTAAAATATTTCTTATTAAAAAAATATTTTTGCATTTAATTCTATATTAATATAAGAGTTAACAGTCGGAGTATGTTATTATTCATAAACAATGATCCAATTGATGCATTAGCTTCAAAAAGAAAAGAAAATAAATGAAATTTTAAGATAATAGAACACTTATTTACAATTTTTATACAGCTCTCATTTCATACATTTCAAACATTCATATTTCAATTGAAGCAATCACATCTCCATTAGAATCTTTGTTACAAAAATAACACCATTTTCTCAAAGTTTAAGGGTGTAAAAATAAGTAGAATGGCTAATGAAACAAAAGAAATATCATGACATCTTTGGTTAACATGCAATGTGAAAAGTGACTATGTTGTCAGTTCTACCTTTTGGTTCAAGTATACTCCTGTCAACTACAATAGATAAAGTGAATGGGAAGAAGTATTGCATAATAATTTGCTTATTGTTTTAAAATATTTATTTGAATAGTTTAGCTTAGTAAAATAATGATTTAATATATTGATAATATGTTTTAATAATATTTACATATTTAATTTATTTCAATTTTAATTATATTAATCATTATTATATTAGACATAATATGTAATTCATTTAAATATTTATAACCATAAACTATCTTAATATTCAATCTTAATAAATTATAAAATTAGTTTTAGTTTTTTCATCTAGTTATTTATGTATTTCAAAAGTTTAATATGCATTATTAATCTTTTAGATTATTGTTGTTATTATTATTTTGATTTATATATTTGATCTTTAAATTTTCTATTTTAATTTTTAATTCACATTTTAATTTATATTTCTTCATCTCTTTTTATTCATTTTTGTCTCTATATCTCTCTCTACCTCTCTCCATCTCTTTATCTATTCACTTTCTCTATCTTTCACTATCTTCTTCTACAAATAATCTCAAATCTCTGCACTCATTCCTAGCCCTTTGCCTCCTCATTCCCTTTTCAAGATAAATGCAAATCATGTTGATTTTCTTTGGAATCCTTTTAATATTTTGACTAAATTTATTTCTTTAATTTGGTTGATAGCATTGAATACCTATCTTTAAAAATTAGTTGAGGATAGTGGACAAGAAAACTATGAGCATGCAATTGCTAACAATGTACATTATTTATCTTATTCTCTAGACAAGAAATATGTTCTAGTTTTCTATACGAGATACTCTTATCAACTCCCATAAAACACATGCATATTCCACTATCTTGAAGCATCAAAGGAATAAAGAGCTTCAATTATAATGGTGTTTTCTTTTTCACATATTTCCCCTGCAGATTAAATTTTCAACTTGTCATATAATAATTTGAAATATATTCCTAGTTGTGTGAGAGAGATAAAGCAAAAAGTATAATCATCATTCAGCATTGTCATGATAGTTAGTGCATTGATGATGGCATTCCATGGTCCATATAACCTTATTGCAACTTTTTATCCATGTCTTGGCCTAGTGAAGATGGTAAAGATATCTAAAGATTCACAAAGTTTGTTTGGAATATCTTGATTACTTCTATGCAAAAAGCTTGAGGCTACTTTCCTTCTCAAGGAGAATTTCCTTAAGCTATGCCTTGGTCTCAATCTTGAACACATTATAAAATGCTTGTCCCAAGGTGTTTTAGGTTAAGATCTCCATTATAACAAAGATAGAAGGTGAATTCAATGAGGTATTTGAGCACTTGTGTTGCTCAAGAAACTCTTCTATAAGCTTGCAAAGTAGCCATGATACTTGGCATATTTTTTAATTGATTGCTTCTTTTGTTGATACAATTATTGGTTTATTTAGCCTCATAATGTTTAAGGGGGTAAAATTCCTCTTGCAAAGCATTGACAAAAGCTTCCCAAAGCATAATTGTGTGGCTATCCCTATTGCACTGTGTGTTGAGTGTTTGGCACCAATTGGACATCGAAGCAGATATTTTAAGTAGTAGTATTGGTGAAGGAAATCTTCTTAGTGTTCATGGAGCTATTGATAGAGAAGTATATTTCAAGCTATTGGTTCTATAAAGGTAGTGTGAAGGCATCAATTTTGACATCAATTATAAGAATTATCTAAATTGACTTGAAATTTGAGGAGATTGTTATACTGAGAAAGCTATATGTAAAAACCCCTACTAGTTCTAACCTTAAGACTATACCCCATAAACTTCACAATTGTAGCTTTGAAATTTTGTTAAACAATTGGTCAACTATCTTAGAAATGAATTATTCATAAATTACTCATAGACATAGAGACATTTTAACAAACACTTTGTATGATTCTCTCTGATTATAAGAAAAACATAGTTCCTCTGGTTGAGTCATGTTGCTACTATGACTAAATAGAGAGAAATGATAAATACATCAAATTATGCTAAAGAATGCAACCAATTCTCTAATAACTTGTTTTAGATTTGCATAAGAATTAGGTTTGACATATACATATTCATTTAACTTTGTAAGCAAAATTGGTAGCTGAGAAATCAAACATTATTCTAAATATTTCTGTAGTACAAATATTCAGATGCTAATTCCCAATTATAGTTAGCAAACCTTCATCATACCCGTCAATGCCACTCCTTGAATGAACTATGCATGTTGCAATAGCATACCTGGAACATGAAGCTTCTTCTATTGTCTTAGTCTTTCAAGGCTTTCAACAAGAAAAGAAGCTTTTGCAGTTGGTGTACAGGAGCAATACCTCATACATGCATCATAATGTCTTTATGCTTCGCCACAATTAAACCAATATCTCTAATGAAAACTACAAACATTTTTAAATAAGCTTCAAGTATACATGTTCCATTTATGAGTTCAAATGTTACGTTCAATGTGTATCAAGATTCTTCTCCTAACTATGTGTTTTGACCTCAACAGAAAAATTTGTGTTGAATCCACCTATCTAAAATGGTTATTTTATGTCCAATATCTCAAACACCTTTAGGGGTTTCATCCTAGGAATTTATCTTTACTGTCATAGCTGCAACAATGGAGAAATAGCTTAAATTCAATAATAGACTCCAACAAGCCAAACTACATTATAGATGCACTAAACAACACAATAGTCCAAGAAAATAAGAATCTCTTATCTGCATTCGAAATATCAAAGTTTAATAAAATGACAAAGTTCAATCTATTTGAAGAATTTATAAAGAAAACCTTGGGACATGGTGAAGGCGATCAAGCTCTCCAACTGCCTCCCTCGCATGCACCACATCATAAACGACACAATCTAACCAAATTATAAGCAACGAAAATGATAATATAGTAAGACTTACAAATAAATTGTGGCTATCCATTGCAACTCAAAAATGTGCAGATTTGTGCTTAAATTTAAAGTGGACCTATTAACCTTATTGTCTCTTTGAACTTTGCTAAATTCTACAAAGAATTCCTTCAACAAAAAAATGTCCATAGAAGCTACATGTCCCATGCTTTCTTCCCCACAATCAAATCCTTTATTTTCAAAGCCCTATTTTTCCCTTTATGAAGGATGTGTTTAGTGTGGCTTCCCTCTTTTCTATGTATGAGTTTTAAGAGAAAATTCTTGAATTCTTGGAACCTACAATGCTAAATGTTCTCTCAAAAAAGGAAAAGCATTCAATGCAATATTTATCTATATTGGGGAATTTATTTTTGTAATTATCTGATCTACAATTAGTTTTTCTCCTTGCTTTTTCACTCATAACCAATAAGATATCAAATAAATAACGTTTTTTTAGTTCTGAAAATACATGAAAAATTATAAGCATTCATTTAATTGGGGGATTTGGGTTTTTATTTATAGATGAGAAAAAGATGCATGATGCAGCTATATGCGTCCAACAAAGCAAAGCGCGTCAAAATTGGGAGGAAATTCTGCTAAAAAAGAAGAGATTTTTTTTAGTTGTGAAAGTCAAACAGTATCATTTTATAATGAACCTGGTGTGCTCGACAATCAGCTCTGTGGAAGATTTCTTGTGGGTGCCCTTGTAAGTAGGTTGTTTGCAATCCCAAACTCCTTTGGGTTGGCGAAACTAATATTTTTTACCTAGTCCTTTTTCCTATCTAGTCTATCTAGAACAAGAAAATCAAGCTTCTCCTACATTTTGGAGACCTTTGTCATTTATTTATTCTTCTATTTTTTATTGTCAAAAAATAATTTTCTTATTGTTATTTTTGGTCACAACAAATGAAATTCTAAATAAATAGTTTTTTATGTGTTTTAATTAATATATATGAAATTGAAATTTTAACAACAGTAAGGAGCTCAAATAATTCTTAAATTCTATTGGACAATCAAAAGTTCTTATTAGTTTTTATTGTATGGAAGGATTCCATAAGTTACTTGCCAAAGGCATGAACTAATAATTGAAGTTTTCTCATTGTTGCAACAACAATTACCAATTTGATTCAAAGAAGCTAAACTTCATAAAGCTCCCTTGGACAGATCCATGAGGATATATTTGGAAAAATGGCTTAAACTCATATTATGTCAATCTATTTCAGGTGGTGAGAGAGAACCTCTTCTCGCATTTATTTTCCAAGAATTTTAAATTGTAATGCAAGGAATTGCATTTTGTATTAACCTTTAGTTTAACAAACTACTAATCCTCTATTTGGTGTTCTAAGACATTTTGTTTACTAAATATAACTATATCTCATTTCGATAATAAATTAATAGAGGATTGTAAATTTAAATATATATTATATTACACAATTGATTTCATAATACATATCTATATATGTTTATATTTTATATATAAATTTTGATGAGGTTGTGAATATTTAATGGTGTAATTTGTAATCTCTTTCATGTGTTAATACATATTGATAAAATATAACTACTAATCTCATTTCTTTAGGAAATTAGTAATAGAATTTAATTTCAAAAAATCTTATGTACCATGTATTATAGATTTAATATTTGGTTTAGGGCGAAAATGAGCTATTTAGAATTTTAATTTGTATGCTTTATTTTTTACAGGATTCCAGGGTTGATATAGATGGGTGTTATTTCAAGGGCTTACATTGTCACACTGTTTGAAATGAGTGAAGTCCTAACACATTTTAAGTTGATCTCTTTTTAAGATAAAGTGATTAGGTATTACTTCTTACATTATGAGTGGAGTATCATTTCCATTTATGTAGTTGAAATATAGAGAATGAGTACTTCGTCTTATCCTCGTATTCCCTCTTTGTCAAGCACCTTCTTAGACTTGATGTTTTTACAATAAGGTCTCTTCTTAAATTCTTTTAGTTGCATCTATTTTAGGGGTATTGCATTTTAGAAGTGTTCATTATTTTGATGTTTACTCATCAAATACACACTTTTGTAGGTAATGATTAATTTGCTCTATTTTTTTGGGGATATATGGAATTGTTAAGGAATGTTTCCTTCAACATTACATTAATCAGGTGTCTTCCTTACCCACTATCATTGAATCTAAATTTTTAAAAAATCATGCATTTTATTCTTTTTTTCACATCCTTATGGACTATTGGCTTCTATTGACATTGTTGAGGCTATTGTGGACTTGATTGGAATTGTGTTGCAGTGTACAAGATTCCAAGTCTAACAGTGTGCGTTGTGAAAGAGAGAGTGCTAAGAAAAAAAATCACCATTGAAATATCAAAATATATGACAAGATAATTATATAATTTTTTCTTTTTGTGCAATAGATTTTCTAAATAGTCAAGAATGTTTGTTTGTAGTTACTTTATGAGAGGTGAGCAATAATGTTTTGCTCTTTATGGACCTAATTAGTCAACATGTCTTTCAAACCTATTTGAGTGAAAATATAGAACGATTAAAACGAAAGTTGTTTCTATTTGCATGAAGTTATCTTAAAGTTGGATTTGGTTTAAAGGCTTCCTACAAGTGGGCATGGAATTCTTTTGCTTGTTAATTAATGATTTTTTCCCTCTTGAATTCAATTTGGTCTTTTTCAATTGTTACTTGTTCATAAAATACTCTATTTGAAATTCACCCATTGTTTCTTATCACCACAAGAATGTTAGGCATTTCATTTGATGTGGTCATTTTTGGTGATTTAATATCAATTGAGCTTTTCATCCAAATTAATTTCTATTTTTTTGTAGACCTTTGAAGATATTATAAACATGAGCAAACTTTGTTAGAGTAATAAGATATTGCCTTATTAATTAAGTCATTTTGATTTAATTATTAAGTCACTTATTATCTCTAGTTTGCTTAAGCTAAACTTTAGGCATATAATAATTAATTCTTTTATTAATTCTTATCATGCAACCTAGGTTTTACCCTATTAGGGTTTTGATCTCCTTTTATAAGGATTGATCTCTTTGTAATTTATTAAGTCACTTTTGATAATAGCTATCTTTCTTTTTGCTCATCAAGAATATCGTATCTATGGATCTGGCAATTTTAGCCTCCATAGCCTTTTTCTTCTCTCTTTATGTGATAGGTGTTTGCATGTAGGTGATTCTTGGAAGATGTGGGGTTGATCAACTTCAACTTGGTATTAGAGCTTCAAATCTTCATGCCCATGTTCTCTTTATGAGAGATTTGGCTTGGCTTACAGATCTATATTTTTTCTTTCAAAGGGTTTCAATTTTCAGAATTATTTTGTATTGGATTTGGGGGATCATTTTTTTCTAGTGCTTTTTCAGCCCGAACAAACCTCACCTTTGGATTCGTAGCACCCAAAAATCCCTATTTCCATATGTAATTTGTCTAATTTGGACACAGTTGACAAGTAAGGCAAAAAAAATTACTACCAAATTTGGGCACGCTTCCTGAAGTGACAATTTATTTTTTTATTAAAAAATTAATCACAAAAACAAAGGGCTTTATTGAAAAAAAAAAATTATGATTTTTTAAAAAAAGCGTATGTTTTTTTAAAAAAGTTTTACTTTAAAGACTTTTGCCTTATTTAAAACCTTTTTAAATCTTCCCAAAAAGGATGCCTACAATTGACACAGCAGGGATGTCAAAAAAGTACTAACATTGTAGGCCTGTTGCAAGTGCTGACATCATCAATTTTTGGGCTAAAATTTTATGACCTTCAAACCATCTCTTCTATGATTTGTTTTGTCTTAAAAAGTTGTCTATGGTTTTTTGGCCATATCTCTGTCATACAAAAGTATATTTTGACAAATCTTATAAATTTCTTTCTGAGTCCATCATGATGTTGTAGGTTATTTGGAATGTTGATGTCATTTGGTTTCCTTTTTATGCAGTCAAAGCCAGAAGTTCTGTTGTGCACTCTAGGAGACATATCTTAAGCATTCAATCTCCAATTTGGAAAGTTTTACATCGTTGGAAAGGTCTTTCTGACCTCTTTCCAATGATGCTAGTTATTTTTCCAAATTCTTCTTTAGGCACATATTATTCAATCTTTTGCATTTTTGCATTTTGGTGGATATCTTGGTTGTTTCAGGTCTAGGGATCAATTTTGTTGCTTCAAATAATTCGTCATGGGTTGCACTATCTATTGTACCAACCTTATGTCTCTTCTGGTCTATTTAGACATCTTTTTTATGCATTTTTTGTAAACGTGCTGAGATAAAGTGCCACTCTATTGCATTTTGGGATCTTTCACATCTTTGTGTTTTGTTTTACTCACACTACACTATAAAATGCCTTGGGGGGTTTCATGTTGGCCATATTCACCATCTTCCTTTGTCAAGCGAGTGTTCCTTCCACGACATTTTCCTCATGATGTGTCAATGACACATGCCATTATAGGTTTTTATACTTCTTTTGCACTCTCGATGCTGTTGGTTCTTCTTTCTGCAAGAGATATTGCATTTAGTTTCAGTGTTCATGTCTTACCTCTCAGCATTATATGGGGGCTATGTTGGTTCTATTTCTTTCTTGGTTTGATGGAGTGAGCTATGTATTTAGTATTTGATCCTATGTACTAGGTGATTGCAGTGGATGGATACCTATGCATTTTAGTGAGATAGATCATTTACCATATAGACATTCTTTGATTCTTGTTTTTGGAGGCCATGAAGATATCTTCCATCTTCGATTAATCAGCTCTTTAGACTTAGTCTTCTCTACAAGGTCATATTCTATGCAGTGGAGGATCTTTAGATCAACAATTTGGCAGTGTTTGTAGCTTCATGCTTTAGTGGTGTTCTTCATGATTGTCCTTTTGTTCTTATCTCCTAGAACATTCTTCCATCTCTTTTTGGAGTAGGGTTTTTCCCATGTGGTTTTCTCTATATCTCCTCTTCATAGAGATTTGGTTGTGCTTGGGTACCTCATCAGGCCTTGTTGTTGGGACCTGATTTGCTTTCAATAATAATTTCTAGGTTTTTAAAGCTACTCCCTAAGTTTATCTTAAGGAGGGGTGTTAGAGTAATAAGATATTGCCTTATTAATTAAATCATTTTGATTTAATTATTAAGTCACTTATTATCTCTAGTTTACTTAAGCTAAACTTTAGACATATAATAATTAATTCTTTTATTAATTATTATCATGTAACCTAGGTTTTACCTTATTAGGGTTTTGATATCCTTTTATAAGGATTGATCTCTTTTTAATTTATTGATTCACTTTTGATAATAACAATCTTTCTTTTTGCTCATCAAGAATGTCTCATCAATGGATATGGCAATTTTAGCCTCCATAGCCTTTTACTTCTCTCTCTTTTTGTGATAGGTGTTTGCATGCAGGTGATTCTTGGGAGCTGTGAGGTTGATCTTTCATCAACTTCAACAAACTCTTTGACCCCAAGTTATTAGGAATCCTAGAAGATTATGTTTTTGTTATCTTTTTTAGGGAAATTGATCATACTAAGGCTTAGAAGTACTCTTATTTCAATATTTAATTCTAGTTGAAGTCAAATTATTCCTCCAAAATTCCATTGTTTATAGTACCATTTTTTCTCTTATTTTGAAGGATAGGTGTTGTGTATTCTAGTTTGTATTAAGTTTGAGTAGATACCTAAATAGGGAAATAACTTCTTCAACTAGCAAGAAAAATGGGCATGCCTTCTAGGCAATTGCACATTGATGTAAACTATTGTTATATTTAAGCACATTGTATGAAAATATTGTTAGATTTTAGCAGGCATTTATATGTGATTCTAGAAGTTTTGGGGGAGTAGAAGGGGGATGTTGACATGATTATATCTTGATTACTATTTCTTGTAGGAGATATGACTTGACTGACATGTTGAAGAAGTTGCAATGCAGGACACTCATATTTTTTAGAGAGAACTCTACTTTTCATGTAGAATCTCTTCACAAGAATGCAAAAACAGATAAAAGCTACAAAGCTTTGCTTGTTTTGTTGAGTCTAGCATCTTAGCTTAGTTCATCATTTTTGTAATTATCACTTCTATTAATACTATATTTAACTTTGTAATTATCACTTGTATTGATACTATATGGACATCTATTTTATTAATTTGTATCCTCTTTAAAAAAACATGTTTTAATATCTTAAATGGTTCTTACTTTTCTTTCCTTGCTCAAGGAAAGGACTCAAGCTCCATAGAGCCTTTTTTTTTTGAAGAAAATAGAACAAGGATTTCTTTACTTGGAGAGAGAGACAAATGGTGCAAGTTGCAAATGAGATATTCCCCTTATATATACAAAATGTTTGGTTATTGACAAAGTGAATCCCATGCTCGTTGGCTAAGTAAAGTTATCAGTGAGCTTTTAATGTGTAGGAGTGGAAAAATTAACTAAAGTGGTTGTTTTAGTTCACAACAACCGCAAATAATTTTACATCCCATATGGAAAAGAAAAATTAAATTGAGCAAATTTTACCCATTAGAGGGAGAATGATAAGTTCATGTAATAGGTATGCAAGTACTCTAGGCAACCAACAACTTTAAAAAGTGGTTAAAATAGTGAAAATTAATCTAATCTAATTTTATAAAAATGTTTATTTGATTTGTGATAAAGTTATAATTTTTCTAATAAAATAATTTTTATAAAGTAGGTTTAATTGGTTTTAAAAAATTACCCATATGAGGGATTTTTTCAACTAAAAAAAATGGAAATAGAGTGAATTGGATATGTTAGAGTATATGTGAATAGTCTTTTTGATATGCTAAAGTATATGTGAAGAGTATTTTTAATTTATCAAAAAAATAGGTATTTTTCAATGCCTCTAAAGGTTCTAGACATTTAGCCATAATTCTTAAGCTGAGCAACCTCAGATTCTATTATTTAATTACACTTTATTACATAGAATTGACTCAAAATAGTTAAAAATTTACATTTTCAGTTTTTGAAAGACCATAACTTACAAACCATTGACTCGATTGGCTATTATAACCACTTTTTAGAAATGGTTGTTTCTATTATGCCTATATAAGGAAGGCTTGTGCAGTCTTGAGTGGTGGTTTACAGACTTATCTTGCAAATTGTACATGTGAATGAACCACTTATTTTGCAAGTGTCCATCAACCAAGTTTTTACCTTGTTTAAGTGCAATTTAGGGCTTCATCCTTGAGCCTAAAGTTTTTATACCAAAAATATGGTATAACTACACTAATACATATGATATAGAAATAAAAGTCATCTAGTCAGTCAATATATCTAATACGAACCTCCACCTATGAAATTAGAATATTTTGAGCTCGCATGACCAACTTACTAAAAATATAAACCTTCCACAATCAGTAACTCTGCACTGAACTAGCCCTTATTGAAAAGACAAAAAAAGTAGAAATATGTTTTAGGTGATGGAAGATTGCCTTTACACCTAGGATGCTCCTACATGAGACACCCGAGGTAATTTAAGAAGTGACCCTTTCACATCTTAGGTATTCAAAGTCAAACCATGATTGTTAACCTTTGCCATTATTGACCATAATGAATCTTCTACTTGACACCCCCTCTACTTGACAAAATGTTCTTCATATACCATGTTCCTTGTGCTTCTGTCAATATGATTATCTATGGCATCATCATATCTTTTTATAGCATACATAGTTACCAGAATACTCCACTGTACTTTGATAATATCATCTTCATTACCTCCTTCATGATATTGTATCAAATCTAAAATGTTAAATACTAGTGAATCATTCAATTTAGCAGGCAACTCTACTTCATAGGCATTGTATTTTCAATATCTCTCATGGTTCAAACTACTTCATTTTCAACTTGTTATATGTACCTATTAGAAATCTTTCCTTCCTCATATGAATCATGACTTCATCTCCAACTTGAAACTTATTACGCCTCCTTTTCTCATATTCCTTAGCCTTGTATTGTGTATTAATCTTTGTGAAATGTTTCCTCACCTCCTCGTAAATGTTCTTCAAGTGTTATGCAAAATCCTCAACTTCAGCACTACTTATCTCTCATTTATCCAACTTTCTAAATTTAGAAGCATTTTTGGGACTACTCCCATATATAATCTAGAATGGTGATTTACTAGTCCTCTTGTTGACAGAATTATTACATGCAAATTCTAGTTGTGTTAAAATCAAATCCCATCCTTTTGGCTTATCTCCAATCAAACATCTCAGCAAGTTCCCAAACTCCTCTTCACAACCTTTGTCTATTCATTAGTTTGTGGGTGATGTAATGAGTTAAACTTCAATTTTTTTAAAAATTTCTTCCATAATGTATGCCATAAATACCCAACAATATTGGTATCCTAAAATGAAACTATACTCTTTGGTAGACGATGTAGTCTTACCACTTCTCTAAAAAATAACTCAGCCACATGAACAACATCACTAGTCTTCTTGTAGGAAATGAAATGTGTCATCTTTGAAAACATGTAAGTTGTTGTAGAAATCAAATCATTCCCTCATTGTGCTCTTGGTAAGCCAAGAACAAAATCCATGTTGACATCCTCCTATGAATATTTTGGTATTGGTAATGGTTGATACAACCCTGTATTTTTCTTTACACTTTTTTCCATCTGACATACTATGGATCTCTATACAAAATTCTTGAAATCTTGTTGCAATTGTGGCCAGTAAAACATTTCATGAACCAAAGTAATAGTCTTATCTCTCCCAAAATGCCCAGTCAATACTCCATTATGCTTCTCATTGATGAGATTTTCCCTCATGGTGTTTCTTAGAATGCACAACTGACTTCCTTTGAATAGCATATCATCTTGGATTATGAAATCCAAACATTTTGTCTTGTCAAGCATAATAGGTTTTGTACAAGCTTCCCAAACTTCACCAAAATCAGAATCCTCTAGATATAAACTCATGAGTTCCTTGAATCCAACCATCTCAATATGCATGTCTATTAGCAAAGGTTATGTCATGCTAAGAGCATCTACAACCCTTTTAGACTTCTAACTCCTGTATTTCAAAACAAATGCGTAACTCTATAAAAATCCAACCCACTTCAGATGCCTTTGATTCAACTTTCCCCAAAATATTCAAATATTGAAAAGCTTGATGATCAATATATAAACAAACTCCTTAGGAAGAAGATAGTGTCTTCACTTCTTCAATGCCTGAACAATAGCATAAAATTATTGATCATAAAATTAAAAAACTTTTGGAATCATTCATCTTCTCATTGAAATAGGTAACATGTCTACCTTCTTGGCTCAAAATAGTTCCTATTGCAGTACCACTTGCATCATAGTCTACTTTGTTAGGAATTTGGCTTGTTTAAGTTGATAAGCATTATCAGTAATGTCAACATTATGACATACCAAGTTTGCTAATATTAAGAGATAAGTTCAACATAAGATAACTTAGAGATTTGTCTAAGTATTAGATAGGAAAACAATGCATGGGTAGACTACTTGGTTTGACGAGCTTCACAAGAATCAGATATAGACTTGCAATCTGAGAGGAAGATATATTGAACATCATAGAAGATGTATATTAGGCCGCATAACTTTATATTTAGTTTTCCATATGTTTTGGAAAGATATGTTGAAGGTGTAATCACCTAAAAATGGTCATCTAAACTATTAGTCCCCTTCTCAGCATTTTGGCTGAATTAATTTAATCATTTACCTAGACCAAATTGCTAATAATCAATTTATTTGATTATAACCTATAGTTTCACTATGCTATCCTAAGTTCATTATTTGATTAAAAGAACATGTCCCCTTTTAATTAAATAAAAGACCCCATTCTTCTAACCCACTTAAAGTGCACACATAAAGTCCTTTTTCTATTTTACAATTAAAAGAAAAGGCTTGTGAGACTTTTTGTCTTATATGACAAGTCAACTTATATTATATTGGTTGACTTGTGTGTGCACATGGATCACTCCTATTTTCGAATTCAACCGTTGATCATCCACCATCTTCATCTTGATCTCCACCGTCCGTACATCTTTAAAAGGGAGAGAGCTTTCCCCCTCAAAGGATCCATATTTTGAATATTGTTATGCTACATGTTTTCTAATAGGTTTCTTTGGAGCTTTGTGGAGAACTTCTATTTCTTGTCTCATTCTCTCATTCCATCACATTAGCATAAGATCATATGGCATTCTTAGCATAGTTGCATTTTAGTTTAACTTTGATTTCTTGCAATAATCTCACATAGTTTAAATATTTGGTTTTGTAACAATCTCATACATGCTTAGTATAGTTGCATTTTGCATTATCATCTTAGCTTAGTTTCCATACTTGCATTGCATTCTTGAGGGATTCCTTGAAGATATTTGCACTCTTGCTCTTGTCTCAAAGAACCTCCCGTTGCATGGTTTACTAGCAAGAAGTACATTTCTAAGGCTTGGCTGAGAGCCTTCATGCTGAAATACTAACTCCTTGCACTCCGTGGATAGGGAGCTCTAAGCCGGCATCTAAGCATTCCAACTCATGGAATTGTTTGGATAGAATAGTTTAGAGCGTGACACATTTCTAGTGTACATTTTTGGCGCCCACCGTGGGGCTTGAATCAAGTTTTTAGCTCCATTTGCTTTCATTTTTTATCTCTAGTTTTTTACAGCAGCATATTGGATCTAATCAAGTGCTTTTGTAGAATTATCACTTTGGTTTTAAGGCCAACCCATAAGTAGATTGGTTTGAAGGCCAAAAATCTAGTTGGTTTAAAGATTTGATCATATCTTTTAAACCGCTTGGAGTTTGGTTCTGAATTTTTTTTTAGGTTGGGCATATGTGTTCAAAATGTTCCAGTCTGATTTTCAGAGCATTTTGACATGATTTGCGAAAGTTATGATATTTTCTTATTTTTTCATAAAAAGTCATTTCTGGTCGTACATCAGCATTTTTTTCAAAAAAACTTACATTTCCAGAAAGAGTTTTCAATTCTAATGGGGGTTCTTTCTTTGTGTTTTGAATTTTGAGGTCGTATTAAGGATCAAAAACTCGATTTGAAAAATTTGGCCTATTTTGACAAAATCAATCTCTAGAGCGCAAATGAAGAGATTTTTTTAAATTTCTTGCATTTTTGGAAAGCTCTCTAATTTTTAACAAGGGTCTCTTCTTTTCATTTTTATTTTTGGATACGAAATCATAGCAAACAAGTCCAATCTTGTTGACTAGGTCAAAACCAAAGAGTAAAAATGAGAGCATTTGTTATTAACTTGCACTTTCTTTGCATGTACTTGGTTGGAAGATAAATTGAATTTTTGAGGCAACTCACCACTTTTTATTGCAGATTTTTAGGTTATTTCACACTAACTTTTGGTGCTAACAAGTTGTGATTACAGGTTGCCATCCTTATGATTTTTTTTTTTGAAACATTGCATAAAAAGAACGCATGTCAAAGCTTCAAATGCACAAGGGCTACTAACGATTGTTTGCAGGGCTGCCCAATGCATAAAAACCCAATTTTGCTTGTTCTTTACTTTTACATGTGTGAAACATACTAGTTGTTTATTTTTAGGCACATTAAAACTTATAATTGGGATCTTTTGGTGATAGGAGAGTATGCTCTTTACCCTTGTGGTGAATCAGAAATCTTGACATACCATTTGGTTTCAAGAGTAAGAGGCAACTAAATCTTCTTGGCGTGTTTTGGAAAAAAATGATTGGAATAGGAGAGTATGCTCTTCACCCTTGTGGTGAATCAGAAATCTTGACTTCCAAAATTTGATCCACTTTGTGTAGTTTAGAATCCTTTAGAGGGCCTGCTCTCGGACAACCTGAGAGGAACGACCCAAGTGGGGACAAGCCGATTACCTGGCTCTTCCAACCCACTATAAACTCAAGACTACCAAGGATACAAAACTTTGGTAGACATGGTGTTCATCTTCGCCTAGTGTGATCGCTTATGGGATTTTGACCATAGGGAGATTACTAGGCAAGAATGCTTAAGGTACTCTTGTGATCGCGAGATCGGTTACTCATCGCAAGGTGAGGTGTCCCGTAATTGGGAGCAAGAGGAACACTATGAACGGAAGCCCTATCTAAACACCCTAAGTTAGTAACTACCTTTTTTAGCCGCTCAACTTCTTGGTGCAAGGATTGATCCTAGTGGACTACCCGGATCACCCCAAGATTTACACTCACCATAGGTGTTCCCTTGGTTGTGCTTATGGAACTTCCATGACAAAGCCAATATCTCTTGTGGGAAACCACTTGGTGTGAGGCAAAGGAGCATCAAGCGTGGGCTAGGATGTTGAGTAATGAACCATGTCCTTTAGGTAGATATTACTTGATGTGTTCTCGACTGTGGTATACCTGTGAAAATCTTTTGAACATACACATGACGATAATTCAAAGAAATTCTTTTGAGACGTCACATATGCTTGTATCATGCAAGGTTGCTTTGTCCCTTGCTTGATTGTTTGAAGAATACTCCATGTGTCACTATCTTGCTTGGAAAGAAATTGCTTTTAAACATCAAACTTGCTATGCTATCAACTATTGTCAAACTTTGTCAACCAAGTCAAAACATCAAATGCAAACATTTTCTTGTGTTGCTTGCTAAGGGGAGTCTCATCATTTGATTTTGATTTTCTATGTCTCTAGTTCTTGAACATGCTTAAAGTGACTCTTTGGTCTTAGTGCGCATGGTCTTCCTATCTTCATGGTCTATGTCTGCTTGCTAGTTATCCTTTGCTAAAATAGTTGCCTTGATTTCTTGACTACACTCTTGGGTTGGAGAGTTGTTCACTTGTCACCCTGCTTGCTCTATCTATTTGGCTATTTGGGCATCTTGCCTAGCTATTGACTTGAGTCATTCATGTCGTAAGTTTCTTGGACATATTTTTTGACAAGTTGCTTTAATCTCTCTCTACTATCTTGGCAAGTGAACACTCTACCTCCTATAGTTTCAACATCAAGTTATCTTCTAGGCTCTTTTATGCTTGGCTTTGCATCTAAAACTATGGGATCTAAACCTTGTGCTACCAAAATTCAACCAAATCTAGATGATCATGATATCCTCCATGTCACTAAAGAGTTTCAAGATCTATATGTGCAATACAAAGAACTAGAAGAGACAAATGATCTTTCTTACCTTCATCTCTCTAAGCGCATGATGGAAATGAAGTCTAAACTTGAGAAAAGGTTAGAGGAGAAGATTGCATCATTACATGAATCTTCCTTAAGTTCTTTACATGCATGTAAGTCACCTTCTTTGAGGTCATCCTCTTCTTCTAGGTCTACATGCTCTACTTCAAGACATCAAATGTCTTCATCTTCTAGATCTAAAGACCTCTTTAGAGGACAAGCAAGTGATACCTACTTTGAGCCTATTCCAAAATTTTATGATGGACCTATCTTTGACCAAGATAATGATGAAGACATGAATGTATTCTATTCACTTGAGAAACAACAAGAAGATCCTAGACATACTTCTAATAGAACTTTTGCTCCCTTGGAAGATTCTTATGATGACACTTTGCAAAAACTTCTTAGCAATAAGATCATCATGTTACCAAAGTCTAGCTCATATGGAAACCCATTCTTGGATATCTATTGTGCTTATCATCAACATAATGAGCATAGTACTTCAGATTGCATTGAACTAAAACATAAAATCCAAGATCTTATTGATAATGGAATTATTGATACCTCTAATGATTCATGCGATGAGGATACTTTTCTTGAGCAAGATTACATTAATGAACCTATGTCTAGTAGCAGCTCTATTACATCTTCCACTTCTTCCAACACTCGTGCATCTCCCAACACTTCAAATCTTTCCAACATACCTCCATCAAATAAAGAACCTAATGCTTTCCACATTGACTATGTGTATCCTCAAGATCTATCTCTAAAAGAAACTCAAGCTAACCTTCACTTGGTTGCAAACCTTTTCCATGCTACTAATCCTAAACATCCTCAACCTTCATGCACTACTATGCCTAATCAAAGCACTACTCCATTCACTCTTCATTCTCCCTTGTCCTTAGAAGTGGCTCCATGTCAAGAGGACTCTCAAAAAGAAAAAGCTATAAATGTCAAGAAAGATCAAGATCAAGCACCCTTTCATCTCTTTCAAGATTTTTTCCCTCCATATCCTGTATCTTGTCCACCTCCTAAGTATGATGAAGATACCACTTCCATTATCTCCCTTGAGCTTACTGAAAATTATGAGAAAAGTTCTCTTCATATGCTATCCAAGGCTACTTGTCAAGATCAAAGCATCCCCTTGTGTTCTACTTCTCCATATCCACTTCAAAATTGTGCTCAAGCTTCAAGTGCTCCTATTAAAAATGTTGTTCCTATCAAAGCTACTCTTGAGTCTATTGATGGATTTGACTATGTTGCTCAATTTAAAGATGTTGATATTCCTTTTCACTATCCATTTGCATCTTCTAAATATATCCTTGGTCCTTATCCATCTAAGCTAAAGCATTCAAACCTTCCATCCATATTGGGGCCTTATGTTCCTACATCTCCTACATTCACTCCTAGCTCATTCCCTAGCTCTCCTATATTACCTCAAGATCAACAAAGACACTCATCCTTGATGACTTTTCACCCATCTATACATCTAGACCAGTCATATCATCCTTATTTACCCATAAGTCCCAAGTCCTTTGGAAGTGAGAATAAACATAAGAATCCATTGAAAAATGAAGATCACTATGTCCCATCTAATCGACATGTGAATTCTAAGAAGGAGAAAGCACAAAAGAGACTGCAAAGGTCCACTATTAAAAAAGCTAAATCAAAGAAAATATGGGTTCCTAAACCCATTATTGAAGAAATGTGTTTTGAAGTATCTGAAAGAAAATCTAAAGCTATATGGATTCCCAAGTCTCTTTTAAAAGACTTGAATATTGAAAATACATCAAAGTTGACATTCAAGCTTCCAAAGGCTTCCATTCCATCTTCTTCCAAAAATCTTCCTAAATTTATTCCAAAGCCTTCCACTCTAGTTTTTTCCAAATCTCTTCTACCAACTCATACATCTAAATCTCAATCTATTTCATCCATGATTCCTCCATTGTTCCAATACCCTTCAAGGTGTGTGTCAATGTTGATCTTGTCCAATATTTCAGCTACCCTCATGAAATCCTCTAAAGCTTACACTTACTTTCGATACATGAACTCTTATCCTCCATATATTCTTCCTACTCCCATTTCCCTTTCATCACCCTATCAACATCTTTGAGCATACGTTTCTATGGTCTTGGCTTATCATGACTTATCTTTCCTATAGGAGCACTATCTACATTCAAAAAACTTGAGCTTTTTCTAAAAATTCAAAAAAAGAAAAAAAAATGATGAAAATGTGCCTTGGTGAAAACCACTTTTTGTGGCACCTTGGTAGCAAAAGTAAAGAGAAATAAATCCATCCTATGGTGAAAACTACTTCTTGTGGCACCTTGGATAAGTACCATGATGAAAACCTGGCAAACAGGCATCATGCATAATTCTTCCATCATCCATCTATCCCCTCTTTGATCTTTGATCTTGACAATGTTGAGCTATCTTTGCATATTGGCTATCTTATCCACGAGATTTTCTATTGTGCTCTTCGATTCACTCATAGCCTCTATCTTGAGCTTTATTCTTATTTCTCTATCCCATTGCTATACTATCTAGTTGACCCCTTGGTCTTGATCATAATAAATAAATCATGGTTCTCATAGGTCTCTTGACATGGCTACTCTTTTGGACTACATGCTTCATGCTATCTCACTTGTTGGCTTCACCGCTTATCCTACATGCTATCTTGCTCATTACTTCCATTGCTTATCCAAAACATGCTTCATATGACTATTTCACCTCTTTCTCTAGCTTGGGTACTCTTGAGGAGTCAATCCTTGAGGATCACTTTCACTTGCTTCATACTCCTTTTTCATCCATCTTTGCTTATCCACTGGCTCATTTCTCCATCGTGTCCTATACCTTGCTAGACATTGGGAGAAAATGATGTGATCTTGCTTGAGAACTAGTGATCTCTAAATTATTCTAAAAAATCCAAAAAAATCATATATGATGTTGAAAAAATCCTAAAAATTAGAAAATATCCTGAGAAAAGATCATCTTAGTGAAAACCCAGCAATAGGCACTTTGATGTATCACCAAAAAAATTCAAAAATTGAAAAAATACAAAAAAATTGAAAAAAGTCCTGAAAAAATCTGTCAAGTGGTGAAACTCTGGAAACAGGTGCTACTTGGGACCCTTGCACCTCTGTCTATCAATCTCAATCATCCACTTTGCTACACATTTCCTAGCTTGGAATTGTTTCTTGTCCTCATCTCGAGGGCATAACTACTTAGCCTTTTTGAGGTATTCTTATGCATTTGGGTTTCTTTGACAACTCACAAAATAGTGTTTCTCAACACCTCCCCCACCTTGACATCAAGTGTTTTTCAACACTTTTCAAATAGTTTACCTACGGTCTCCGATGTCACAATATTTCTCACTATCAAAATCAAGTCTGGAAGAAATGGCCAAGTGACTTACACACACGACCTTTAACATTTAAACGACTGAGCTATGCTGATATTTATCTACTTTGTGTGCTGTCTATGATGATTTCTTTGCCATGTGTTCCCTCTCTAATAGTCTTTCGAGGATGTCATTGACTAGAAGATTGGGGGCATGGGGCATGTCTTCTCGATTTTTTCTTGTGGGTATACTTTGTTTGTCTATAGTGTTGTAAGCATTTATGTTGGTCCTATTCAACACGTTGACTTACAAATGTATCATCCTTGACTGTTGTGCAAGACCTCACTCAGGGTTATCTTGGTGCTTATGCCTTGGTACAAGTATGATCTTGCCAAATTAAACTTAGGGAATCTAATTGTGTCATTATTTTGACTTACATGTCTCTGATGCTTAGATTGGATTTCCACATACCTATCTGATATCGATCATATTCATATCCTCATAGTTATACTAGTGATGGTTGTATGATCTCATGATGTCCCTAATAAATGCTCAATGATGAAATTAAGAGTCTAAATGTTATGCGCTTCTTGCTGGTAAACCATTTTGCATATTAGCTTGCATTTTAGGTTCATTTTCTAGCTTAGTCTTGCATTCTTGCATATGGGGAGAGTTCTCTCTTCATCTTTTTGTGGACATATCGGCTAACTGCTTTCATATATTTCTTTACTTTCTTCTTGTTCATGTCTTTTCACCTTCTTAATCTATCACTTCATCTCTTTTCTATCTTATCATCACATTATATAAAGTTTTGACCTCTTAAATAATTTCGACATCCTGGATTCATTTTTGGGATCGAAATCCAAATTCGAGTTCATCTTGATGGTCAAAATTGTCTTTTTAAAATTCTACTTTCTTCTAAGCAGTTAACTGACCTTTTGAGGTCTAATCTTTGAATCATCACTAGGGCATCTTCATTTCTTCATGTCTTCATCATTTCCATACTTCATATCTACTTCAATTCACTATTTCATGTCTAAAATCACCTTTCTGCTCATTTTGACCTAATTTTTATGCTATATCCTTCAAGGTCAACTCTAGTCAAACTGGGGCATTTTATCAGTTTCATATAGTCATTCTTGGGTTCTAATCATCTATCTGTCATCTTGGACATTTGCTATATTCTAATTTTCTCATTTC
The DNA here is from genome assembly GCA_028749045.1 of Cupressus sempervirens. Taxonomy (NCBI): domain Eukaryota; kingdom Viridiplantae; phylum Streptophyta; class Pinopsida; order Cupressales; family Cupressaceae; genus Cupressus; species Cupressus sempervirens. The sequence continues at coordinate 223,888,724 of CM053788.1, forward strand.
TAGCCAGTTTTTGCATCCCCTTACCTCATTTCAATTTCGATCCCGAGGGGGCAGAAATACTCTATCACTGCTTAGGAGCATTTGTTTGATCTTCTCAATTGCTCTCACTCTATCCGCTTTGCTAGGTGTTAGAATTCTTTTTGGATCCTAACATCATCTTCCTAGTGTTCAGTACTACCGCTATCAGGCTGTGCATTCAGGACTTGCTATCTATTTCTGCATTTCATTCTTTGGAATCAGATATCTATATCTATCATCGCCTACTTGGCTTCGATTTTCTTTGACGTAATGTGTTCCCAGATCGATCACGCATTAGTCAAAGAGGGGCAAATGTAATCACCTAAAAATGGTCATCTAGACTATTAGTCCCCTTCTCAGCATTTTGGCTAAATTAATTTAATCATTTACCTAGACCAAATTGCTAATAATCAATTTATTTGATTATAACCTATAGTTTGACTATGCTATCCTAAGTACATTATTTGATTAAAAGAACATGTCCCCTTTTAATTAAATAAAAGACCCCATTCTTCTAACCCACTTAAAGTGCACACATAAAGTCCTTTTTCTATTTTACAATTAAAAGAAAAGGCTTGTGAGACTTTTTGTCTTATATGACAAGTCAACTTATATTCTATTGGTTGACTTGTGTGTGCACATGGATCACTCCTATTTTCAAATTCAACCATTGATCATCCACGATCTTCATTTGATCTCCACCGTTCGTACATCATTAAAAGGGAGAGAGCTTTCCCCCTCAAAGGATTCATATTTTGAATATTGTTATGCTGCAGGTTTTCTAACAGGTTTCTTTGGAGCTTTGTGGAGAACTTCTATTTTTTGTCTCATTCTCTCATTCCATCACATTAGCATAAGATCATATGGCATTCTTAGCATAGTTGCATTTTAGTTTAACTTTGATTTCTTGCAATAATCTCACATAGTTTAAATATTTGGTTTTGTAACAATCTCATACATGCTTAGTATAGCTGCATTTTGCATTATCATCTTAGCTTAGTTTCCATACTTGCATTGCATTCTTGAGGGATTCCTTGAAGATATTTGCACTCTTGCTCTTGTCTCAAAGAACCTCCCGTTGCATGGTTTACTAGCAAGAAGTACATTTCTAAGGCTTGGCTGAGAGCCTTCATGCTGAAATACTAACTCCTTGCACTCCGTGGATAGGGAGCTCTAAGCCGGCATCTAAGCATTCCAACTCATGGAATTGTTTGGATAGAATGGTTTAGAGCATGACACATTTCTAGTATACAGAAGGCAGTCTTACATTGCATAAACAAAGCACTCAACAATGTATTATCAAATTGGTCAAGAAGTTATTTTGACTTGTCAAAATAAGAACATGAGAAGGTAGGGACTGTTGAAAAGAGATTGTTTGAAGTGTGGAACCTATTATGGAACAATAATTATTTTGTCAATGATATCAAACCTGGTACTTACTGGTAAGACAACTTCTATTTGGTCTAATTGTTATCATTGTTTGATTGATGAAGAGGATTTGAAAAGATAAGATAACAAGAGTACCTAGAGAAATATTGAGTTATTTGGTGTATAAAAGGAGCACTAAAACCAAGTAAGACATTGATGATATTATGTATTGTTGATCTACTTAAGGCTAAAGTGAATGGTTACATTAGCTAAGCCAAGAAGAAGCATTTTCATAAAAAGTGTCTACCAAGCTTGGCAGAGCAAATAGTGTAAGCCGAGCTAACCTTGTTTAGATCAAGCAAAATTTAGTATGTGTCAAGCACCAAAAAGTTAGTAAGTGTCGAGTGTCAGAAAACTTAGTAAGTGTTGAGTATCAAGGAAATAACAATGGCAACTGAGCTGAGAAAACTTAGTTGATTTCAAGCAACCCAATGATGGTCGAGCATCAGAAGACTATTATTGTTAAGTGAATAGTGTAGATGTTGAGTGACAAAAAAAGTGTTAAATTGAAGATTTGACGAATCTAAGCTAACTAATTTGATTTCTTGAATTATGTGAAGTGTGTGAAAGATTTCTATGATGAACTACTGGCATAGATTTCAAAATAAACCATTTTGAGGTGAATTCAAAGAGGATTGTAGAAGAAGTTTCTAGAGGGACTAGAATGGAAAAGTAGGTAGATTCATTGAATGTTACCTAACCCTAAAATGGAAAATTGTGGTCAAATGTGAAAAAGACCTAAATTCTTTATATATAGATATAGTAGGTCAAAAGAAAAGGTTGTCATGTGCGAGAACCTAAGGAAGACAAGAAGTCTAGGGTGTTGTTTCATATGGTGGTTGAATAGAAGAGTCTGCAATTGACATGCAGAGCAAGAAGGCTTAAGAGAATGAATGCTTGAAAGGTGAACAAGTTGTCATAGATAAAGAGTATGAATTCCAAGTAGTATTGAGGATTAAACCAGTGATTTGTAATTTGCAAGTGAGTTTTGTTAGAAATGCTTTAGAATAATTGAGAGGGGGGTGTGAATCAGTTATTCAAGATCCAGATGTCCTATTTAAACTTTTCACTAAGTATAGTGGATCCATTCAATCATTCATTCATCCAAGCTTTAACTTATCAAATGAACAAGTTATTATCAACATGCAAGCATAACACTTAAGAAATCAACACATGACACAATGATTTATGTGGAAACCCAATTTGGAAAAAACCACCAGTAACATGCTACTCAATTCTCACTCTTTTGAAGTGATGCCCTACGAAAGGTCTGCCCTGTTAAAGGCTTACGACACACTATTAAATGTGACCGTGTTAGAGGATTTAACCACCCTGTTAGAAGTGGGCCTAGTTAGAGGACTTTAGAACATTCACTTGGAATGTCACCTTGTTAAAGGATTTACAAATGGCTGTTAGGCCAACCTAAGTCCATAGGATTTTCAGATCTAATACAATTGTTAGAGAGTATTAGAAAATCTTGACCTGACTATAATATACAACTTATCTTGCAGATCTCAAATCACTTCTCAGCTCATACCCTTGCCCGACCTTCAATCTCTGCAACTCTTGACAACTTGCCCTTCTTTCAAGCTTTGTCTCCTTGAGTCTCCACGCTCAATGTACTAGTGCAATCATCTCTTCATGACCACTCGTAGAAGTAGAGCCTCTATGCTCTTCCTTCTCCTAGATGTCTACTTCTTGACACCCTTCAAACTACTTTGCAGATTTGGCTCTTCAGCAGCAACAGTATCAGCAGCTCTTTGCTTCTTGGTCTATGACTTCTTAAATAGAAGTCTCGGAGTACCTTTTCTCACTCGATTCTTCCATTTTTCAATTTCAATTTGCATGGATTAGGTAGGATTCATTGCACCTAACCCATATATTTTTTCCTCTAGAAACTTCTTGAATAATCCTTTAGAATTCGCCTAAAAATGGTTTACATAGGATTTTGTGCCACCAACTCATCATCCTTATCTTCCAACTTGTTCACAAAATTCAATGTAACCACTATGTCAGCTTAGATTTGGCTAATCTTCATCTTTTGAAATAATGTAGTAGCTCAACACTATTGAAATACTGGTGCTCGACACATACTGTACTACTTGGCATCAACTGTGTTTTTCTTGATGCTCGACACTTGAAGATCACTCGGCACCAACTGAAATTTTTTTGATGCTTGACACTTGATCTTCAGTCGGCACATGAAGAACACTCAACACACACTAGAATTGTCTGTTACTTGGCTTATACTAAAAATTTGCTCAGCTTCAACTAACTTGCTCGGCACCCACTTATGATCTTAGTTTAAGCTTTGCAGTCAACCTTGTTACAAATTCTTCCTCCAATAATTCTAAGTGTGACCAACCTCTGTATCTTTGAGTATGTCATCAATACATTACTTAACCATTGTCTTAACTGATCCTTGCACTTCATTACAACATCATAACTCAACCTTTTCCTTAGGCGCTCTTGTTACATCTTGTTGATCAAATCCTCTTCATCAATCAACTAAGTGATAGTACTTGGATCTTATAAGCAAATATCATTCCTACAAATAGCAGGTTTGACATCAATGACAAAACAATGATTGAAAACATTCTTTTACAAAAATCTCCCTTCTTTGCAACAATATCCCTCTTTGATCTTCAACAATGAGCTTTTCAATCAGATTTCCAACAAGTTGTGCTTTATTTTTAGATTAAGTCATGTTGTTACTTTCTAACAATTGTATTAGTCTGGATAAATCTTTTGGATTAAGGTTGACCTAACAATCATTTGTAAATCCTTTAACCGAGTGACATTCTAATGGAATGTTCTAAACTCCTCTAACAAGGCTCACTCCTAACATGGTGATTGAAATCCTTTAACCAAGTCACATTTAATAGTGTTTATTGTAACCTTTAATAGGGTTGGCCTTTAATAGGGCATCACTTCAGAAGAGTGAAAATGGGTAGCATGTTATTGGTCGCTTTTCACAAATTGGGTTTCCACATAAAATCCTTGTGTCAAATTGTGTGAATGAGTTTGTGGTATTTGATGTTTACATGTTTGCAAAGTCATTTTGACCTCAAACAATGAGCTACTAAGTTAAGGTATTGGATGTTCTAATGGATGCATGCATGATATGGTTTTATGGATATGAACCTATTAAGTATTGAAATTTTTTATTTGTACATGTGGACCTTGGATAACTGATTCACCCACCCCCCCCCCCCCCCCCAAACAATTCTAAAGAATTCCAACAATTGGTATCATAGCCATTGGTGCTTGTAAGGAAATAGTTTAAAGGTACTAAAAGCTAAAGATCAAGATGTACAAAAACGAGGTGCCCAAACTGAGCAAGGAAAACTTTCCTGCATGGAAAAATTTAATGAAGCTAAATCTAGGAGGACTTGGAGATTATGCACAATATACCATTAATACTGAGCATTTTGATCCTACTAGAGCCCCTACTACTGATGATTTGAAAAAGAAGAAAGAACATAATCAAGTAATGTTGGAGCTTGCATCTACCCTAAGCTACTTAGAGTTTGATGGCATCAAAGGATGTAATTCTTCTAAGAAGATGCAAGATGCTATAGAGAGGATCTATGGAGGAGACACAGATATTTTGAGAGACAAAATTGAAAGTCTAAGAGGAAAGTTCGATGACATGAGAATGCAAGAAGGTGAGATTATAGTCTAGTATTGTACAAGAATTAAAGATGTTATGAATGCTGTCAGAGGAGCAAATGGTGTTATTGAAGGTGAGACTATGATTAGAAAAGTATTGAGAACTCTACTGCCTATCTATGCTATTAGATTCTCTGGTATATAAGAACTAAGGTGCATTCCTGGTAGTAATCTAACCCTTGAAGGATTGATGGGTAGACTCACTGTTTTTTAACTTTCTAATTTTGATAATTTCAAAATTGAAAAATGTTGAATCTACTTTCAAAGGTAAACTAACACTAGAAGAACCTAAAGATAAGAAGAAAAAGGTCAAGCATGATTCTAGTGATAGTGATATAGATGAAGAAGATGTAGAAGAGCTTGAAGCATTGTTGGCTAGGAGATTTCACAAAGGCAAAGGGAAATACAAAATTAAGTTACCTATTATGTGTTTCAATTGTAATGAGGTTGGTCATATTGTTGCAAGGTGTCCAGAGAAGAAAAACAATAGAAGTGGAGATAAGTATAGAGGTAAAAGAGATGAGGACAATAAAGATTATAAAGACAAAGGAAATAAATCTTGCTACTTTATTGCAAAAGAAACAAAAGATGGATCTGATGACCATGATGAAAAAGTTGTGTATGTTTCTATGAAAGATGATTTTGATGAAGATGAGGCAACTACATTAGTATCTTATGTGAACAAAAGTGATAGATGGATCATTGACAGTGAATGTTCACATCACATGACTAGAGACAAAAGTAAGTTCATTACCCTTGAGTATTACAATGGAAAAATTGTTAGATTTGGTAATGGTGCTCCCTATGCGATAAAAGGTAAAGGAACATTAAAACTAATAGAAAAGATCATGTGTGACAATGCTTACTATGTAGAAGGACTTAACTAGAACTTGTTGAGTCTGTCACAATTGAATAGTTTAGGTTGCAAAGTTCATTTTGATAACAAGAAGGCTAAGATCTATGAAACTGATGGAAAACTAATTGGAAATGGAGATCATACCATAGTTAATTTGTTTTATCTTGACATGAATGATGCTACTTGTCTTATTATATAATTTCATGATGTGTGGCTATGGCACAAGAGGTTATATCATGTTAACTTTGATAACTTGGTTAGTATCATTAACATGAAAAGAGTTAGAGGTTTACCAAAATTAAAGAAACCTAATGATGTGATTTGCAAACAATGTCATTTAGGCAAGATGACAAAATCTAGTTTTAAATGTAAGATTCACCCCTCAAAATAAATTCTATAATTAGTTCATACTGATTTATGTGGACCAATTGATGTGTAAAGCTATAATGGTGACAAGTGCATTATCCTATTTGTTGATGATTATTCTAGGATGATGATAGTTATGTTTTTGAAACAAAAATATGATGCTTTTCAAATGCTTAAGTGGTAATTGGAAAGAGTTGAAAAGAAAATTGAAAAAATCTTGAAATGTTTGAGATCTGACAAAGGTGGAGAATTTACATCAAATGAGTTTGAGATACTCTATAATGATAGAGGAATTAAAAGACAAACATTTGCACCTAGGATTCCTCTACAAAATGGGATTTTTGAAAGGAGGAACCTATCTGTAATGGAATGTTCTAGAACATTGATGATGGAGAAGAATGTTACTTTGAAATACTAGAGAGGAGCTATAAGCACAAGTGTTTATACCTTGAACCAAGTACAATTCAAGAAAGATACAAAATCCATGCCTTTTGAATTATGGTACGGATACTAACCTAATGTAAAATAGTTTAAGGTATTCGGAAGCAAGTGTTACATTCTTAAGGACAAGAGGAATGGTAAACTTGATGTTAAAAGTGGAGAAGGTATATTCCTAGGCTTTTCCACAAGAAGTAAAGCTTACAAGTGTTTAAATACTAACACTAACAAATTTGTGGAAAGTGCAAATGTGAAGTTTGATGAATATACAGAGGTACACAAAGTTGAACCTAAGAAGGAACCTGAAGAGTACAAAAACTTCACATAATACTATGAAGACATTAATTTTGATGAAGATGTAAACAAAGTTGCAAACCAACAGCAACAAGTATGAGTGACTATCGAGTCACATATAATGGATGTCAAGTTGCATTCAGGAATCGAGTTGCATTCAGGAGTTGAGTTGCAGACTGAAGCCAAGATACATTCTGATACTAATATTAGTGTACATGAAAGGAATACTATACATTCTGATACTAATATTAGTGTACATGAAAGAAATACTAACTTACCTAATAGAGAAGTGCACAATGATTCTAAAGTTGATAGACCCATTGAAGAGAAAAGATAAGAACCAAGATTGTCAAAGTATGTCAGAATACATCACCTTGCTGAACAAATTATTGGAGATAAAGTAGCCAGACCAATGAAAAGGAATAGGTTGAGAAGTGATACATTTTTGTTAAGCATGCATGAGCCTAAGTCAGTGAAGGATGCATTAGAGAATGAAGACTTGAGTAAATCCATGAAAGAAGAGATTGATCAGATTGAGAAGAACAAAACATGGACTCTAGTACCAAAACCAGAGAACAAGAATGTGATTAGAACCAAGTGGGTATACAGAAACAAATTGGATGAGAATGGTGAAGTCACAAGGAATAAGGCAAGATTAGTTTGCAATGTATATTCACAAGAAGAGGGAATTGACTATGGCGAGACATTTGCCCTAGTTGCAAGATTAGAAGAAGTAAGAACTCTACTTGCTTACTTTGCATACAAAGGTTTCAAAGTTTATCAAATGGATGTGAAGTCAACATTTATGAATGATATACTAGAAGAGGAGGTTTACATAGAATAACCAAAAGTATTTGTTGATCCAAACAAAAAGAACATGGTATGTAGATTAAACAAAGCATTATATGTTTTAAATCAAGCTCCAAGAGCATGGTATGAGAGACTTCACAACTATCTTGTGAAGATTGGTTTTGAAAAGACTGATGAAAACATTAATTTGTACTTGAAGATAGAAGGAAGTAAAGGGATTTTGCTAGCTGAAATATTTATTTATGATATCATATTTGGAGGACTAAATGCATTGTGTATGACATTTGCAAATGAATGAAGAAAGAGTTTGAGATGTCTATGTTTGGAGAGATAAAGTTCCTTGTTTGTTTGCAAGTATATCAGATGAAATATGGGGAAATATTGAAAACTTTTGGTACGGAGGATTCAAAACCTGTTAGTACTCCGATGGTGACGAGATGCAAACTATCCAAGACTGATGATTCTGCTAAAGTAAATTAAACATTGTACAAATCTATGATTGGTAAATTGCACTATGTAGTTCATAGAAAACCTGGCATTACATTAGCTATTGGGATTATTGAAAGGTTTTATGAAAATCCTAAGGAGAATCATTCGATGGATGTTAAAGGAATCATGAGATAATTGAAAGGAATGAAAGACCATGGCCTATAATACAAGAAGAATGATAAGTTTGAATTAAGAACCTATACAAATGTTGATTGGGCGAGAAACATTGATGACATAAAGAGTACAAGTGGTGGAGTATTTTTCTTAGGAAAGAGATTTGTCACTTGAACCAATAAGAAACAAAATTGTATATCGCAATCTACTGTTGAAGTTGAATATGTGATTGTTGTAGTGAATTGCACAAATGTGGTATGGATCAAATAACTACTCAAAGGAATGAAGGAAGAAATTATTGAATATGTGGTACTTTATTATGAAAATACAAGTGCTATAAACATATAAAAGAACCCTATGATGCACACAAAGACAAAGCACATTGCAATCAAGTATCATTTAGAGAGTTGGTTCAAGACAAAGAAGTGAGAATGGAATATGTGAATACAAAAGAACAAATAGCTTATATATTCACAAAGGCCTTACCTAAGGATGCACACGGATATCTTAGAAGTAAACTAGGGGTAATACCCCTATCCAAAGATACTTAAGAAGTAAGAGTAGTGCCCTGCATCAACTAAGTTGAATGTCATATTTTAAAATTTGGTGCAGTAGATCTTACTTAGGAGTTGTGTAAAGTAATGAAGGAGTTGAATTAAAAGATTTACAGTTACATGTAAGGTGATAGAGGGAGAACTCAAATTGATTATATATGCATGAATAGATGACAAGTCTTTGGCATTATTGTCAAAGAGGAAGAGATAATCCAAAGAGGGAGATAGAGATAGATATATATGGAACATCTTAAGAGGGAGAGATATATATAATGAGGAAGAGATACACTAATAAGGAAGATATTGCTGGTAGAAGTCAGAGGGAGAAGATACATTTAAGGAGATTGTCAAATCTTACATTACCATATACAAAGGAAGGACACATATTGATAGAAGAAGACTTTTAAAGGTATTAATTTTCTTTTTGTTATTGTTGTTGGTATTGGTTTGCCATCAATGCCAAATAGGGAGATTGTTGAAAAGAGATTTCTTGAAGTTTGGAACCTATCATGGAACAATTGTTATTTTGTCAATGATGTCAAACCTTCTACTTGTTGGTAAGATAACTTCTTTTTGGTCTGAAGTCTATCATTTTTTTTATTGATGAAGAGGATTTGAAAAGATAAGATAACAACAATACCTAGAGAAAGATTGAGTTATTTGGTGTATAAAAGGAGCACTAAGACCAAGTAATGCATTGATGATATTATGTATTGTTGATCTACTTAAGGTTAAAGTGAATGGTTACTTTAGCTAAGCCAAGATGAAATGTTTTTATAAAAAGTGTATGTCAAGCCTAACCTAGCAAATATTGTAAGCCGAGTAGAATTCAGTATGTGTCAAGTGTTAGAAAGTTAGTAAGTGTCAAGTGCTATAAAATTTAGTAAGTGTCGAGCATTAGGGAAATAATAGTGGTTACTTGGCTAGGAAGAATTAGTTGATGTCGATCAACCCAATATTGGCCTAGCATCAGAAGTCTATTAGTTCCAAGTGAACAATGTAGATGCCGAGTGACAATAAAAAGTGTTAAATCAAAGATTTGACAAATCTAAGCCGATTAATTTGATTTCTTGAATTATGCGAAGCATGTGGAAAGTTTCTATGATGAGTTGGTGGCATAGAATTCAAGATAAACCATTTTGAGGTGAATTCAAAGAGGATTGTAGAAGAGGAACTAAAATGGAAAAGTGGGTAGATTCATTGAATCTTACTTGACCCTAAAATGGACGATTGTGGTTAAACAACAAAAGACCTAAATTGTCTATTTATAGAGATAGCAGGTTAGAAGCAAAGGTTGTCATGTACAAGAACCTAAGGAAGACAAGAAGTCTAGGGTATTTCTTCATATGGTGGCCAAATAGAAGAGTCTCCAATTGGCATGCAAAGCAAGAAGGCTTAAGATGACGAATGCTTGAAGGGTGAAAAAGTTGTCAGAGATGAAGAGTATGAATGGCAAGAAGAATGGGGAAATGAACCAGTGATCTATAATCTGCAAGTGAGTTGTACTTTATTATTAGATCAAGTCCTGTTGTTACTTTCTAACAAAATTATTAGTCTGGATATGTCATTTGTAAATCCTTTAATCGGGTGACATTCTAATGGAATGTTCTAAAGTCCTCTAACAAAGATCACTCCTAATAGGGTGATTGAAATCTTTTACCTTAGTCACATTTAACAAAGTGTATTGTAACCTTCAATAAGGTTGGCCTTTAACTAGGCATCACTTCAAATGAGTGAAAATGGGTAACATGTTACTAGTGATTTTTTCCAAATTGGGTTTCCACATAAAATTCTTGTGTCAAATTATGTGAATGAGTTTTTGGTATTTTATGTTTACATTTCTACATAGTTATTTTGACCTAGGACAATAACCTACTAAGTTAAGGTATTATATGTTCTAATGGATGCATGCATGATATGGTTTTATGGATATGAATCTATTAAGTATTGTAAGGTTTGATTTGTACATTTAAACCTTGAATAACTAATAAGAACTTGAGGGTAAATCCATTATCATGAAAGAACATAGCTTGAGCAAGGATAATAAAGAGGAGAAGAATGAGTAGCAAGACACAAACACCAAAATCTAGGTTAATATGAAGGAGAACACAAATACTACTATTGACTCTATGAATAGTACCAATGACGAGTGTAGGGATGACTCTCATTAGGTGACTTTATCTTTCCTTCATACTTCCAATCTTAAAGCTAACACTTCTCTTCAAGGTGATTTGTGGCTTTACAATGAGATCATGGTGCTTAAGAAGAAATTGGGAGATATACAGAAAGAGCTAGAATAGGAACGTATTATGAGAGCCCATCTTGAAAGATAAATTGGTAATATTCCCAAAAAAATTAAGGAGTACGAGCTAGAACTCCATCAATTAATCAAGGATAGTGGACAAAGGATGGAGCTTGTTATATCTAATTTTTGTGTTGTGGTGGCTAGTCTAGGAAAGAAAAGCAATGAGGATATTATGTCTCCTAATACTGTTGGGGTAAATAGTCTAGGTGAACCAAGCAAGAGGAATAGGTAGAGCTTGAAGAAAAAGGGTATTGAGGCTCCTAAGGCTCCTATTTCTATCATGACTGATATTATCCAAAGCTCTATGGAGGAAAGCAAGGAGGTAGTGAAGATCATTAAGGAGCTGTTGTAGGTGCTGGTCAGGGACTCTAGTATGCCAATTGTTGGTTTGGACTGTTTTGATGGTTTTGTGTTTTTCATTTCCAAATTTTTGTTTAAGCTTTAGGTTCTAGTTCCTTGTAAAACCTGGCTTTGTTTCATTTACTTTTGAGGTTTTAGGTCCCCAAAAATACTTGGTTTTTTTATGCTTAGTGGTAAACTTTAGGTTTCAAGTCCTTGTAAAACCTGGTGGTGCTTAATGTCAATCTTTAGCTTTTCTTTAAGGGTTTCAAGTCCCTTGAAACCTATTTTTTCCTTAATCTAAATTGATTCACCCCCTCTCTCATTTATTCTAAAGAATTCGAACAGGGACAACATCCTAGATGTTAACCCTCACATGGTAGAATTTAATTTTGAGATTTGGGAAGCATGTGAAGATGATTAAGGCCAATAGTTTAAAGTTTTTGGTATAAAGAAAGGAATTCTTGATTAAGAGAATTATGCAATTGTATTTTAATGATATAATTTTTATGCGAGAACCTTGATGTTATGATGGTTATAACATATCTGAGTACTTGTATGAAATTTTTTAAGTAGGGAACTATAAATACTAATCAAATAATGAAGATATTATTATAGTAAAGTTTTTTATATTGATCCGTATTTATTGTAAAGTTGTATAAGTTAGTATGGGTAGTGAGCTCAACCTTTTTGTAATGTACTTATAACACCTAACAAGGTTGAGGCTTCTAACAAGGAAATATGCACTATATGCATGCAATAGTCTTGAAATAGGATCAATATTTTTGTAAGATACTTTTGATTATTGGATCATTTTGTGGATACCATCCCCACCTGGGTTTTCCCTTGGCTAGGGCTTCTCTAGTTAACAAAATATGGTGTTACGAGTCTCCTTAGAGTGTGGATGGTATTACTTTTTATTTTACTCATATAGGCAAGTTTAAGGTTTGTAATTGATATTCATAGTTGGGTCAAAATTTGTTTAAAGTGCATAATTAACTCACCCCCTAGTTATATCAATGGACTTTACTTTCTAATAATTGGTATCAAAGCAATGAGTCCTTGAAGAAAAATCCTAACAAATTGAGGATGATCACTATGAATTCAGTAGATTTGTAGAAGAAACTTGAAGTAGCTCTTGATGAATTAGTTCGTGTTAATTATGAAAAGAACAAAATGAAGACTAAGTTTAAAGATGCACAAGATTTCATTCAAGATATGAAATATCAGATTGAGATGAAAGGAATTACTTGAGAAAATGAAGGATTGTGAATAAACTACCAAGATAAAAGAAGGAGAATGAAATTCTAAGACATTAACTCGAGATTACCACACTAAAGATGAGTTTGTTAGCAAATGAGCTTAAAGTGGAAACTTGAGATATCCACTCTAATAACTTCTTTGGAGAAATTAGTTACTAATGCAAACACATTATTTTCCAAAATATGTAATGTCCTAGGGTTTACAAAAGAAATAAGGGAGAAGATGGACAAAATTGATGATTATTTACATAAGTGTGGATCATATTTGAACTTGGATCCAAACTCAAGTTTAGTATTTTTTCAAATATTAGATTTTTTTAGGGGAAATAGTTAGAGTTATTGCATGAGGAGTGCAACATTAGAGACGAGGTTACATCTATACAAGCATTATTATTACCTCATTTGGAAGTAATACAAAGGCACTTACACATTTTTAAGGATCTTATATATAGTCAACAAGTGTTTATAGCACATAACATGGTGAATCTCACAACTATGTTGGGAGATTGAATGACAAGTTCTTGAGACACTCAATAACTATTGGGATAAAGCAATGACTATTATGGTAAGATTGCACCACCATTTTTGAATGAGTTTGGTATAATCCTTGGTCCACAATTGAATGCCACTACTTGATATAAGTGACAAAAGAAAAGGGGAAATGTATTAAGATTTTTATTGAAAGGGGGAAATGAGAATGATCAAGTATGAAGGGGAAATGTATATTATGACCTATATTGGAGTAATAAGGAGATAATCTATGTTGAACAAGATGATTTTGAAAATATAAGTTACAATATAATACATGATGAACAAACTATAGGTATGGAGTACACTTTAAGGGGGAGTAATTTTTTTGAAGTTTTTGTTATGTCAAATTTTGAGCACGATAAGTGTTTTTACCATTAATGTCTAAGGGAGAGATTGTTGACCCTAAAGAAAATCTTAGTATTTTCTATTGGTGCAAAATACTTAGTCATTTAGAAGGTAGAGTTGGTCAATCAACAATGCGATCGAGCCACAATATAGGCCAAGCTATAAAGAGCATGAGTATATAATTTTAGTATGTGTTGAGCCAGATATAGCTATCAAGCAGATCAATAGTCATTGAGAATTCAATGATTGTTGAGTTATCCAGGAGGGAAACACATCATATAAGATGAGTACTATACAAGACAAGCATTTAAGAGGTTAAATTAGTTTAAGCCAGGCGTAGTTCATGTCAAGGGACAACATGAAGAACCAAGCATGACTAAGTGTCAGAGCTAATATGTGTCGAGTTATACGATTTGAGTATATTGGTTTGGAATGACACAAAATCTTATGCAATCCATTTTTCTGAGTATGAAACACATTTCTAAGTTTGAGGTGAAGATCAAGGAGGTAATTATGCTTGTAATTATGCATCAGTAATCTCTATGAGAGTGAATGAACCAATAAGAAAATTAGAAGGAGTAAGATGCAAAAAGGATGAATATGGATCATTGATTGTGATCTAGAAACTTCTTAATATGGCTATTAAGAAGGGTTTCAAGATATAACAAGTTATTTCAAGTGAGAGGAATGCATACATTTGAAGCTAAAAGTGAATCAATGAATTTAAGTAAGGAGTAAGGCAATCAAGCAATGGAGAGAGGAGATATTGTAAATTAGCCATAGTAAGGTGATTGCATATTTGATAGAGAAGATTTGTTATCAACATATTAGTGCAAACTAAAGGATCAAGGTATTATTACATTCTAACAAGTGTATCAGGTGAATCTCTTAACTGAGTGATCCTATTAGGCCTATTATCGATCTCTTAATAGAGTACTCACTTAATTATTATGTTAAAATCCTTTAATCAAGGTAGACTTAACAAACTTATTAGATTTTAATAGAGCAGACCCCTCATAGGGTAGATCATCAAAAGTGATCAAAATTGTAGCCCTAATAGGCACTTTATTGCTACACTAGTGAAGATTTTGTGGGTGATATCTCTACCATTGTTTTACCTTCACCTTGGAGGGTTTTTGGATTACCAAATCTTGTGATATGTGTTGATTACTTGTTTGTGTGTTTTATTCATGTTATTAGATGTTAGATATGATATTACATGTTATTACCTAATGATGCATGATTAAGGTTGAGGTTGAGGTGTGTGGTGAATTAAGTTTTATATGGTTTATGTTTGGAGTGGTAAAAGTTTTAGAGATCCAAATTCACCCCCTCCCAACATCTCACCTTCCCATTAGATTTCCAACAACCTAATAAAAAATGTAAGAATGAATGAAAGGACTAATATGGCAGTTAGTAGACCTTTGGGAATGAATAAAATCATTACCAATGAAGATATGTGTTACAAATACAACAACTTTGGACATATTGTAAGAGATTGTAGACTACAAATTAATCAGTTCATATCAAGGTATGGAAATAGAGTTGTATCATGTCATTTTTGCAACAATTTAGGTCACACATCAAGATTTTGCAGGTTTAATGGTTTCAATAGCAATATGAGAACAATAAATATGAGTACACCTAATATGATAAGAAACATGAAAAATAGAGCAAAACTCAAAACATGACTAAGAAGCAAGTAGATAGCATTGATAAAACATTTGTGAAGGAAGTAGCTTTAGCAAGCCCTAAGGCATGGGTTGAAAAGTCAAAATAATCTTCAAAGAACAAATTGATAACATTTTAAGTAATGAACCCTCAAAATCTACATGAATTATCACTATTTAAGCCTAAATAAGGGATATTGCATCAAAAATTTATCAAACCCCTAAGAAATGGAACTAGAATCCACACAGTTAGCTATGGCATGGAAAGAGGGTTAGGAAGCTAAATCTAAAATCACAAAATATAATGTGAAGTATATAATTTTTTTATAAAAAAAGTTAAGGATATTATAGTTCTGATATTTTTGGTGAATATCTTGAACACAATTAATGTGGATTCTATTGGAGAAAGATTTAAGGGTTTAAATGCAAGGAACTTGTCACTATTTGAACATTGAAAATAACTTGAAAGCTAGCAAAGAGATTTGAAGATGAATTAAGGATTTTGGAGCTTTATTTATGAATAACATAAACACAATTTAAAAGGTATTTTTCAGCTACGTGAGGTTATATTTTGTTTTGAATTTAAATTATTAAAGGATAGTTAAGATAATGGCAACCCCAATAGTGTGCAGTGTGAAATAAATATCTCATTATCAATTTAGAAAACACCCTTTAATTTCTATGGGAGATGATCCTACGAGAGAATTTTTTCATATATCAAAATGTGTGCTACATGTCAAGGATAATAGAGCATATATACATTGCAAGTTTGAGTCACTAGGAGACAATGGCATTTTTTATGACTTAATAAAATTGTACAACAATGATATTCATTTAAAGAAGGGTTTGAGCACTTAAAAAATGCAACATCACTCACTACATGTTTTATGAAGAATGTGACCAACTAGAATGGATAAGAATTATTCTAAGTATGATTCATGATCACATGATGTGAATGGGAGAACAACCAACTATCATCACATTTGAATTGATTCATAAATTCACAACTTTGAGCGATGAGGGAATTGTACCAATTTTAGAGAAACAAGTTACGAAACTAGTGGAGAACAATACAGGAGCAATATGGAATAAAAGAGGGATGAAATGTGACACAATTAGGTATACTAATGTTAAATTGATTAGCAAAATCATAGGATATAAAATGTGTAAGAACTTTAAACCAAATTTAGTCTTAGTTGCATTCATACATGTAGCCTATAAGATGAAAATAGACAATGAGCAAGTAAATGTTTGTAAGATACTAAAGCAATAACTTCTTGAAATATTTAAGAGGATAAAACAAGACAAACATACACCTTTCAAATTTGGATCACTACGTGTTTATCTATTCTTTCAAGTATTGCATAGATTTCCAAACATGCGCCATATCAAATGGACAATACACATATGTGTTATGGACTTGGTTACTAAGTATTATAACATAAACCCATAATCTATAGTTATAGAAGAAATATTTAGAATGATTAAGTCTTTCCAAATGGAGATGAAGCAAATATTAAGAATCCTTAAGTCTATAGTATATAAATACAAAGACTTTATATGCTTTATGGTAAAAATAGACTATACATGCATGGAGGTAGTAGATCCTAGACAGATATTTATCCAACCAATGAGCTATGAGGTAAGTAAGAATATGCTAGAGGGATATTCTAAGGATATGTTACATTTAGAGAAAGATCTTGAATGGCTTACATGGGGAACATATGAGGAGAAATCAAGTGAAATTAGAGAACAATTATATATTGGAGCAAGGAAAAGAAAAGTAACTAAAATGATAAATCAACAAGGCATGTAAAAAGAATAATAACAAGAAACAAAGAGAAAGATAGGTGAAATAAAGGCTAAACTTGAAGCATCTAGCAATTAAGCACCACATAAAGCAATTATAGAGGAGGTAGCAACAAAAGGAAGCAAGAAAGATGATGATATGGAAATAACTAATGTACAAGTCAAACCACAGATTGTGACACCTAGAAGGTTAACATGGATTTTAGAATCAGTTAAGACTAAGGAAGAGCCAAAGAAGACTGAGGAAAATAAATTGGAGAAACCTAAGAGGTCATATATGCATAAGGAAAAGGCTCGTGGACCAAATTTCAACAAGACAAAAATATTAGAGGAAGGTAAAAATAAGAAGGATCAAATAGAAAAAGAAGAAGAGAAGCAAGAACTAGCCCCTAAACAACCTGAGATAGAATAAAAAGGTATAGAATAAAAAGGTCAAATAGTTGGAGAGAAACCCAAGGTGGAATTAGAGGTGGAAAGGAGAAGGTGGAAACTTGATTTGTCTAAAATTATAGAAAGAATTGTGAAAGATGGGAATTTGGATCAATTACAAAAGATTCTTCAACAAATATAATAATAATCAATAGATAATTAAATATAGTATTTGCTAAATTCAAAAAGTTAGTGGTAGAGCTAAAAGGTAACATTCCTGATAAAAAAAATTAGTTGGTGAAAGTGGTAAGCCACTAATATTTTTTTAATATATAATAATTGGTTCAAAGGTTCATGGAGGAAATAACTAGAAAGAAAACCCCCAATCATCACCAAATACAAAAGATACAATATATAAACATATAAAGCAACAAAATGACTTCATAGATAAGATAACATCAAAGTTAAATAGTCCTCCAAAAAATAGCAATTGACATATACACACTCATGCCTTTGCAAAACATATGCACCAAACTTATCATTCCAATATATTGTGTATATCAATAGCATCACACATAAAAAAAGATAAACATTATGAACTCAAATCTTCTTATCAGTCAAACAATATTGATAATATGCCAAAATGACACACCTTTATGGGCATTGAAGATCCTTCGTACTAATAGTGTTATTGTTGTGGAGTCTGATTAGTCTCTAAGTGGGAGATTGTTGTTATGTAGAGCCTAATTAGACTTAGAGGATAAATTTTCCCCTCTTCACTCTGTGTGGTTTCCCTCCAAATTATTCTATAGGAGTTTAGGGGTAGCACCCCTTGTGAGGTCTTAGGGTAGAGCCCTAAGTGCACTCCCTATTGTGATATAGGATAGGGTTGAGGGGTAGCGACCCTTACAAGGTGTTGGGGAAGAGGCCTAGATGTGCTCCCTATTGCGATATAGGATAGGGTTGAAGAGAAATGACCCTTGTGGGGTCTTGGGATAGAGCCCTAGACATGCTCCTTGTCTTGATACATGATAAGGTTGAGAGGCAATGCCCCTATGGGGGGTTTTTAGGGGTGCACACACCACCCACTTAACACTAATACTAAGATAAAGTACTATAAGATTTAATACAATTTTGACTAAGGCATGTGAAAAGAAAGGAGATGCAAGATTTTTTTGTAGGATATTAATTAGCATTGCATTAATCCCCTTACAATTAGTCACTTGGCTAATCAATAATTATCTAAGCAATTAACATTAACCCAACTTATTTTAAGTACTGCCTTACTTAACCTCCTCACACTTGACTCTTATAAACTTCATTAAGTACCAATAGAATAAATACATTCCAAGTACATCTAATAAACATTAATGATGCAATACATCACATGTATCCCAAAATATTTTCTTAAATTTCCAAATTTAGTTTACCTTTCTTAATAGCTGATAGTAATCTTGGAACATCATTAATATTGATACGGTGGACTGAAGTATCCAAAGTAAAATTATTACAACCCATAGTGGCTAACACATATGCAACCAAGTTGCCTTCCCTTAATGTATGAGATAAAGAACAATCATTGAAAGAGTCCATAAGATTCCAAGCACTATGCAGATATAATTTATTGTTCAATTATATTTTTTAAAAAGGCAAGCATTAGTAATAACCATTGAATCCCCATCTATTTGAATTTTGTTTACATTTTACTATTAACGAGCAATAAACCTTGAGTAAATCTTGCGCCTCAACAATATTATTGGTACTTGGAGGTATTGTTTGGGCTAAGAGTGCAATAAAATTACCTTCAAAATCTTGAATGTAAGCTCTAATGCTAGAGGTCCCTGGGTTACCCTTGGAAGAACCATTGAAATTTAATTTTAAAAAGCTCGATATGTAAGGATTCCAACACACCTTTGATCTATCAATAGCTTGAATCCTAGAATGACTTCCAAGTTGATGAATTGAAGAATGAAGATTTTTCCATTTATTAGCAATTCCAATATCCCAATAAGTAATCACTAACTTTTCAGGACAATTTCTTACAAATTATGTCACCATTTCAATTATAGACCTTTCCTTTGATAAAAGGACCAAGCTTATCAGTGAAGGAAAATTTCTAAAGATTCTTTTTTTGCACTCCCACCAAATGGCCCAAACTATTGATTTTGTGAACATCACCATAAATAGGTAAAGTAGAAATGTTGGAGTAGAACTAACAAAATTTGAAGCAAATCCCATAATCTTGCAGGAAGAGGCATGGCTAAAGACAATATGTTCATAAAAAATTGCTACACTTGATGAGAAAATTCACACCTAAGAAAAAAATGATCTATTGTTTCATTGGCCTCATTAGATTAGACACATTGAAAAGATTGTGCAATATTAAGCCTAGAGAGTCTATCACTTGTCAAAATATAATTTTTCAAAGCTAACCATGTGAAAAAACTAGCTTTGGGTAATATAGATGCACCCCAACAAAAAGAAAAAGGCCTTGTATTTATACCTAGAATCCTCTAATGCCTTAATGGCATTATAACCATATTTAACCAAATACTAACCATCCTTACTAGGAGTCGATATCACCTTATCCTCCTAGTTTGAAATTATTGACTCTCTAGCAATCATTTGTTGATGAAATATCATTTTATGATTTTTTGAGATTTGAAGATCCTTGGGATCATTCCATATAACCTTGCTAATAAGTAAACTCACAGATCTAATACAATCAACTAGATTTTTACCCCAACATATTGCAAAAACCTCAATACAATTTTCTCATAGAATTAAATGGTTTGGAGTAGTGTGACCATTCCATAAATCATCCCAAAATTCTACTCGTTCTCCATTGATAACTTTCCATGTTATATACTTGGTAACTACATCTCTTGATGTTATCATTAAATTCCATACCACCAAACCTTTTTAAGGATCTAATAATATAAGGATCCTTATTAGATAAGATGAATCCAAATATTTTTCTCGCATAATCTAGCACCACTTGCCATTAGGCTTTTTCTACATTTTCCAAACTAACATTCCTCCAAAAGCTTTACTTCTTTTTGCTAAATCATGTAACCCAATACCTCCATCCCCTTTGTGAAATATCACACCTCACTTCCTATGTATAGGATTGGAGTAAAAATCTACCCTCAATAATCATTTTCACCCTATATAGATTCAATCTATTGGATTCTTGATGAGAATATAGTTTATTTTGTCATATTGATCTTATCTTGTTATAATGAATTTTATTAGGCATCGCCATCTTGAGTGGTTATCTCAATAAATAAATCTTATAGTGAGTATCATAATAGACAAGTAGTTTTACATCTTTCTTATCATAGTTGAACCTATTTATTAATTTTCATATCAGTTGATATCTATAGCTTTATACCTATTTATTATAATATTTATCAATTTTTGTTATATTTTATGGGTTCTTCTAGACCTAATTAGTTCACATCTAAATCAATAAATCCTTATTTCATAGAACAAAGGAGTAGAACCTAACATGTATGATTCTCTTTGATTAGAGTTAGTCAAGTATAACACCTTTGGTTTGTATAATTCATTTTGTAGGTCTAAGTTACTTCACAAATAGATCTAGTTGAAAATTTGCAAAGAAATAAACAAAAGAAAAAATAAAGCTATTGAAACAAAAAAAATTGATTACCTTATGCTCTCTTATTAATTGATTATAATATATATATCAATGCATGATTTATACAATAGGAAATCACCATTTACAAAATTTATTATGGTGCAATTTAAATTGTTACCTTGAAGTTCATCATGTAATAAAAAAAAAGACTTCAGTGATACATAAATCATTGTTCAAACTGAAGCTTAAAAAAAGGTGATTTGAAAAATAATTGCTAGCTAAACACATAGTTAGAACTAAACTCTAGAACCCCCCTTAATTCTAATAAAGGAGAATAAAAAAAAATGCAAAGCAAGAGGAAAAAGTCTTCTATGCCAAGAAACTATGAACAAATGTCAAATGATTACTTCTATAGTGTTTAAAGAAGAACCTTCTTTGAAACCAAGATGAAATCAGGATCTGCATGAGTGCCTCTAATGACACTACTCAAACAATGAACATATGGAAAATTAAGGCAAAACATTTGTCAATAAAATAAAAGATAGAGTAGACAATAATCTACATATCTCCCTCAAACAAAGTATAGATGGAAAATAGAGGCAAAACATCTATCATTCAAGGATGCAGATGACACATGAGTATTCATGAGTGACCCTAATGACATTACTCAACTTTTCAATAATAAATTTCTGATTGAATATAAAGGTGCCCAGTGTCCATAAATCTGATCAACTATTGAACCAAAGAAGCATGATAGATCTACAAAAATAGTGCATTATTAGAGAGAAAGAGAAGGCAAGGCACATGCAAAGAGAGCATGACCTTGACCTTTCTTTAGGTAGAATTGGGTCCAACATCTAATGCCATGAGTTTTTGATGAAATCCTTTGCTCGTGGGCTTAAACAAAATTGGTGGCTTCTGTTGGAAATAGTTGTATGCCATTAGAAGAGAAAATATTGAAAACTTCATTCTTTCAAACTTAGATATATTGTAGCTACAAAAAAGTACATGTTCATCCAATTCTCTAAGCTCTGATACCATGTAACAATTTTTGTAGCTCTAAGATAATATAAAAATAGATCTAGCTGAAAGAAACAAGCAAAATATGGAAATAAATAGATAGAAGAACAAACAAAGATGTTGAACCAAAAATATATATTGATTTCATAATGATCTATTATTAATTGATTACAATATGCATATCAATGCATAATTTGTACAATAGAAGATCATTATTTACAATCGAAATACAATGAAGTTTAAATTGTTATCTTGAAGTTCATCATGGAATCAAGCAAAGAGACACCCCCCTTAATTGTAACAAAGGATAATACAAAACAATTGAATGAAAGAGGAAATTGTCTTTTATGCCAAGAAATTGTAGATATCTATTAAATGATAAGTGTCATAGTATTTAATGAAGGACCTTCTCTGAAATCAAGATGAAATCAGGATCTACATGAGGTCTCCCATCGGCACTACTTGAATAATGAGCAGATGGAAAAAAGGGCAAAATATATGTCCATCAAATAAAAAATACAATAGACAATAATATGCATAGATCCCTCAAAAAAGTATAGATGCCAAACATAGGCAAAGCGTCTATCATTTAAGGATGCAGATGCCACAAGAGTTTGCACAAGTTAGCCTAATGACACTACCCAACCATACAAGAATAAATTTTTAATTGAAAATACAAGTGCTAAATGTCTATAAATTTGATCAACTATGGAACGAAAGAAGTATTTAGACAATGAAGCATGACAAATCCAAAAAAAATAGTGCATCATTAGAGAGAAAAATAAGGCAAAGCACATGAAAAGTGAGAATGACCTTGACCTATATTTGATGTAGAATTAGGTACCTCTAATGCCATGAATTTCTGATGTAATCCTTTGCTCATGGGCCAAAGCAAAATTAGTGGCTTCTATTTGAAATAGTTGTATGGCATGGAAAGAGAAAAGGTTGAAAACTTCATTATTTCAAACTTGGGTCTATTGTACCTAGAAAGAAATGTCGCTTCTTCTATCTCTCTAAACTCTTATACCATGTACAATTTTATGTAGCTCTAAGCTACTTCACAAATAGATCTAGCTAAAAGAAATAAGAAAAATATGCAAATAAATAAATAGGAGAAAATTTAGAGTTGTTGAACCAAATAAATATATTAATTACATTGTGCTCTCTTATTAATTGATTACAAGTTGCATATCAATGCATGATTTATATAATAGAAGATCATTTTTTACAATAGAAATTATGGTGAAGTTTAAATTGTTATCTTGAAGTTCACCATGCAATGAAGAAAAGAGGAATGCGATGATACATAAACTAGTGTTCAAATTGGAGGTTAATGAAAGGTGGTTTGAAAAACCATTGCTAGTTAACACACACACTTAGAATTAAACTCTAACAACTTATTTGTATACCAATCTTTTTTATGGAAGATAGTTTAATTTTGGTTAAATTATTAGCTACATTTTCCCATCACCTTTCAACATCAAACAAGATGCTACTATAGAAGTTGATGAAAGCCAACTTCACAGCTCACCAAGATCACCTACATGCAAATAACCTATTGAAGGGAAACCAAAGAAGGAAGAGGTGGAGCTTGGAAAAACTAAACAGACTGAGAGAGAAGATATTGCAAACAAAGAAAAATGTATTGCTATACAATATGCCTTGAAAATGAGTTATGAAATATAATGAGAGAGCTTGAATATAAAGGCCAGAAGGAAGGAGACTTCTAGAACAAGCTAGAAGGATCTAGGAGATAAGGTTGACAACTAAGCATACGTCCACAAAAGGTGGGATATCCTCGATCAAGGTGAGGAGATAAGTATGACTTAAATAGGAACAAACTCCCATGTTGTCAACAACTCCTAGACTACAATTAATAAATAAATGCATTAACCTAAGTAAACTTAAGTAAAAGCATAAATAATAATTATTTACTCTAACACCCCCCTTAAGTGCAACTTAGGGGAATGCACTTAAGCTTACAATAGCTAAGATGAAATGCAGAATGGGTCTCAAAAATGAGGCCATGTTAGGTACCCATGTGCAATGCAAAGAAATGTAACCTCTGAAAATGGGGAAAGAGAGAAAACCTCATGGGAAAAACCCTCCCCCAAAAAGAGGTAAGAAAATCTAGTGAAGGACTAAAGAAGCCTCCAAATAGAGGAATGTCTCAGAAAATAGGAACAAAGAGAAGATCATGAAGAGCATCACTGAAGCATGAAGAAGCCACAAACTCTATCAGAAAGAAACTAATGATCTGTAGAACCTCCACCGAAATAGAAGGCACGAACTGAGAGTGTTTGTATGGTAGATGAACCATCTCAATGAAATGTATAGGTAGTCAGCCATTACAATCGCCTAGTATATAGGATCAAATATAGAATTCATAGCTCAAACTATCAAACCATTGAACCAAGGAAGCATTAGAAACAACAGAATAACCCCCCCTTAATGTAGATGGGGTGAGGTGATAGGCAACTAAGAAAGTGGGCCAAAAGTCCTCTGCAGAAAGAACCAAGAACAACAAGAGAGAAGAAGAGGTACATACACCTAAAAGGCACGTGTCACTAACACATCATGGGGCTAATGTTATGGAAGGTACACTCACTTGACAAAGGAAGAGGGCACTAAAAGATAAACAACTATCCCCCCATGGCACTTTCTAAAATAATGCTAGTACAACTATCTCAAAACAATGTTTATGAACCCAAAATGCAAGAGTGGCACTTTATCTCAGTGTATTTGCATAAAGATGCTTACAAATGATATCAATAATGATTAGAAAGGGAAAAAAATTGATACAAAAGATAGTATAGCCCAAAACAAAAGATCCCATGCCCTGAAAATGATCCTCGAACCTGGAACACCCAAGATATCCACCATAGAGAAAAAATGCCAAAAACATGATAGAAAAAGCATGGGGTAGAATTTGAAGGAAATGATAGCATTTTTGAAAAGATGACAAAACTAGCTTTCCAAAAATATAACATTTTCAAAAAACAAAGATGGGATGCAAATGATATGCTTACCGGAGTGAAAAATAGAACTTCATACTTTGAATACAAAAACAAGCCACAAAACTACATCAAAACCTAAAAATACCTAGACCAATGTCTCCATCTCAGAACCAACTTTTTGGCACTTCTTTTCAATAGGAAAAATACTTCTGTATGCTCAAGTTATGGCCAAAAAACTACGAGTGGGTCAAAAAAGGACTTGGAGTGCTCGTAAGAAGGTGTTGATGTAGTGCTAACATCATGTTGATGTCAGCATTTCATGATGCTAAAATTGATAGCTTAATAGCTGTCATGGCAAAAAAAGACTACCACATGGAAGCCACATGGTAGTATGGCTAGAAAAGTGCTGACATGACACAAGCCACGTGGTAGGTGCCAACTTGTGCCATGTGGCACTAGCAAACTGAGCCATGTGTTATCAACACTCCACATGGGTAGTGATTATGTAGCTAAGTAGGTGGTGCCGTAGGTGGGTGGTGATAGAGTGGAGGAGCCCTAGCAGAGATGGCCGCAGAGGTGGTGGAGACTAGGGGCATCAGTAGGAGGGTGGTGGGTTGGCCAAGTGGCGGTGGCCGCGAAGCGATGGTGGCATCTGAGCTAAGCACTAGTGGCACAGCGGTGGTGTCAGGGTGGTAGTTGCATGGTGCTATGATTTTTAAAATAAAATTATGCATAATAAATTCTTTTTTTGGTTCGTACGACCTCCAGGTAATTTTTTTGCCTTCTAGATCAACTATTGCTAAAATGGACATATTTTATATGAATCTTGACTGTAATGAGCCTTTTGAACTCAATTGCTACATTCATTTAGGCCTAAAGTACTTTGAAAAAATGTTCTTCCCCTAGATTGAAGAAAAAAATCACAAACAAACTAAGGTTTGTGTCTTCGAATTATGGCTTCAAAAATCCTTTAGCCAAGAAGCAACATGGAGGCTCTGATACCATGTAGAAGTTGATGAAAGCCAACTTCATAGCTTGCCAAGATCACTTGCATGCAATTAATCTATCAAAGGGAAACCAAAGAAGGAAGAGGTGGAGCTTGGAAAAACTAAATGGACTGAGAGAGAAGATATTGCAAACAAAGAAAAATGTATTGCTATATAATATGCCTTGAAAATGAGTTATGAAATACAATGAGAGAGCCCAAATATAAAGGCCTCAAGGAGACTTCTAGAACAAGCTAGAAGGCTCTAGGAGATAAGGTTGACAACTAAGCATACGTCCATAGAAGGTGGGATATCCTTGATCAAGGTGAGGAGATAAGTATGACTTAAATAGGAACTAACTCCCATGTTGTCAACAACTCCTAGAGTACAACTAATAAATAAATTCATTAACCTAAGTAAACTTAAGTAAAAGCGTAAATAATAATTATTTGCTCTAATAGCTACTACTCATGCCTCATGACCATACACAATAACCAATGTGTTTCACAACCCAAATAATATCTACTTTGACCTTTAATCACACACCACTATCTACTTATATATATTTTGAAGCATGCAAACATATTTTGAACCCTTGTATATATTTTTAATATAATTTCCTCCCAACTAAAAAATGAAGGCTTAATTATATTTCTATTCAATTACTACTTAAAAGGACCTTCCTTAAAACTCAAAAATCAATTCAAAATCCTTGCATCCTTGCATTACACCTTTCACTAAGATCCATGACAAAATCCTCTCACGATCACAACAAAAAACATATTATGAAATAGGTTATGACATCATCTTTAAGAAAGCCTCCAATAGACAAGGTCTTATAAAAATAGAACAAGAAATAAAGGTCCATATAGATCCTCCCTTACAATATAGTAGAGAAGGCATAATAGGATATGCAATCCTATAAAATATTATTCACTATAGATGAAAAAAACAACCAATTCTCCTTCTACTCCCAAGATCAAAACCAAACAATTAATGAACACCCTCCTCCGCCTTCCTTACAAATTCTCTTATCACAAATAATGAAAACTTAACCTCCATAGGATCATTTGAAATTTTAGAAAATAATCTCTTGGAGACTTAGAATGACAAAATAAATTGAATTTTATTGTTTCCACTTTATAAAGAATAAAAAACCAAATAATAATGGTTTGCATTATCTTCTTCAGCATATTTATTGTTATTATCTTTCTAATGGCATTGAATTTAAACAATTCATTTAATATTTGCATGATAGATCTCTTATTCATACTAATCTAGTGAATTTTCTGAGTACCAACATAGTGCCTTACCACTCCTTTCACCTATTATGTTGCTCCACACCATGTAACATTAGTTTTTTGAACCTCTTTGTCTTTCATAATGGTATAATTTAATATACAATCTTTATTTGTAAATAATGTATTATAGTTTATTAACCTTATCTCCATTCTTGTGGGGAAATTGCAATTTTTTAATAGCCTATCATTTTTAACAATCTAATTTCCCTGATGTTGATTTGTATCCTTTCTCAAGTGATATCCTTTCTTGTATATAACTAGTTGTTGTGCATGAAGACTATCTTTTTCAATAGGTGTAAATAATTTATTACAACTTATTCCTTTCTTGAAAAGTTTTTCTCTTATTAATTGATCTCTCACATTGGATAGAAAGAGTGGTTTTTTTTAGATTATAGTAAAAGCAAGTTTTGAAGGGACTTGAAACCCTTTACAAACATCTAAAGATAAATATTTAAAGCACTACCAGATTTTACAAGGACTTGAAACCCAAAGTTCAAAAAAAAAAAATCAGGTTTTACAAGGACCTGAAACCAAGAGTTTCAACCATATAAAAAGACTAGGTTTTACAAGGACCTGGAACCTAGAGTTTTAAACAAACAGGAAAGAAAAAGGACAAAAACAACCAAATCACCCAGACCAAAAACCAACATGCATGATCCACAACTAGCACCTACAACAACTCCTTGATAATATTCACTATCTCTTTACCTGCTTCCGCAATACTCTAGATAATGTTAGCAGGCAAAGGAACTAGAACCCCAAGAGCCTCAACAACCTTTTTCCTTGTGCTTTTCCTTGTTCCCTTACTAGGTCCATCAGGACTTCCCACTCTAGCATTACCAAGTTACATAATTTCTTCATTACTTTTCTTTCCCAGATTAACCACTGCTGCACAAAGACTGGAAGTGACCTGTTCCATTTTTTGCCCACTTTTGTTAATAAGGTCACGAAGCTCCTATTCACATTCTTTAAGCTTATCAGAAATGCTACCGATTTGTACATCTAGCTAGGTAATCTTAGCCCATTCAACATCCAAATCTCTCTACAAAATCCCCATTTTCTTTTTAAGAGCCATTAATTCATTATACAACCATGAATCACCATTAAGAGAAATTTTTGCCTTAAGTTTTGCAATGTGAAGAAAGAAGAGCTTAGCATCATCCCTCCCATCATCCTCCTTCCTGGGCTTAGAGGAAGTAATTGTTAGGAATAAGGTGTCTCAACCTTGTATAATTCCTATTCTTATTATTTGTTTTGTAAATTGTATTTCTGTAAGTGTAGAAGATTTTAATAGGATTTGCATCATACTTTCCTTATGAGATTAGTGTAGGAAGCTGTTTTCGCACCTGAGTTTTCTTACAGTAATGGTATTAATCTAGGTATTAGCATTTATGTCCATATTCTTCATCCTCTCCTCATTCATACCTTTACTTTGGCTATCATCCTTACCAATAGGGTCTTTGCCTTCATTCTCCTTTCCCATTTCCTCCTCCTTTTTCTCCTCATTGGCATTATATGAAGGGTGATCACTCTGTTTTTCATCTTCTTCATCGTGGGATTCTGACCCCATTTTTCTATTGTGACTTCCCTCTACATTATCTTTACCAATAGCCACTCCTTTACTCCCAGAGTACCCATCTAGGTTAGAGCTAAAATCCCCCATTTCTATTTTCTCATCATTGCCCATTTCCACCTCATTATTGTTTGATTTCTCAGACTCCATAATTTCCTCATCATGTTTATTAGTCCTTTCCTATTTTGAAACCTTCTTGTTAACACTTGCTCCTTCTTCAGCCTTAATTCTCTTAGGGTAGGTCACATTTCCAGTCTGTTTCCTTTTCTCATTAACCAGAGAGGGCTTTATACCCTTACTTTTACAATAGTTTTCAATAAGTAAAATTAAACCTTCATGCAACACAATATGGGACTTTTTTCCCCTATGAGCATAAAGACTAAGAAGTAGAGAGTATTTTAGAAAAAAAATGAGAAGGAAATCCTATCTTTGTGCCTAAAATGATTTAAGAAACAAAGTGAAATTTATAGACCCTTTTAGCCCTACCATCAAGAATAAAATACTCATGGATACAAGATAGCACATCCCTCTAGATAACTTTAATTTGTTTCAATTCATAGAAATCCCCATTTTTCTCTAGCCTCTTCTCTTCGGCTTCAGTCTTTGGAATTTTTTAAAGGCCGCATTAGAAATGCTAATCTCCTTACTAAATTTTAACCCTTCATTTGGAAGCCCTATAACCTTAGCAATAAAATATTCAGTCAAATTCACTGTGACCCCATGCAAAGTCACCCTATCTTCAAACCAATTTTTGAAGAATGCTTCTATTATATGAGGTTTATAACCATGGAGCTGCTCCAAATAGGTCATCACATTTCCTTTTTGCAAGATTTTCCATACAAAAGCCTTTGCCTTCCAAGCCCTACAATTGATCAACTCTTGCTTTTTAGGTTCACCACCCATCTCAAAAACTTGAAAATCTCTATAGAAAACCAGAGTAGCACAACACAAAAAATTACGAAAAGTAATGAATATTACTGAGGAGCTAATAACTATACTTACATGCCAAATGCAAATCATAATAGCGTGCTTGTACTTCCTTGGGAATCTCAATCTATCCTCCACAAACCCACCATTCTTCTTCATAAATTTTACAATCTTAGGAAATCTTTGCTTCTCTCAGATGTGTCCTATCATTATTAACAATTACCATTAACTCCACACACTTTCTCAGATTATCATGTTCACCTCAGCTTACTTTCCTAATAGACAACTTGGTTAGCAATCCAATCAGCAATAGAATTTCCTTCTCAAAAAATATGAGAAAATATCACATTATCAAATTTATTCATTAGGCTTTTTATTTCCATTAAACTAGCTTCAATAGACCAAGTGATCAGATTCTTGTTATTGAGCATATTAATAATATTAAGTGAATCTCCTTCTATCCAAAGATTTTGATAACCAATTTCCATAGCCAACCTCATAGTATATAATGCTATTGTAGCCTCAAATTTATGGCTAGTAGAGATCCCTATAGGAATAGCAATAGCATCAACAATTCTACAAGTATGGTTCTTCAAAAGCCCTCCACAACCAACTTTTCCAGGATTACCTTTAGCAGCACCATCAAAGTTTCCTTTGATCCATCCTATAGGTGGAGACTTCTATTTGACATTCTATCTTTGATCATCAATCATCATTTTAAAGCCTTTAGTCTACATAGGATTATTGATTTGGAATTCATCACTAAATTTTCTATGTGAGTTAAAGTTTTCTTTGATAGCTCTGATTATGTTATGCCTACGAACTCATGTAGGAATTTCTTTGTCTTTAAAAATTCTATTATTTCTTTCTTTCTAGATTCCCCACCAGAGATGGGGCAAAGTAAATTTTCACAAAAACCAACATTGCCCTCCTTAGATGGACAAGTCCAACTTTGGAAGCAATGGTCAATTTTATTGTGATGAACCCAGTGTAAATTCCAATCGTTAAGGATGTAACTCCACACTTTTAGACTGTAGCTACAATTTAAGAAAAGATGGTTTCTTTCTTCATTGTCTTCTTTACAAAAGCTCCATCTATTGACCACATTGATTCCTCTTTTTTGCAAATTATCCAAAGTAAGAATTTTGTTTTGAAGCAAGATCCAAAAGAAAATATTGATTTTAGGAGTGAGACCTTTTATCCAAGTTTTTGTCCACAAAGGTCAAGGACCTATTTTCTTAGTTCTAAAAATAGAGGACACTTTAAAGCAACCACTAGCATCAGCACCCCAAATCATTTTATCTTCAATATGATGATAAAGGCTAAAACCATTCAAGATAAACTAAGTATTATAAAAATCTTGATTGATATCAGCAAGGTTAACCCATCTGTTATTACTCCAATAATGTTCCATAAGAGTACCAAACATTTGTTTAACTCTCTTAATCAGAGTTCTATCCTCAAAATCCTTATTTGGGGGATGATACAAAATCCAAGCATTATCCCAGAACTTGATCTTTTTCCCATTACCCACTTTCCAAGAACAACTTTTAATTAAAATGTTTTAAGCTCCCTACACTACTCCCCAGATGGAAAGAGGAGATAAACTGTTAGGATAAGCAAGAAAATTAGACAAATAAGGAGCATTAAAGAGATATTTATGTTTCTAGATAGTATTCCATCCCTTATCATCTTGATAAATTCTCCACCCTTGCTTAGCAAGAAGAGCTTTATTCACAGTTCTCACTGACTTGATTCCTAGACCACCATCTATTTTAGGCTTACAGATTTGATCCCAAGCAATTAAAGCCATTCTCTATCTTTCCTCAACACTAGACCAGAGGAAGTTCCTTTAAATTTTGTCAATAGAATCAACATACTTAGCTAGAATCCTGAAGATACTCAACGCATAAGTAGGGATACTTTGGAGACTAGCCTTGAGGAGAGTAATTTTACCAACTTGACTCAAAATAATACCCTTCCATCCTACCAGTTTCTTGTTGATTTTTTTAACAAGATCATCCCAAAAAGAGTCCAAAGCATTAGGACCCAAAGGGAGGCCTAGATAAATGTAAGGGAAAGAACCTATAGAACACCCAAGAATCTTATAAATTTTACTCTATCTGGATACAAGAGTATTGATAAAATACAAGGAACTCTTATTCCAATTAATCAATTGACCAAAAGCAAAAGTATAGAGGTTAAGGGCCATTTAAAGATTCTTGGCTTCCCTAACTTCAACTTTACCCAAAAAAATAGTACCATCCACAAATTGCCCGTGGGAACAAATAAGAGGATGACAAGAAGGTTGCAATCCTTTAATAATCCCTAGAGAAACTAGATTCCCAATATATACCCAAAGAGTCAGCCATAATAGTGAATAAGATAGGAGATAAATGATCTCCCTATCTCAATCCCCTAGAAGGTTTAAAGAACTCCGAGGAACAAACATTAACCGAGATAGCTATCAAAGTAGTAGAGATCATCTATAAGATAATCTTCACTACATTGATACTAAAACCAAAAGCCACTAAAATCTTCTGAAGAAAGGCCCATTCAACTCTGTCATAAGCTTTTGAAGTATTAACTTTCATAATAAAGCCCTGATTATTAGAGAGAGATAAATAATGGATATTCTCATGCACATTAATTATAAAATCAAGGATTTGTCCACCAGGAAAAAATCCATTTTGTTGCACAAAAATAAGTGATGGTAGTAGAAGGGGCAGGGGCCCTAGCTCAGTTGGCTAAATCTTCCCTATTACAAGGGGTTGGTCACGGGTTCTAGTCTCCCCCGTCCCCATTGTACCAGTGGGCGTGTCGCGCTAACGCTATCAGTCATGTTAAAAAGTTTACCTAGTGCATTGTAGTTTATAGGAGGGGCCGTGATGCACTCGATTCTTGTAGTCTAATCCAAAAAAAGAAGAAGTGATGGTAGTAGAAGCAACAACCTTGAGGTTAGGACAATTGAGATAATTTTATAAAAAGAGTTGCATAAGCATATAGGTCTAAATTGATTCGGAGAGTCAACCCCAACTTTTTTGGGAATAAGGCATAGGAAAGTGGAATTTATTTCCTTCAACATTCTTTTGGCCCCAAAAAATTCTTTAACAACATCACACACATTTGTCCCAACCAGTTTCCATTCCTTCTTAAAAAAGAATATAGGAAAACCATCCAATCCTAGAGATTTATCCCCTCCTAAAGAAAAAACAACATTATAAATTTCCTCTTACTTAGGAATAGAGCACAACATTCTATTTTGCTCTTTAGTGACCAGAGAGAGAATGACATCTAATAACTCAACCTGATGAGTTAGGTCAATTTTAGGATCTAAAGTCATTAAAGAAGAAAAAAAGGAGACCATCTCCTATGTGATATCCTTTTCCTCAGTTATCTTCTTGTTGCCCATCTTAATGTTTGAATGAGTTTTAGCTCTATGTTTTAGGGTAGGTAAATGAAAAAATTTAGTATTTTTGTCTCCTTCATCCAGCCAAATAGATCTAGATCTTTGCTTCCAATAAGTTTCTTCTTTAGTAACAATATCATGATACTCCACCATTTTCTCATTTTCTTCCCTCACTAAATCCAAAGAATATCCTTCCCTCTGAATCCGATCTTGGATTAATTTCAGATCCTCTTTGATTACAAATTTGTTATAAAAAATGTTACCAAAACAACTTTTATTCTAGATTTTTACTTTCTTTTTAACATTTTTGAGTTTAGAAGCCACCCAAAAAATAGTAGTGCATCAATATTAATGTTCTACCATTCAACCAAACGATCTTCAAACTGTGGATGTTGCAACCAATTTTTTTCAAATCTAAATTTTTTTATTTTTTATTTTTATTTTTTATTTTTATTTTTTTCTAATATAGATATTATCATTAGTGAAAATCAGAGGAAAGTCGTTTGAACCAATATTCTGAATTGCCTTAAGATTACACATAAAGTCTTTAGTCCAGTCTAGAGAAATATTAACTCTATCGAAGAAAGCTTGGATACACTCATCACCTATCCTTTTGTTACTCCAAGTAAACTCAATACCTTGTAGATTTAGATCCATTAAGCCTTCCTTGTTAATAAAATCCATGAAATCTAGCCTCCTATCCAACTGACTAACATTTCCCCTTTTTTTTTCATGCTCATAAAGAGGAACATTAAAATCCCCCAAGAAAATCCATCTTCCATAGAAATCTTTACTCTTTATGTTAGAAAGAGTTTCCCACACCTTTTATATAGCATTCTTGATGTTAGGTGCATACACATTGACAATATACCAATCATTATTATGGTCAACATTTTAAATTTTAATCACCATCAAATGTTTGTTAGCATTTAACAAGGTTCCTTAGAACAAAGATATCTTCCACAAAATCATTGTTTCCCCTAAAGCTACTTTTGAACTACTAGCCATTATACAGTAATCATTAAAGGACTTGATCTTCTCATCCTTCACTTTATCCATTATAGTTTCTTGGAGCAATAAGATATCCAGTTCATGCTCCCTAACAAAATTTCGAACAATATCTAGTTTATGGATTTGTTCAATCCCTTAATCTTCCAAGTTATATATTAATTATAATTTTTTAGGGGTAAAATCTAGAATAGTTTCCTATTTCCCATCAATAATATTCTGTACTTTCTCTAGTTTTTTTAATGTTTTCCTTCTAGGTCTCTCTGGGGTACCAACATTCGGCTTTAATTTTGGAAACAACTCCAATTTACTACTTCGAGTCTCCACTCCTTTTGAAATAGTGTTACCTTTGTTCTCTATTTTTTTATGAGTATGTTTTGGTTCAGGTTCCTTCTTTTTAGATTTCCCTTCCACTTCTTTGGATTCAAATCCATCTTTAAAGGATATTATCTCTTTACATAGGGGAGACTCAAGAGACTAGATTACAACAATCTATGTTTCCTCTAAAGCCAAAGATCTACTCCTTTCTTCAAGAATTTCACCTTCCTCTATCTCTTCTAATTCTTCTAGATCTTCCCATTCTATTTCCTTTTTTTGATAGATAACCAACTGATTCATAGGATCTGTCATTTTATCTTTACTTTGCACTAAAGAAGTCAAAGCTAGGTTTGTTTGCATTCTTGACTCCTAATTTTTAAGGATATCTTTTTCCTTAGTCACCTTCTTAGGTATTGCTTTAGCTTTCCATACCTTTTTCTAGATCTTTACTTCTTCTTTTTTCTCCACATTAGCTATCTTTGGTTGGTTCTTGCTCTTGTAAGGGCAATTTTTCACCCAATGACCCTATTTTTTACAAATAAAACAAGTATTTGGAAGATCTTCAAAAAAATCTCTTGCATCCTTTTCCCAAGTTTTGAAATCAGTTCCACCTTCTCAGGAAGGTTTTTCAAGTAGGCTACTTTCACATATATTCTAGCACCTTAGAGTTTTGATTTTGAAGCCATGACGTTGTCAACTGCAACAAGTTCACCAAAAGAACCAACAATACCCTTAAAAATGTCTTCATGCCAAAACTCCAAAGGTAAAGTCTAACCCATACAAGAGTAGTTAGGAAGAAGGCATCAGATAAATCCATATTTGGTTCCCATTTTTTTACTATTAGAGTACTATTACCAAACAACCAAGGTCCACCACAAAGCACCATATTCAAATCTTCCTTAGAGTTAAAAATAAAGGAAAAGAAACCATTCATTATTGGTGCTATGTCAACTTGACCACAAACAGTCCATTTTCTTTTGATCATGTTTCTCAATGCATCAATATTAGGCCTAGCCCCCATAAATTTTCCAACTAGAGTACAATCCATAGTAAAGATAGAGAAATCAACAATCAAATCCAGAATAAAGATTTGGAACTCACCTTTCTCCCAGTAGGATTTAGATGTGATAGAAGGAAAAGATGATTTTCCTCCAAGTTTTCTCTCGAATAACGAAGACCACTTCCTTTTATCATCTGACACTTTCTCCTTCGTCTAGTCCTATGTCCTACAAACATTTGTATTCTCTTCCACATTCTCCAAAGAATTATTTTTCTGCTGAAGGTCTTTTCTAAACACGTGAATTGAAGGTAAAGGAAAAAAAAGGGCGTTCCCGACCCCATTGCTTATGGAACAGGAACCCGATGTGTCTTTTTCTCCAACAAAACCTATTGAGATCCCATCCTTTCATTTCCCTATCCCTCTAGGATTAGTCCCTACCACTAAGTTTCCTCCTTTTAGTTTCCCTCTTAACAAAGCTCTGACCATTTTAAATGACTCTGTTACCTAAATTTTATTGACTCTTTATTGTAAGCACTACAAGCAAGAAGCCCCACTATTTCACCAAGGGTCAAAGTAAACAACTCTTAATTAAGAACCACAATAGAAAGTGACCCTGTAGAGACTTGAACCCTAGTTGTAGGCCCTACAAGCAAGAAGCCCTTAGAATTTTATTGACTATTGGTTGTAAGCACCACAGGCAATAAGCCCTAGTATTTCACCAAGGGTCAAAGTAAGAACCTCTCAATTAAGAACCACAATATAGAGTGACCCTGTGGAGACTTGAACCTTAGTTGTAGGCCCTACAAGCAAGAAGCCCCACCATTTCACCAAAGGCACAAGCCTTAAAATTTTATTGACTCTTGGTTGTAAGCACTATAGGCAAGAAGCCCCACTATTTCACCAAGGGTCAAAGTAAACAACTCTCAATTAAGAACCACAGTAGAGAGACCCCCTATGGAAACTTGAACCCTAGTTGTAGGCCCTATAAGAAAGAAGCCCCACCATTTCACCAAAGGCACAATCCTTAAAAAATTTATTGACTCTTGATTTTAAGCACTATAGGAAAGAAGCCCCACTATTTCACCAAGGGTCAAAGCAAACAACTCTCAATTAAGAACCATAGTAGAGAGCGACCCTGTGGAGACTTGAACCCTAGTTGTAGGCCCTACAAGCAAGAAGCCCCACCATTTCACCAAAGGCACAAGCCTTCAAAATTTTATTAACTCTTGGTTGTAAGCACTATAGGCAAGAAGCCCCAATATTTCACCAAGGGTCAAAGGAAACAACTCTCAATTAAGAACCATAGTAGAGAGCGACCCTATGGAGACTTGAACGCTAGTTGTAGGCCCTATAGGATAGAAGCCCCACCATTTCACCAAAGGCACAAGGAATATCTTTTTCTTATAAATGGTAAGAGTGTGAATTATTGTTTTTCTTCCTTATTTTTATTAATGATTAAGATAGATTTTTTTGGGAAAGTATCTTTTTCATTTTCTTTGATATCCCTTTTACGACTCACTTTACAAATGTTTCACATTTTTTTAACAAATTATTTGGTGAGAAGTGGATATGGGGATTAATGAGTTTTACACTATAAACTATGAGGTAAATTCATTAAACAACCATTTTCACCATTAAACATTAAATACAATGAAAGAGGGGCTTCCAAACATAACTATCAATATAACCCAATTTAGAATAAAAAACCCAAATAAGATTAAGGGGTGCCAATACTAAACTCAAATTTTATCAAGGAAGTATGCAAAAAAGTCCTCTATCATGACATGTAAATTGATTTAATATACATGTGAATGTGAATTGAACCATTTGATTTAAAGACAAGTGTAAGATAGGTCCAGGCGCTAATATATGTAATCAACCTAATTAAGATAAGAAAATAGGTCTATGTTAAAAAATGAATAAATTAGGAAGTACTTACCTTGAAATGTGTGAGAGAAGATGCTTTTATATTTGAAAATCATGAATCTAAGGCCATGGCTGAAATTTTGACTATGGATCTACGACCACGACAGAAAACCTAGAAAATCTCATTTTTCTTAGACCTCCAAGAACAAGTTAACTTGATGGTATAGTAATTTAGGGAAAGATGGACATGTTTCTAGGGTAGTATAGAAATTTTTATCCAACTCCTTTGGAAAGGTCTTGTTAAGTCATTTTTAGATTTGTAACTACAATTCAGAAGTCATGCTCCTACAAACAAGAAAAATTGGTTTTGTTTATTAGGGGAGGGATTTCCTTGGTCAAGGCCTAGATTGAGGAATCAACCTTGAAATCAAATGTAATATAATTCATTAAAGGAAGAAAGAAAAATATAAATATTCACCAATATAACTGAGTAAGGGGGGGTGGGGGATGGGGGGGTGTGAATCAGTTATGCACTTTAAACAAGTTTTATCAACTTTAAAAAAAGTGAATTATGTAAGCAATATATGCAATAATCATAGGATAACAACAATGCAAAGTGACACAACATATGTTAACTAGGGAAACCCTTGATCAGAGGGAAAACTTTAATGGGAATGATGCTCACAAGATAATGTACTAATATAGAAAGTTCCTTGTGAGAGGGTGTGACCCTATTAGGAGTTAAATGAAATACAATCAATACATACGAGTCCCTATTAGGAGACTTTGAATCCCTGTTAGAAGATACCAACCTTTTTAGGAGTTGTTCCAACCCTGTTAGGAGTTGATAAGAAGATAACTAAACCCACTATCTAAATTACTTCAAAATTATTTTCACTAAAAAATCCAAGATAACATATCCAAGAAAATGAATTGCCTAAAACAACTTAACTTTCCAATCAAACTCTGCTCTAACTTAAGAAAATTCACCTCAAATCTCACATAACATACAAATGACACATTATCATAATTGTTCACATTTACAACCAAGGAAACATCTTTCCTTTATACCAAGTCCTAATAATTAATTGAGTCAACCTTGAGGCTTTCCCTATGTACAATGAGTAATATAGGACCATCATAAGATATTACAATTAGGCTCCATATATTACAATATAGGTTACATTCATAATACAATATAGTTAGCCTCCAAAGAATAATCTTCACATTATCTTTCACAAGGCTTCATAAAATGAAAACTAAAATTTACCAACATGTATTTGACCAATATCTGAGCTTGTGGAGAAAGCTTCAAATGTGCCAAAAAGATACAACATGAACAAAAAAATATAGTTTCCTACAAACTATTTTGAAGCCAATCTTCAGTAAATATTTTGTAACTCACTACAAAATTCATATCCCTTTCTACACACATAATCATATCATATCTATAACCATCCAAGAATACATTATTAACCTCGTTAAAAGAAATTTAGAAACTACTAACCTCTCTAAATAAAAATATCTCTTCTACTCTTCTAGAACTATCCAGAGCATTGATATGTTAACATCAATGACAAACCAAGTTATGGATTCAACACATAAGTACTCAATCATCTCCAAAAAAATCTTAATGATTCCAAGGGAATTCATTCCAACAATATTCCCCTTTGGCATTGATAGAAACATATGATAAAAAATCATCAAAGTACCATGAATACCAAAAAATATGTCTTCCTCAAATCCCTTGCTATCCCTTTAATGTTGCTACCCATGAATGTAGATTTCTCCACATATGCATAAATCTTCCACATAAATATAGATAGATCTTAAATAGTTTTTCATCTTCTAATCTCCCCCATTAATTAACAATCTTTTTCATGTATATCTCTCCCCCATTGACATCAATGACAAATGTGTCATTGTTCCAACAATAATAATTTCCAAAACAAACTGAAAAAGGCTCACCAAGTGTCAAAAGACACTATTAAAACAATGTTCAAAGAGTTCTTTGTAAATCTCCCCAAAGTGACTACTCCCCCAAGGAAGTATCACCAACATAAAATCCAGGTGTAATAATAAGCTCTAAACATACTAGAATAATGCAATCCTGCATCAATTACTCTAAAAAGAGTTGGGGCATAACCCCAAGCATAGCTTGCAAGTATTCAAATGTATCCTTAGCCAAAGGTTTTTTTTAAATATCTAAAATCTACTCCTTTGTGCTAACATACTCCAATCTAATTTCCTTCTCCACTAACTTCTCCCTCAAGAAATGATACTTTATTGCAATGTGCTTTGTCTTTTAATATGATACTAGATTCTTTAACATATTAATTGTTCTTGTGTTATCATAGTGAATGATAAT
The DNA here is from genome assembly GCA_028749045.1 of Cupressus sempervirens. Classification (NCBI taxonomy): domain Eukaryota; kingdom Viridiplantae; phylum Streptophyta; class Pinopsida; order Cupressales; family Cupressaceae; genus Cupressus; species Cupressus sempervirens. Next base: position 223,928,727 of record CM053788.1, read on the forward strand.
AGGTTCAGTAAACTCAATACTAATGTCTTGTAACATTTGTTTCATCTAAACAATTGATGGAGTGGAGCAATGATGAGTAGAGTAGAGCAAGGAGGAATTTTGAATCGAATGTTGGGTGGGAACATAGCCAAGTTGGGGAATGGTGAATAGATTGTAGGGATAGAGCAGGAAAAGGACAAGAAAGATGCAAATGCTACAGAGTATAGGGACCCATGCGATTTGCAACTAAATCTAGGAGAAAATAAAATTTCTTTTCCATTACCTAGGTCTTCAAGGGGAGGGGTCTCTAGGGCCTGGGGGTGGTGGATGAATCTCTTTAGAGTCAAACCTTTAGGTAATTTGACTTTTCCCAAAATCATTGATAAGTTCGATAAGGAAAAGGGGAGTTTTTCCTTGGAAGTTCCCACTGAAATTATCGACCACAACATCCTAGGTATGGTGACCACCTTGGTGGGTAAATTGATTGGCCCTAGACCAAACATTGATTTGGTAAGGATTTTTTCAAGGAACAAATGGGAGCTGAAAGGGTAGGTTGAAGTTATAAACATGGCTAAAGGTTTTATGTCTTTTAAGTTCTCCTTCCCAGAGGACTATTCTAGAATTCTTTGTGTAGGAAACTGGTCGATGGGTAAGTCTACTCTCATCCTTCAAAAGTGGACTTCCAACCTTGACCTAAACAATGACTTTGTAACCCAACCCCAATCTAGATAAGGCTACTAGAGCTATCCTTAGAATATTGGCACAAAGATGTTTTTGATGGCATTGCCATATCCTTTGGAGAATTGCTATCAATTGATCATGTTCCTATAGTTAAGAAAATACTTATGTATGCCAGAATATGTGTTGGGGTGGTTGAGAGTCAGGATATGCCCCAAGTGATTAATTTCAATCTCACGTAGGAAGAAGGGTACAATAGATTGAATATGAAAATATTCCTTTTGCCTATTTCCACTGTAAAAAGGTAGGACACAAAGTGAAGATTTGCCTAATCTTCAAAGAGAAGGAAAAGACTAGTAAAGCCCAAAACAAAAGGTAAGAACAAGGTAGGAGTACCCAAAAAGGTGTGGAAGGAAAAAGCTTCAGAGGGAAAGAAACTGAGGGGTGAAGTTAGTGAAGGAAATAAAAAGAGGGATCTCCTAAAGGAAAGGAACAATTTGGTGGTTATTAATGAACTTGATCAGATGGATTAGCAATAGAGCCTTTGAATGAATAGCAATAGGTTCTTGACTACTATTCTAGGCTCCAATAACCCTTCAGGTGGGAAGGGTGGGACTTATTCTCCTAAGAGGGAAGGGAAGTTTTTTGTTTCAAATACCAAAGAGATGGAGATGGATATCTCTTGTGTTCTGGATACTCAACAAGGGCCTATTGGAGATTTGGAATCAAACTCTAGCCCTAACAAAGGGATTTCCCCTACAACTGTGAACATGATCCTAGAAAGGTTCTTGGCTACCACCCTTGGGCACCTCTCCTAGTTAGAGGCTCTCTTTAATAGCTCCAATGAGGTTAATGACGCCCCTTGAATTTCTATCAAGAAGAAAAAGAAGAATAGTAGGGATCCTTCACTAATCTCTCCAGCTACCACTAGGAGCAGGGAGAAAATTGATATTGGAAACAAATCGACTACCTTAGGATGAAAAAACAAGAACCAATCAAAAAGGAAGAAACAAGAAGGAATCTATTGGATGGGACACAAAGAACCATCCATGAATCATGCAACCCAATCAAAGCATGAAGATCATTTCTTGGAACATACGTGGACTCAATGGAATCCACAAATAGGAAATTGTTAGGAATAAGGTTAGGGACCATAAACCAAAATTTTTTAAATCTAGGAAACCAAAATGAAGAAGGAGAAGGTTAAGAAGATATCCTTTGGGAAAGGCATGAAGAATATAGCTACAGACTCAGATGGTGCTTTGGGTGGTCTGCTAACCATATGGAAGGAATCTTTGGAAGCCAATATCATCTTTGATGAAGGTAACATTTTTCTTATGAATTTTTTCAATCCTAAAGATTAGGTGAGATGGTTTTTGTTGAATCTCTATGTTCCTAATACTAAAAATAGTAGAAGGATTTTTTGGACCAATTTTTTTGATTTGGTGGCCAATTTAAGTGACACCAAAGGCATTGTTATGGGAGATTTCAATGCCCCTCTCTTAGCCTCAAAAAAGTTAGGAGGGCTCCTGCCTGATGTTGAAAGTAGGAAACACTTGGCTGATTTGATTAGGGATTTGGCCCTTTTAGATGTGGACCTCGAGGGCTGTAAGTTCACCTCATCCAACAGGAGAATAAGACTAGACTATATTTAGGTTAGGTTAGATAGAGCTCTTATTTCTATGGACTGGCTAGGTAACTTCCACTGTAAGCTTTCTTCTCTTGTGAGGCTTGGGTTAGATCATTTTGTTATTTCTCTTACTCTTAATAGAATCAATAGAAAGAAGGCCTTCCCCTTTAGATTTGAGAAAATGTAGTCATCTCACCCTAGCTTGCATGACAAAATCAAGGAGTGGTGGGGTATTGAGGTTGATGGAAACACTATGTATAAGGTAGCAAAGAAACTTAGATTCATAAAGTCAGAGATTTGCAAATGGAACAAATTTGACTTTAGTAATATTTTTCAAGATAAAGAGAGGATTTTGGGGGACCTTGTTAAGGTGCAAAATGATATCTAGACCTAGGGTTATGATGATAACATTCTAAACTCTGAGAAGGAAATCCTAGTTGAGCTTCACAACATTGTTGGGAAAGAGGAAATGTTTTGAAGGCAAAGGTCGAGGTCATTTTGGCTCAAGGAAGGGAACAACAACTCTAGATTCTTTCACCTTTCTGCTATGAAACATAGGGCAACCAACATAATTAGTGAGATAAATAAGGTAATGAAACTTTAAAGGAATATAATGAGATAGCAGAGGATGCTATAAAGTATTTCTCATCGATTCTCACAAAAAATCTTAACTTGGATGTAGAGAACTAGAATGAGATTGTTAACACCATCCCCAAAGTCATAGATGATGCTCAAAATTGGGCCTTACTAGCTATCCCTAAGCTTGATGAAATCAAAAAGGTAGTTTTCAATCTTTTGGCTGAGAAGGCCCCTGGCCCTGATGGTTTCCCCACATTCTTCTTTTAGATGTATTGGGATATTGTTCATGTTGATATTGTTAAAACTGTCCAGGAATTCTTTGGTGCCAAAGACTTGTTGAAATAAATTAATGCTACTTTTTTGGTTTTGATTCCTAAACTCATTGGGGTGGATACTTTTGGATCTTTTAGGCCTATCAGCCTTTGCAACTCATTTTATAATATCTTTGCAAAAATTCTAACTAATAGACTTATCAATTTACTTTCAGAGATCATCTCGCCCCAATAGTTGGGCTTTGTTCCTGGTAGACAAATTCTGGATTCAATCGTCAAAGTCCATGAAGTTATCCATTCTCTTAAGATGGGTAAATAGGAAGGATTTATTCTCAAGCTAAATATTTCTAAGGCTTATTATAGGGTGGATTGGTGGTTTTTGGATAGAATTCTTGAAGCTTTTGGTTTCAATGCCAAAGTGAGGAAGATTATCTCCCAACTAGTTTCTACTCATGCCTTTGCAGTCCTAGTGAATGGTGACCCCTCTGATTTTTTTAAACCCTTAAGGGGTCTTTGATAGGGTGACCCTTTATCCCTTATACTCTTCATAATTCTAGTTGAAGGCCTAGGAAGGCTCATTTACCCTAGGAGGGGCAGAGGGGATTTGGTGTGCTTGAAATCATCTTCTGGTCCTTCTATTTTTACACACCAATAGTTAATTGATGATACCATTATGGGAGGTGAGGCCATGGTAAGGGAAGCAAGGACTATGAAAAACATTTTGAATAGTTACTCCAGGGCCTCTAGGAAACTCATTAATTGGGACAAGAGTTCGGTGTTTTTCTTCAATACCCCATTAAGAAGATAGAAGAAAATTGTGAACAAATTGGGATGTAAGGCTGGGTCCCTTCCTTCCATTTACTTAGGGCTTCCCTTGGGTATTAAACCTCCAAACACATTTTGGGACAATCTTGTGGACATATTCAATAGGAAGCTGGCATGTTGGAAAGGTATCATCTTGAGCTAGGTGAGAAAAGTGATGCTAATTAAGTCAACTTTACAAAATTTACCTACTTATGCTCTTAGCATTTTTTCTATTCCATCCACTATGGCTAAGAAACTTGAAGCTATCTAGAGGAATTTCATGTGGTCAAGCACTGATGATAACAAGAAATACCCGTTGGTGGCTTGGGATACCATTTATAGATCTAAGAAGAAAGGGGGTCTGGGGATTAGAAAGCTGAAACAATTCAACTTAGCTCTTCAAGAAAAATAGATTTGGAGAATCTTTAACAAAAAAGGTGAATGAAGAGATATTCTGAAGTCTAAATATACTAACAATCTCAATCTTAGATAGTTTATTAACAGGGATTCTGACCCTAGAGGCTCTTTCATCTAGAATGGTCTTATGATAACTAAGGACTTAGCCTTTGAGAAAGCTAAATGGCATGTGGGAAAGGAGGAAGATATTAATTTTTGGTGTGATGACTGGATCAGTTTAGGCCCTCTCTAGGAGAATGAGTCTTTCAACAGATGGACTAATGTCTATATTGAAAGATTTGGGAGTAGGGTGAGTGACTACAGAATCCACAATGGGTGGATTGGCCTGACTGAGGTGTCTGATGAGTTGAAGCCACTAATGGACATGGTAAGACATATTCCTTTGTCCCACAAAAAAGATGCCATTTTTTTGGGGGAGACTATGCATGGTCTTTACACTGTGGCCTTTGGTTATGAGACATTGCAAATTTAGGGCCAAGCCCTTGTGTGGGCCAAATCTTGGTTCCCAAGCCTGATCCCCAAAATTAACATATTCTTCTGGATCTTGCTCCAAAATTGTATCCTCATAGTGGATAACCTCACCAAAGGGATAACATGATGCCCAATAGATGTATCCTATGCAAAAGCAATAGTGAGAGTGTTGACCATATGTTTATACACCAGCCTTTCATTAGTTCTATTTGGTCTCTCTTCCTATGTTTTTTCAATTTGTCCTAGTGTTTTCCTTCCAACATTCTAGAGCTCTTTGATTAATGGCAACTTGGGCTGGTTGGAAATGACTCCAAGACTTTATGGATTTGGGCCTTACCACATGTTTGCTGGGGGGTCTAGAAAGAGTGGAATAACGAAATCTTCAAGGACAAGGAATCTAAGGCTAAAGTTGTGTTTCAAAAATGCTTCAAAGCCTTGAAGGAAAACAACACCAACACAAAAGGCCCTATCCCTCCTCTTAATTCTACGACCAGGGACAAAGACTAAAGGTAGGGATGTAGTTGGTCTTTCTTGCTTAAGGGTTGGTATAAGGCTAATTTTGATGGGGCAGCCAAAGGCAACCCAAGAAAGGCTGGGGTTGGTGGTATCATAAGAAATGCATTTGGGAAAGGGATTGCTATGATTGCTACCCCCTTGGAATTCAAACTAATCATTATGCAGAGGCTATTGCGGTTCACCAAACTATTAATCTAGCAAAAGAAATAGGAGTGAAATACCTATGGATGGAAGGAGATTCGAAAAAAAATAATTAACTGCCTAAATGAGAAGAACAAGCCTACTTGGATGACCGCAAATATTATTGAAGAATGCATTCAAAACCTCAAAACCTTTGAAAAAACTTATGTGGATCATGAGTACAAGGAGGCCAACAATGTAGCAGACAGGTTGGTGAATTGGGTAGTAAAGTACAACGAGGTGGCTAAGTGGATGGATGGTTATGATATCCCATCAGAGATTCATGAGGTCATCGAAAGGGAACATATCTCGAGTAGATTGGGTATAATTAAAAGCCATTATGAAAGTTAGTAAGTTTTGGGAAGTAGTCAAAAATATTATGTGTGGATTAATTATAATAGTTAATGATTTATGGGGAATGTGCAAAGTTGTGAGGTGGAAGTATGATATCTTTCATACTTTCCATATCCACAATATCCATCAACTCATGTCAAGGACCACTTGTGGGAAGATAATTCACAAGGTAGAAAATAGGTGTAAGAAAATGAGGAGAGCCGAAGGCTTGCTAGTTTTGAAGGGCTTTGATACTAACAACAAAGATTACATAGAGAAGGATACCATGGTTGGGGAAAGACATAAGAGGGAACCAAAGGATGAAGCCTAGAAGTGGAGAAGACATTCCAAGGTGTGGAACATAATAAAGAAAGGGGAAATTATGAATTATATTGAATGCCTCTATGGCTAGAAACTGTCTATAACCAAAAGTATGATAAAAAATTGGAATGAAGGCATGGCCAAAATTGATAGGTGGAGTTCTCTGTGATGGAAGAAGTCATCTCCATAGTTATCGACATCCCCATAATTGGCAAGAAATTTTATAGAGATCAATTTTTTTTGGGGCAAGTAGTGGTGGAATTCACAAAGAACCAAGAGGGAAAAAGGCACTGGTGAAGAGAGGTACCCATTATCTCTCAAGCTCCATCAAGCCTCTATGGAGATTCATGCTCCATGCTATAATCAAATATATTACTCTTGACACCAGGTTTGATCAGATTTGCACTTACCAGTTTGTGTTTCTCAACCACTTTAGGTATGGGGCAAAAATATCTATCCCATTCTACCTTTACTCTTCCATGAATGAAAATATTAATGAGTATCAAGAAAAGCATACTAGGAATTTGGCACTCCATGAGGGGCTATTGTTGTTAATTTATGAATACTTCAAAGCTAGGACTATGAGTAAACAAATCAAGGATAGGAAAGAGGGAAAGAAAGGAAAAGGGGACTCCAAAGAGTCTGATGAGATTTATTCACCCTCGGATATGGAGGAAAGCCTTGAGATGCATACAAATTTGGAGCAGTTTGACTCCCCATAGCATAGCTCAAAGAAAAAAAATCCTCAAAATAGATAGCAAGAAGCACAAGTGCTCTCTAAGACCATATAGAACATTGACACATCCTTGGATAGGGATTATAATGAAAGGCTGGAAGGGATGGATATGGGAGAGCATAGTGTAGAGGGAGAGGATAATATCAGGGAAGGGGAAGGCAGGGAGTAAAAGAAGAGTAAGAGAACCATCACCATCAAAGTGTTGACAAGCAAAGAGAAGGAGGTCATGATGTCAGGGAACTAGAAAAGGAAAATCTCAGATGCTAATGAAGAAAATCAGGCGAAGGAGATTGAGAAGGCAGAAGGGTATCCCAACCAAAGTGAAAGGGAGGGACCCTAACAAGGCTACAAGGATTTTGGCACTAGCACTCATAGATGCTTGGATATGGGGAAAGATAGGAAGGTGGTGTGGTAGAACTTTGACTCAGTTTTGGCTACTATGGGCATCAAACAAGAGCTAATCAGAACACAGGTCAAAGAAAATGATGAGGGAAAAATCTAGATGGAGGAGTTGATCGATCCTACTCTAGTTATCTTCAACAACATTGTAAAGGGGCACCCAAATATGGATATCCTCAACAATGCAAAAAATAGCATGGTCAACAACTTCTATACCACCAAGTGGCTCTTCCACAAAATCCTTGAGCTCACACACAAGGTGAGCACTCTGGAAAAGGAGACCTATAGCTTAAGGAACAAGGTCAAGGAGGACAAATAGAGCATGGATAGAAGAGTTGAAGAATTCAAAAATAGGTTCCATGCAATGGATAGGTCAATGCAATGTATAGTCAAACATAGCTCTAATATCCTTATGGACAATGAAAACATTAAGAGGTTCATACACTATACGAATGACCAAAGCATTAGCAAGGAGGAGGATCCTGACACCCATAGCATAAAAGATAAGACCCTAGAAGAAAGCTCAAGGAAGTGGACTAGATCCAATACTAGGAAAAAGGACACCTTGGCCCCAAACCAGGAGCTTTCTTAGATGAAGGAGGTAACTAACAAGCTATCAGAGTTGGAGATAAGTGTAATAGGAATGTTGAGATATATTATCTGAGTGCCTTGGCTGTTTTTGGGTAGACCTAGTTTTTTGGCACCTCTCCCTGGCTTTATTTATGTTTCTATATTTATTTAAGGAGATGTTCTTTCTTTGTGGTTTCTGGCTCTGTTAGTAGCCTTACTTTGTTAGGGTTTTAGGGCCCTTTTAAAGCCTATTTTCCATAATCAAAAACATTTTTTTCATCTAAATAATTTAATTATAATTATTTTCTACTACTATATACTCTAATTATGTTGTAAAATATGATAGGTAATTTTGTTTTTTAGTTAGCCATAATACCAATCTTCCTCCTAAAAAGAATGCTCCACCACTTGTGCTCTTTCTATCATCTACATTTCTTGCCTAATCTACAATTGTTTATGCACATAATGTATGTCATGTGATTAGTAATAACATAAGCCATAATTAGGTGTACACTTCAATTATCTGAATATCCTCTTTACTACTACAACATGTGTCTCTTTAGGATCTGCTTATAATCTTTCCACAAGCCAATTGCATTAAATATATCGTGTCTTGTATGAGTCAAATATTGCAATCATCCTATCATAGAATTGTACCTTATTTTTTCTATACTAGAAAATCCATCTTTACTATACAATTTGCATCCTATAACCATATGTGTTCCAATTGGTTTACAATTCTTCAAAGTAAACTTGTTTAGAAAATCCTTAAGATATTTAGTCTATGATATGAAAATACCATCCTCATTTTGATTTATTTGTGAGCCTAAGAAATATTTCATCTCTCCAATCATACTCATCTCAAATTCATTCTTCATTTATTCTAAAAAAATATTACTAGCTTCATCATTTCTTCCAAAAATAATGTCATCAAGAAATACAACAAAATCAATAATCCATCTTTGTTATTTCTTAAGTACATGTTGCTATCTTCATTACCTTTCTTAAATCCCAAATTTTGTAAGTGTCTATCCAATCTTGCATACCATACTTTGGGTGCTTGCTTCAACCCACATAATGCTTTCTTCAATCTACAAGCCATATCCTTGTCTGTTGTTGGGGAAAATCCATCAAGTTTGTAAATGTAGACTTCTTTCTCAAGATATCCATTAAGAAAAGCCGACTTAACATCCATCTAATAAAATTTAAAATTCTCTTTAGCTACATATGCCAAAAACATTCTTAGTGCTTCCAATATAGCAACAAGGGCAAAAGTTTCCTCAAAATCAATTCCTTTTTATTGTGAATAACCTTTGCATACTAACTTTTCTTTGTTCCTTACCACTTCTCCTTGCTCATTTGGCATGTTTCTTAATACCCACTTAGTAGTTCCAAAACATTCTTATCCTTAGGTCTTGGGACCAATTCCCAAGTCTTATTCTTTTCAATCTACTCAATTTCCTCTTTCATACCTTTTATCCTAAATTCATCTTCATAGGCTTCATTTGCAATCTTAGGTTTAACTTGAGACATCAAACATAATTCTTACTAACCTTGTTTCTTGTCATCACTCCTTTGTCTATAGTTCTAATTGTTTGATTCAAAGGGTGATTCCTTGCAACATAGCCTTATGTTCTTCTTTTTGTTCTATTTTCTTCTCTAGGTTCCGATTTAGGTTTTTCTTTCTATTCTTCTCTTTGAATTTTAGTCTTCAATTTAGTGTTAGTTTCATAAAATAATTCCTGCTCAACATTTTTATTGTTACTCTTTTGACTAGTATTATCATCAAAATTATAATCAAACTTTCTTTCCTAATTTTTGAACTTTTCATCAACTTTCACATTAATGCTTTCAATGATATTATTTAATCTATGATCAAAACATGTATTTTCCTTACTCTTTAAAGAATATCCAAGGAACATATGTTCATCACTTCCAGAGTCAGATTTCCCAATATCATCACTCTTTTGATACAACACTTAGTTCCAAAGATTCTAAATTATCTCATAGTAGGTATATGTTCAAAACAAAGTTCATAAGGTGTCTTTCCAGTGCCTTTCCTAATCTACACTCTGTTCATTCTGTATACTTTGGTGTTTCTCCTTTTTGCTATCTCATTTTGTTGTAATGTCTTAGGGGATGAAAGTTGTCTCTTTATTCCATTATCCTCACAAATGAAGTTAAACTCATTTGAAATGAATTCTCCTCCTCTATCTAATATCAGACATTTAATCTTCAATCTAGATTCATTCTCTACTCTATTCTTAAATATCTTGAGCTTCTCAAAATCTTTAGATTTTTCTACATCATCCTTGTCAAATCATCAATAAAAAGAATAAAGCACCTTTCTCCATAGAATGCCCTTGTTCTTGTAGGACCACTCAAATTAGTGTGTATACTCTCCAACTTTACTAGTGTAATATATACTTTGCTTGGAAATGAACTCTTATCCCATTTAGCTAGCACACATTCTTTGAAAATTATGTTAGAAGGTTTCACAAACTTAGACAAATCTCTAATTGCATGTGTAGTGCTAACCTTCACAATGTTATCAAAGTTAACGTGAAAAAATATTTTACGCCATAGCCAACTATCATGCACTTTTACAACCAAACATGTCATCTCAGTAGGATTCAATTGAAATACATTACCTCTTGTCCTTGTACCATTACCAATTAGTTTACCATTTTTATCCTTGATTACACAAGTATTTTATGTGAATTACAAGTGGTATCCCTTATATTCAAGTTATTCAACACTCAAAATATTATATTTAAAACCATCAATGAAGTAAACATCCTTAGTGTTAGTCTTTCCTTCAAGTGTAATAGATCCTTTTCCTTTAATTTGACATGGTGCATTATTTCCAACATTAACTATTTTTATCCATCGTAACTATTTAACTCAACAAAATTATTCATATCTCATATCATATGGTGAGAAAAACCACTATTTATAATCAAATCATACTTTTTGTTCTAAACATGTGGTACTAAGGCTTTCTCTTCTACTACTTCTTTCACTTCTTTTTCAGGAATTTCTTATTTAATATCAACAAATCTAATTTCATCATCCTCATCATCACTTTGTAAGAAGTTTATCACCTTAAAATTGAGTTCATTGTCTTTATCAACATAGAGGCAATCTTGTGTAATCGTTTAATTACAAGGCTTCCTATGGTCTATCTTCTTTACTCTCTTAGAACATTGTGATGAAAAATGACCAACTACTTTTCAAGTCCAACAAAAAAACATTTTCTTACCTTTAGGCTCTCTCTTCATAAGAATTGTAAGTCCATCAATATTATTATGTTTCTCTTGTTTCACTATTCATTCTCTAACAAAATCTCCACTAGAACTTGCAGTCCTTCCAAGTTTAGCTTTGTCTTTTTGTACACTAAAGGTTATTTATGTCCTTGTCATTCCTTGATTCTACTTCAAAGATTGTTCAAATGCTTGAAACTTACCAAGTAATGTCTCTTTGGTAAAATTAGGCATCACATAAATAATTTCTTCAATAATCTCAACTTTGTGTGCATATTCAGGGGTCAAAGTTTTTAATATCTCCTATACCAGTTCATCTTCCATCACAACTCTTGATTCCTACAACAATCTCATATATCCTACCAAAATATGCTAAAATTGATTCATCTTCCATCATTCTAGAAGTACTCAACATATTCTTCCAATTATGTAATCTAGACTTCTTTGAAAATTTATCTCCTTGAAATAAATTTAATAACTTAATCCAAATGTCATATGCAAGATATAAACCTTTTACATCAATATATTCTAGTTCAAAAAGAGATGATAAGAATGCCCCTCTAGCATACATATTGTACATGAATAGATCTTTATCTTCTACTTAACAAGATGCCAAATCCCTTTTTTCTAGTACATCCTTCTTTTCTCTTGTAATCAACTAATAATCTGCTTTCATGCATAGCAAGTGAGTCTTTATCCTTTCCTTCCAATAGTCATAGTTTACTCCATCAGAATTTAGACTTTCTTTCCTACACATAGTCATGAATCTCCTTAAGTTGTTAAACTTTCTCTTTAAGAACTTGGCTAATATAATTGAGAGGGTGGTGAGGGTTGAATCAAATATTATGCACTTTACACAAGTTTTGTCAACTTTAACAGAAATGAAATATGTAACCAATAGATGAAATAAGCATAAGATTATAACTATGCAAAGTGACACAAGATATGTTGACTAGGGAAACCCTTAATTAGAGGGAAAACCCTGGTTGGAATGATGCCCACAAGATAATGTACTAATATAGAAAGATCCTTGTGAAAGGGTGTGACCCTATTAGGAGTCAAATGAAATACAATCAATAAATATGAGTCCTTGTTAGGAGACTCTGAATCCCTATTAGGAGATTCCAACCCTGTTGGAAGTTCTTCCAACCTTGTTAGGAGTTGATAAGAAGATAACTGAACCCACTATCCAAATTGTTTCAAAAAACATTTCACTAAATAATCCAAGATAAATATCCAAGAAAATGAATTAAGTGAAACTACAACTTAACTTTCCAATACAGTTCCTTTGAAGTTCACAACTTGCCCTCAACATCAAACTCTACTATGACCTAAGCAAATCCACATAAAAGCTTGCATAACATACACATGACACACTATCATAATTATTCACAGTTACAACCAAGGAAACATCTTTCCTTAATACCAAGTCCTAATAATTAATTGAATCATCCTTGAGGCTTTCCCTATGTACAATGAATAATATAGGACCATTATAAGACATTACAATGAGGCTCTACACGTTACAATACAAGTTACATCAATAATACAATATAATTGGCCTCCAAGGAATAATATGTACATTATCTTTCAGAAGTCTTCACAATATAAATTTTTAGAGTTTTTTTTGTATTGGATCTTGGGGGTCACTAATTTTTGGTGCACTTTGAGCCCAAATAGACCTCACCGTTGAGCTCATAGCACCCAAACACCCCTGTTTTCATATAAAATTTGTCCAATTTGGACACAGTTGGTATTTGAGGCAACAAAATATTGCTCCCAGATTGGGCACATTTCTTGAGCTGAAAATTTTATGATTTTTTGCCACAGAAATCAAGATTTTTTGCCACAAAAATTAAGATTTTTTTGCATAGAAATTGAGATTTTTTGGTACAGAAATTAATTTTTTTTGTTACAAATATTGAGATAGTTTTTGCGACAAAACTGACACACTTCCTAAGGCAATTTTGGTATAGAACTAACATGCTTCATGAGGTACTTTTTGTTATGAAACTATACACTTCCCAAGTTAGTTTTGGTACGAAATTGACACATTTTTTGAGGTAATTTTTGTATTGGTGGGCATGCTTCCCAAAGCATTTTGGCATGGATCCCGAGGTGGTAAATTTTTAAATTTTGCCCTTCTATTTAAAAAAAAAAACCTACATGTGGTTTTTTGCATGTGACTTGCTCATCTAAACTCCATTTTTTCCAAACAAGATATTGTCAAAAAGCTAATTCCAAGCCCATCATGATGGTGTAGGTTATTTGGACTTTTGATGATGTTTGGTTTCCTATTTATGCAATCAAAGCTCAAAGTTCTATTTTTCACTTTGGGAGACATATCTTGAGCATCTGATCTCCAATTTTGAAATTCTTTATATCATTGGAAAGGTCTTTATATACTCTTTCTATTAATTTTAGTTTTAGAGATTTGGTTATGCTTGGGTATCTCACTAGGACTTGTTGCTAGGACCCAAAGTTACTTTCAGTAATAGTTTCATGATTTTTATCTACTTACTAAGTTTATATTAAGGGGAGGTGTTAGATTAATAAAGTATTTATTATTAATTAAATCATATTGATTTAATTATTAAGTCACTTTTATTATCTCTAGTTTACTTAAGCTTAACTTTGGAAATCTAATAATTAATTCTTTTATTAATTATTATCATGCAACCTAGGTTAGTTACCTGGTAGGGTTTTGATTTCTTCATAATTTTTTAATTCACTTTTGATAATAGCAACTTCTCTTTTTTCTCATCAAGAATGTCACATATGTGGATCTCATAATTCCAACCTCCATAACTTTTGCTTCTCATTTTATGTGTCAAGTGTTTTCACGCAGGTGATTCTTGGGAGCTGTGGGGTTGATCTTTCATCACCTTCAAAAAGATTAATGAGTATATAAGAGTATACTATTAACCTTTTTGAATTCAATTAAGTGACCATTTACCTTGACAAACAAAATTGTCTCTATTGCTATGCCAAAATTGTCTAGAAAGTTGATATGTTGACATCAATGACACACTAACTGACAAATGCAATACACAAGCACTCAATAATCTCAAAATTATTTCTTATAATCTCCTAAGTTAATTCATTCCAACAAGATGGACATGTTCCTAGGATATTGAAGAAAATTTTATCCATCTTCATTGGAAGGATCTCATTAAGTAGTTTTTGGATTTGTAACTACAATTTAGATGTCATGCACCTGCACATAAGAAAATTTGGTTTTGTTTATTGGGAGAGTGATTTCCTTGGTCAAGACCTATATTGATGAATCATACTTGAAATTAAATTAAATTTAAATCAATAAAGTAAGAAAGAAAAATCTAAATATTCACCTTGTTAGATGAAACCATTGTCAATAAGGATTTTATAATACTAGTGTGTTATCAATGTTAAACTTTTAATAAATGATGTAGAAAATATCCAAAAATGTAATGAATCTACCAAAACCAAATCATTGAGCCATAGATGTAAAGGTACATAAATGAATAAAATTATGAATTCCACAATATAGTTCTCCTCCCTTGATGGCCAACAAAAGTTTAAAGCTTGAAGAAAAAATGCTTACAAAGGGTCCTTGAATCTTGAATGCTTTGAATTCTTAAAATTCCTTAGGAATTTTTTCATTCTTATGTGTTTGAATGTCTATAGGATGTCCTTTTATGTCTATTGATGTAAAAGTGATGTGCCCAAGCTTCCTTTTATATTAGTTTTTGGGTATGAAAACAAAGCAAGCCAATGGGGTCACCTAATCATTGAATTTGTAACCATGAGACAAAATTGGTCCTAGGACCTAAAGTCCTTATGGAATAGGAAACCTAGGTCATCCTAGGTTGACCTATTCTAGGGTTTGACCAAAAAGAGCTAACCCCTATTAGAAAAAGATAATATGGTGGGGGGGGGGGGGGGGGGGGTGAGGGTGAATTAGTCTATTAACTTTTGCCCACAACTAAATATTGTTAATTACTTTATAAATTACATATGAAAGTAAACCAACAATGCAAAAAAAAAAGTATAACCATGCACATAGAGAACTAATAGAACCATTATTTGTTAACTAGGGAAACCCTAACCAAGGGAAAACCCTGGTGGGGATGATACCTATTAGATGTTTCACTAAATAATATGATCATGTTAAGGATATTGACCCTGTTAGGAGTCTATGAAGTACATATAGTAGTGTCTTGAGTCCTTGTTAGAGAAATATGCCTTGTTAGAAGTCTTAAATCTATTAGGGGTTGCTAAAACCCCGTTAAGAGTTGGTAGAACAATTACATTGTATGGAAGAAGAGCCCACTAACCTAACATGCAATTATACAACTCAATTCCTTCACAAGATAGGTATACATACAATACTTTCTTTGCTGATATAACTAACACTTTATTTGATCTTACATCAATTTTTCATCACATAAGGCTCATAGATAATTCTCACAATAGTTTTCATGTCACATTTAAGCACACAACTTCCCCACGATCTCTGCAAGACAAGATCTTTACTTATACCTTGCACAATCATAAAACTCTGCACCATTGACCTTTGTGTTATCACATGATATAAAAGAGATTATGGAATAATATCAAACATAGTCATATCAACATAACTTAGTAATTATTTTTTAATCAACATAATTCCTAAAGTTGTACAACTCTGTTTACTACCATGCTCTATTCTACATTGTTAAATTCTCACACTGTTAATCTTAGTATAACTTGCATCATATTGTTCGTACACACATGTGCATTGGTACATGTCATCATGACAATACCAAAAAGCTTTCTTCAATTGCACATAAGCTAACTCTCTGTGCATCGTCCATACTCTTAAGATCTATACTCTATGCTACTACAAACTCTCTAATACTTAGACAATTTTCTTCTCTAAATGCATAAATGAAACGTTGAATATATGTTGCCATAACTGACAATCATCAAGATATCTATCTAACCATATTGCCAACAATATACCCCTTTTGAATTGATGGAAACATTTGGGAAAATTTTCTAAGTCCCAAGATGATGTCATACATAACAAAAACTAATAAAAGTAAATACACAAAAATTGCCTTCAAAACATAACAATTTTATTCATGTTTTGATGGATCATTATATTCCTTATCACTCATTTACATTGATATATTCATAAGACCCCCCTTACATATACATTTAAATCTATACAAATTTTCCTTTACATGATACTCCCCCTTTGACATTAATGGCAAAGGTTCCAAAACTATATCACAAAAACTTGTTACCTGCTCAAGATTAGCTCATCATTTTGGATATGCAATCTGGAAAATCAATATTCAGTCTGTTAAATTCTCTTTTCCATTTTCCTTTGATTGTATCATATATACTAATGATTTTTCAAAGTGCATAAGATGTCACTTCAACTGTGTTCAGGTTAGTATAGGCAGATTTGTCATAGGAATTCTTTGCTGAAAGGCATTCCTCCAATTGCCTCTACAAAATTACAACTTTAGGTGCTAGATATTCTTTCAAAATAGAGAATATTATTATTACCTTATCCTTGTCACATTCAATGCTTCTAATGGCAATTTCATTCTCAAAATCTTCAATTTTGATCTCAGGTTGCTACAATCTTATAGTGAGTGTCTAAAGCTCACTCATAGATAATACTTTGGGGGGAGGGGGGGGGGGGGGTTTGGGTGGGGGGGAGTGGGGTGAATCAATATATGAATTTATTTTTCCCACAACTAAATATTGTTAATTACTTTATAACTTGCATATGAAAGAAAGTAAACCAACAATGCTTAACAATAAATATAACCATGCACATAGAGAACTCATAACACCATTATTTGTTAACTAGGGAAACCTTGGCCAAGGGAAAACCCCAGTGGGGATAATGCCCACTAGATGATTCACTAAAGAATAAGATCTTGTAAGGATATTGTACTGTTAAGATTTGTACTTTGTACTTCTATAAACTATCTAATACTTAGACAATTTTCTATCTCTAAATGCATAAATTAAATGTTGAATGTATGTTTCCATAAATGAAAATCATCAATACATCTAATTGACCATATTTCCAACAACCCCTAGGTCCTAGAAACTGTGTAGATGAAAATGTAATAAACAAGATAAAATAGGAGAAAGAGTTGATTGAGCATGAATCCATCCATGGTCCTTAAGGTTTCTAAATATTAAGATATAAATGATCTTAAATGATGTGTGCTTCCATTTTAAGATGGTACACAACTATTATAGTCCATAAAAAGAGATATCCCCTCTTTGGTTTGGATTTCGTATACATTGTTAGTAAGAAGATACCTCCTTAGTGATGAAATTATTTATCCTTATTCTTCTTTTCCCTAAGATTCCACCATAATATTATTTTGATCTCTTGTAGGGTGGGGGACACATATATACAAAATCCTTGTTTCAATTATTGTAGGATTTTATTGTGAACAATATGAGTTGTTATTTATCCCTTTTTAAAGTTTTATTTTAAAGATGGCTTAACTAGAATATATAACTTTTGATACCATTCAACTCTCCTTAACATTAATTTGCAAATAACATTTTCCTTAGTTATCTTTGGGAAAAATATTTTTAAGAGGACTTGAATATAATAACACAACTTTGAAGACCATTTGAATCTCCTTGGCACTAATTTCTGAACTTCTTTGAAATTTTTTTTTTCTTGGTTATCCTTGGCACTAATATGTTAAGGACAATTTTACAAGCATAACACAACTTGCTAGACCTTTTGAATATCCTTGTCATAGATTTGTAGATTTCATTGCAAATATTTTTATCTTGGTTATCCTTGGCATTGATATTTTAGTATGGATTGAACATAATAACACAAATTTCTAGAAAATTTAACCTTTCCTTGGCACACCAATTTTAAAGATGAGTTGACTAGCACAACACAACTTTCTAGACTATTACACTCTTTTTGTACAAAACCCTCTCTTTAGGATGAGTAAAACTAGCATATCACAACTTGATAAACTATTTTTAATCTCCCTCTTCTCCTTACATGGTTCTCGCAATATAACATTGTATTGTCTTAAATTGGATGCATTCCAATTTAGTGAAGGTTTAGCACATATTTAATATGAGACAATCAATCTCCTTGCACTTTTCCTTCTTTCTCCCCTTTTATGTCCCTTCTCCTAGGTAGAATTGGGGTAAAAATTAATAGATCCTCTTTAAAGCTTCTATTTTCATGATGTTAATCTTGAGGTAGAATCTATCCTCCTAGGTCCTCCCTTCCCTTCATATATCCACTTGGAATCATCTATCTACATTGTGACGACTATATCTCAAACTTTATATTTGATTTCTAGGATTTGGGACTTGTTTTGGGATCCAAAATGGATGCTAGAGGTTTTGAGACCTAGTTTTTAGGAGCACAATGCACCCCTAATGGGTTAATCAAGGCCACAATATGCCCCCAATTGAGCCCTATTTTGGGTCCTCTATTTGGGTCCCTATGAATACCTTTTGTTGAAAAGAGATTGTTTTGAAGTGTAGAACATGGAATGGAATAATTATTATTTTGTCAATGATGTCAAACTTGTTACTTACAAGTGAGACAATTTATTTTTGGTCTAAATGCTATCATTTGGTTGATTGATGAAGAGGATTTGAAAATAGGAGATAACAAGAGAACCTAGAGAAAGTTTGAGTTATTTTGTGTATAAAAGGAGCACTAAGACCAAGTAAGACATTGATAATATAGTGTATTTTTTATCTACTTAAAGTCTGTAATGAAATATTACTCAAGCAAAGACTGGAAGAAGATCAAGAAAAGTTTTTGCTAAGCTTGCCAAGAAAATAGTGCCAACTAAGTAGAAAATAGTAGAAGTTGAGTGAAAATCAAGAGGCTTAGAGAAAAGATGATAAATAGTGCAAGCCAAGTGAAATATACTATATGTTGAGTAAAGTTTAGTTGGTGCCGAGCATCAGTAAACTTTAGTGTTTGCTGAGTGAACTAGTGTTGGTCGAGTGACATAACTATATAGATGTTGAGTGACAATAAATAATGTTAAATCAAAGATTTGTCAAACCTGAGCTGACTAATTTGATTTCTTGAATTATGTGAAGCATGTGGAAGATCACTATGATGAGATGGTGGCACAAAGTTTAGGGTAAACCATTTTGAGGCTAATTCAAGGAAGATTGTAAATGAAATTTCTAGAGGAACTCAAATGGAAAAGTAGGTAGATTCATTGAATCTTACCTGACCCTAGAATGGACAATTGTGGTTAAGCAACAAAAGATCTAAATTCTCTATTTATAGAGATAGAAGACCAGAAGCAAAGGTTGTCATGTGTGAGAACATAAGGAAGTCAAGAAGTCTAGGGTGTTACTTCATCTAGTGATCGAGCAAAAGAGACTACAATTGGCATACAGAGAAAGAAGGATTAAGAGGATGAATGCTTCAAGGGGGTGAAAAATCTATCAAAGTTGAAGAGTATGAATACCAAGCATAATGGAGGATTGAAATAGAGATCTGTAATCTACAAGTGAGTTGTAATGTTTTAGCAAATCAAGTCCTACTATATAGGAAATATAAGAGGAGTAACTGAGAGAGGAGGGGTGAATCAATTTCCACTAAAATAAATCCTAGATCCCATAGATGTCTGAACAGAACATAAACTCTACAAAAATACTCTAGCTTGACAAACACATAGGCACTTGGTTGATAATAACAATATGTTGTAACTCGGTAACCACTAAAATAAAAGTTGTAACTAGACAAATTCTTAATATGAAAATATTAGGATATTATCTGTGATTAACCTTAATATCAGAGCTCATATTTTGACACTAGGAACCTAAAACCATTAAGCTTCAACTTAATCTAAATTTTAAATTTTGTAGGATGCCTCCTATCAATTGAAGCAAATGATGAGGTAGAGGTCATAGGGCCAAATAAGAGGATGGACCACCACCTCCACCACCACTACCACCACCACCAAATCTAAATCAAGACATCTTGGATGCCCTCTAGACATTGACTAGAGTATTCTAGTAGAGGCTACCACCTATAGTAAAACTAGGGTAGTAGATTCTCGAAGAGGAAGCATAAGGACCTAGAGGAGACATGTCTGGTGGCAGAGAGAGAAGTAGGAGTCCCCCACCAAGGCAAGTTGAGGGTCAGGGCGATCATGAGGGTGAGTCAATACATCAGATAGGACCACCACTCGATAAACCTCCTAGACATGTAGGAGATGAGATCAGGGAGTTGATACAACTCCAACCACCATTGTTTCTTGGTTCTATTAACGAAACAATAGTAGAGGCTTGGTTACATAGTCTGCAATGGTGTTTTGGATTACATCCTTAGGGGACTAATCTAAAGGCACATCTAGTAGTCCATTAGCTAAGGGGAGATACCTCCAATTGGTGGTATGAGGAGGAAACTATAGGAGGAGTGAGGATGGATACCCTTATATGGGAGACATTCTTGGTTAAATTCTAAGAGAGGTACTTTTTAAGCACTTCAAGTAGAAGTAGATAGAGGAATTTCATTCTCTACATTAGAGGGGCCTCACAGTAGCTTAGTATGAGAGTAGGCTTCTCAAACTCCTTCCATATGTTGAATACATGAAGGATAAGAAACTGTGAGTACATCACTTCATCATGGGTCTAAATTTCTCACTCCAGGGTGCAATCCATTTGGCCTTCCCTACCACCCTTAGATAGGTAGTTGAGATAGCATTAGTTGTTGAGGATACTCAGGGTAGATTGGAGTCATAGGATCAATCTTAGAATTGAAACTCTACCTAGAAAAAACCCCCTTGGAAAGGGAATCAAAACTATACAATAGGGTTCTCTAAGGGCCAATAATCTCAATAGTAGGAACCATAGTAGTAGCAACATAAACTCTCACAGGGTTATCAAGGCTCCAAGCCCAAGAAGTGGTAGTCACAGGGTCTCAAATAGGATCAAAAGGTACAAGCCCCATAGTCATAGTCAGTGAAGACTCAATAGTCTTCTAGGGTTAGAGACCCACAACAGTCTAGATTGTAGGGTGTACAATCTTATACCCAAGGATCATGCTACACTTGTGGTGGCATGGGTCATATAGCTAGAGAGTTTCTAGAGGGACAACCATTTGGTGGTCAAAGAGGTGCTATTTTAGAGCTGACAATTGGTGACATGGGTACATCCCACAATTTTTTTGCAGTGGTTGACAACCGCTAGGCTGAGCATTAGGCCATAGTTATCGATGCCACAATTATAATATAGGGTAGTATGGTTGCAATTTTATTTGATTCTGAAGCTACTAACTCTTTTGTATCTTCATATGTAGTGGAGTGTTGTGGGCTAGTGGTAGTTAGATAGGATGTCACTTGGGAAGTAGAGTTAGCCTTAGGAGCCAGAGTGTTAGTTAGTTCCATGGTGCATAATTGCTAGATTTAGATTAGAGACATGACCACAATGTCTAATCTATGCATTACCCCTCTAGGTTCTTATGATGTTTTCCTTGGCATGGATTGGCTTTATGCCCACAACAACAAGATGGATTGTTGACAAAAGATGGTAGAATGTGTGGAGAAATATGGGATCTCTAGAGTGATCTTCAGAGTAAAGAGACTAGTATCCCTTCATATGGTTTTTGCTATGTAGCTTAGACGATGCATGTGAAAGGGATGTCAGTTGTTTACTATCACTATTAATGACAGAGAGGAAGATTCAAAGGGAGAGCCATCCCTTGATGATTTTCCAATCTTGAAAGAGTTTCTAGATGTGTTTCCTTCAGCGCTCCTTGGTATGCCTCTACCTAGAGCAATGGATCTTTATATAAATCTTGTGCCAAGAGCCAAGCTAGTATTAGGAGCACCATATAGGATGACTACTCATGAATGCTAAAGAATTAATTCAAGGGACTCTTAAAGAAAGGGAATATTTGACCTAGTGTGTCATCTTGGGGTGCACTAATGATCTTCGTAAAGAAGAAGGATGAATCACTTAGGTTGTGTATTGATTATCAGTAGCTGAACAAAGTAAACATCAAGAATTGATACCCACTTCCCAAGATTGATGATTTCTTTGATCAGTTATAGGGTTCTCGTGTATTTTTAAAGATTGATCTAAAGTTGGGTTATCATCAGTTGAAATTATGGATAGTGATATCCCCAAGGTTGCATTCCGTATAAGGTATGGTCACTATGAGTTCACCATGGTACCATTTGGCCTCATGAATAATCCTATTGTATTCATGAGCCTCATGAATGGAGTATTCTATATCTTTTTGGATAATTTTGTGGTCATATTCCTAGATGACATTCTAATATATTCTCATAATGAGAAGGAGCATGAAGAGTAGCTGAGACAAGTTTTGTAGAAGTTGAGAGAGAATCAATTTTATGGTAGCTTGTTGAATTGTACATTCTATAGACCTAAGATGTATTATTTGGGTCATGTCATATCAGATAATGGAGTCTCAATAAATTCATCAAAGATTACAACCATCATGGATTGGCCAACACCAGTGTCACTGAAGTGAGGAGCTTTATGCGACTAACAGGATATTACCGATGCTTTATTGTAGGATTCTCTAGATTGGCACACCCAATCACACCTCTTTAGAAGAAGGGGAAGAAGTATGAGTGGATAGAGAAGTATGATAGAGCTTAAGAGAGCCCTCATGAGTGCGCCAATTCTTGTAGTCCTAGATCCTTCTACAACTTTTGTGGTGTGCATAGATGCATCTTTGGATGGTATAGATGTAGTCTTATGCAATATGGATGACCTATTTCCTTTGAGTATAGAAAATTGAAGACTCATGAACTCAATTACCCTACTCATGACCTGGAGCTTGCAGTAGTGGTTCATGCTTTAGTGAGGTGGTGACACTTCTTTCTAGGTCATAGATTCAAACTTCATTTCGACCACTAGAGCTTGCAGTACATATTTACTTAACCAAACCTTAATGCTAGGTAAAGAACTTGGATGGAGTTTCTTTGTGAATACAATTTTGATGTTTATTATATCAAGCAAAAGGAGAATGTGGTTGCAGATGCCTTAAGTAGAAGGTGCCATGAGCTTTCATCTATGACTAATTGCACCGATTTGAGAGAGAAAATCCTACATCATTTGCTAATGGAGGAGCTTTTTGCAAAAGTTAGTCAGTTGATGCATTCTTAGAGACCCTTAGAAGGGAAGTATTTAGAGTATTCTTTGGAGGTCGATGTAGTCTTGTGTCATAGAGGACATATGTATGTACCTTCCATTGGGGGTTTGTACAAGCTCATTGTACTTGAGGCTCACTAAGCACCTTATGTAACACACCCTAGTGTTAAGAAGTTACATGTAGATCTGAGGTAGTTATATCACTAGCCAGGCATGGGAGTGCAGACTACTAGCATTATTGTGAGATGCCTTGAGTCTTAGAGGGTGAAGGCATAAGACCATCATCCCGGTGGGCTTCTTCAACCTCATAAGATTGCAGAGTGAAAGTGGAATGCTATATCTATGGATTTTATTATTGGTCTTCCCATGTCTTCTCTCTGCCATGATGCCATTTTGGTGATGGTTGACACATTGACCAAGGTTTCTCACTTCTCACCCGTGCGTACTACATACACAACATGAAACATAGCTTAGGTGTTTTTGTGGGACATTGCCATACTTCATGGCATTCCCCATAAGATCATCTTAGATAGAGAATCACTTTTCACTTCATCCTTTTGGAGGAATTTTCAGGCAACATTGGGCACTAGGCTCAATTTTAGTACAACCTACCATCCTTAGACCGAGTGAGTGAATCAAGTTTTGGAGGACATGTTACATATGTATGTGATGGACCATTAGGTCAAATAGGAGGAATACTTGCACCTTGTTGAGTTTTCCTATAAAAATAGGTACCATTCCTCCATAGGTATGCCACCTTATGAGGCCTTGTATGTATGACTTTGCAAAATGCCCTTAAGTTGGGATAAGATCAAAGATTGATGATCTATTGGTCCTTAGTTAGTCAAAGAGATAGAGCAACAAGTGATCCTCATTAGACAACACCTAAGAGAGGCACATGATAAGAAGAAGTATGTTGATGTGAAGAGGATAGGTGAAGAGTATTAGGTTGGAGATAGAGACTTCTTAAGGGTTCATCCGCACAAGAGTCAGATTCAATTCAAAAATGGCTCTAAGTTAGCATCTTGGTTCATTGGACCATTCAAGATCTTAGAGAGGATAGGACTAGTTGCATATAGTTTAGCTTTGCCACCTAGCCTATCACACATCCATGATGTGTTTCACATTTTTTTACTTAGAGGATATATTTATGACGAGTCTCACATTATATATTGGAATGCCTTGCAAGTGTAGTCAGATGAGCAGTTAGTGCTGGAGCTTATCTGTATTATTGCCCGATGGACCCTAGCTCTTTGAAGCCAAGAACTAGACCAGGTTAGGGTCCAATGGGATTTTTATGATGAGGCCACAACTTCATGGGAGGATGCATCACAAATGCGATCTTAATACCCATATCTTTTTGATGAACTCTAGGAGGAAGTTCATGCCTAGTGGGGGAAGGATGTGAGGCCTCACCTCGACCTAGCATAGTTGATACATTGTTATTTTGATACTTATGACTAAATGTGTCGAGACGTTGTTGGATACACTAGACATTATTATGTTATTTTATGTCATGTGAGGTTTACTTTTAGATGTTTAATTATGTTATTTAATGTTTTATAAACATGCATACTAATGATATAGTGTAGAAAGTGAATGCAGAATTAGAACTATGATTAATACTTTGATTATGCAATTTTAGTGGTTAAGTATATGAGTAGAAATGAAATAAATAGTTAATTATTTGAAAGATTTATATGACTATCCAGATGAGTTTATATATATGCATGTGATTTTTTCTCTAGCTACTGATGTGTAAAATGAGTGTGTAAGATTATTAGCTAAGAAATCTAATGGAGGATTAAAATTGGACCCTATGTACAATTTACAAAAACCAGGGTGTTGATCTTAGAATGGTTTTGACAATTGAGTATCAACACACTTAAGCTATTTTCTAAGTTCACGCTGAGCTAGCAATAGGTGCCAAGCAAATAGATAGTGCTAAGTGAGTATATGTGTCGAGTGAACAATAGATGCCAAACATGTTTAGGTGCCAAGAAAGATAGAATTTTAGTAAGTGTTGATCATTAGTAATCAGCAAGTGTCGAGCAACATAGAATCAACATAAGAGTTTATTCCTTCACAAACTAAAATGTAAACCATTTTGCATACTAGCTAATGGATAGATCTCAAAGCTTAGAGATAAGATCAAATCTATTTGATTCCCTATGTAATCAACATGCAACCAATCAAATAATTGGAATGCTAAAGAGGCAAAATGGATGAATCTCAACCATAGATTCATAACTAACCCTAAGTGACAAAATATTTTTAAGGAGATCAAAGCCCCATAATTCATGTGCACTGAATGATGAGAGTGTGATGCATGTGAGTGAAGGACAGAAGGAGTAAAAGGGGTGAAGTGATAAGAATACATTCAAGGTGACCTAGCAGAGTAGGAGTATTGCAAGATAAATTAGTAGAATAGAGAATCAACATTATAAGAGCTTCATATTAGATTAGTGAGGATCAAATCAGATAGAACAAGGATCTAAATTCAGTAATATTAGATTGTAAGTGATTAGATCAAACATTCTACTCTACTTTCTAACAATTGTTGCAGCAAAATGAAATCCTATGGACTTAGGTTGGTTTAACAACCATTGTATAAATCCTTTAACAAGGTGGCATTCCAAGTGAATGTCATGTAAATCCTTTAGATAGGTGCACTTCTAACAAGGTGTAAAAGCCTTTAACAGGATAGGCCTCTCACAGGGCAGACCATTGCTAATGGTCAAACATTGCAACCTTGACAAGTTACATTATTATTGCAGTAGCAAGTTGTGGGTGTCATCCCCACCCTAGTTTTACCTTCTCAGTTTGAAGGGTTTCTAGGTGATCAAATTTGGTGTCAAATGTTTTTCATGCATGCTTTTACTTTCATGTTATTTTAATATGTTTTCAGGCATGTATTTATTTAAGTTAAAAGTCTTAAAGGTTAAAGTTTAATACTTTTGATTCACCCACCCCTCAGAAGTATACTTCCCACTTGTAAATTTCAACAATTGGTATCAGAGTAGAGTTCTCATCATGAGAAGCCTTACAACTTGGAGAAAAGATCTTGAGATGGAGGTTTAAAAGTTGGGAAAGACCATTGAAAATTAGGAGATTGAGATACACCTCTTACTGCAACAACTAGATGAAGCCAAATATTCCTTGAGAAGTTCGCTAAAGAGAAGGAAAGAGATTTCCATAACTAAAAATGACACTAAGTACAAGGAGATTGATACCACAAAGTTATTTGTAGATGGTAACTCTTGTGAATTTGATGTAGCAATTGAAGATCTCATGGACAAGAATAAAGCACAAGCTAAGGAGATTAGAAATCTCAAGTTAGAGCAAGAATCACAAGCAATACTGCTATGTGAGGTGATTAAGCAAAAGAAGAAAGTTATAGAAGACAAGTCCATGATTGAAGAAGACAAAAGAATCTTGTCAAATAGATTGGAAGAAAAATCAACAAAGTTGTCTAGGATCTCAAACATGTAGTTGGATACCCTAAGCCAAATGATGAATGCCCATCATGAGTTGAATGTCAAGGACATTGAGATAATTACATTGAAGTTACAAAATGAGCAATTGTAGAATGACATAAAAAGAGAGAAAGAGTTTGCTAAAAGTTTCAACAAGCCAAATGAAGCCATCAAATACTTTGAGCAACTACTGAAATCCCATAGATCTAGTGAAGACACATCAAGATTGGGCTATACAAGCACTGAAGAAGGAGAATCATCCAAAGCTGTTGAAGAAAGAAGTAATAAAGGTAAAACTCTAAACCTAATTTTCATCATTGTGGAAAGAAAGGACATACAACTAATTTTTGTAGGAGCAAGAATGCTAGTTAGAATGCCAAGCAAAGGAACATGATCCATTATTACAAGTTCAAAAAATAAGGTCACTAGGCACATGAATGAAAAATAAGGACAATGTGAGCACCAAGAATTGAAGGACTCTGCTACAATTGTCAAAAGTTTGGACACAAAGCCTTTGAGTGCAGATCCAAGTCCACATGGTCATCAAACAAGGGAAGAAATCATGAAAATTCCTACAATTGGGATTACAATACAAGACATAGTTGTCACTATTGTCAAGAGTATGGACACATTCCAAAGAATTACATAAGAACACATTTCAATGGAAGCTACAATATATGTTTAAGTCAAACTACATGCTTTAGTTGTTTGAAGACTGGCCATATCATCAAGCATTGCCCAACAAGGATAAAGGCACCTAACTTTGAGTTCAACAAAGGAAAAGGGAAAGTAGATGTTGAGCACATCAAAGGAGAAATTAATAAGACATGGAAGAAAAAAGATGGATGCAACACATTAAATGAAGGGATAACTTCACCTAAAAGGTCAAGTGGTCACACTTCATCAAACTAAGCAAGAAGAAGGTATGTGGGGCTGATACTTAAAAAAAGCAAGAAGAAGGTATGTTGGACTGATACTTAAAAACCTTTATCATACATTAGTTCCAAAACAAGTTAGTACTTAAAAGAATAAATTAGCATGAATAAAGATACAATATTTAATCTTCAAGTTTTCATCCTACTGCTGAGTGTGAAAAGTTTTTCTTTTGAAGTCGAGTAAAGTCCTAGTGTGTGCCGAGTTGTCAGCCAAGACTAGTTGGAGCTGAGTGAGTTGTAGCTGCCAAATAAAAGAAATGATAGTTGCTGTCGAGTAAAGAGAATTTCTATTGAAGCTAAGTAAGGGTAATTCCTATAGCTACCAAGTGAAGTGGAATTTGCATTGATGCTGAATAAAGCATAAATCACATAAGAAGTTGAGTGTACAACTGTATATGCACTAAGCATTAAATTCTATGTATTGAAGGGTATAAGGTCAATTTTTTGATCATTTTTATCATTCGAATAGAGATCAAAGATCGAGTAGAGCAGAAAAGTGATTTCCAAGAAAAGACAAAGTATTTGCAAAGATTCAACATCACCTCATCGATCCAAGGTATTTCTCAAGTGCCGAGCTACATTATTTCAAAGTTTGTTGAAACCTTAGGTTGCAAAATGGCTTCTAACTCCAAAAACCCTAAGGATAAGGAAGCTTTTGAGGTTTAGTTAGTTAGAAATAAGGTTAAGCAACCAAATTTTAGAGCAATTCCAAAAGTTGCATATAAAAATGACCCTACTAGCACTTTCGTAATGGTTCAAGATGTGAGGAAATGCTACAATTGTAAGGTTGGAGGGACTGGTGACATGGAGATTCACCACACCTATGAAAAATTGTGTGAGAATGGGGTATTGAAAGAAGAATTCAACATTGTTGAGAGAAAGCAACTAAGATGTGCCCTAGATTTCCCCATAGTCTTTAAAACAGAATGGATTAGAATAGTTTTGAGCAATATCGATGATGGATGCCTATGGTTGGAAGGTGGTCATCTCAAGTTATCAAAGAGAATCATACATAGGGTCATAGGTTATCCAACCCTAGATTGGCTGAAGGCCCTAGGAAGTGACTCCAAGGAAGTCATTGAGAAGAACACAGGGGCACAATGGAATAAGAGGGGTATGACCATAGAAACCATCAAAGATCCACTCATAGAGTTTGTAGTGAGGGTCATATCACACAAATTCTACCAGTCAATCCAACTGAATAGTGTGCCATGCATTGTAGTGGATGTAGGCTACAAATTTTTTAAGAAATATCATACATATGATCTAGCAGAACTGCAACTACAACAAGTTATGGAGAATTTGGGAGCAATAAGAAGATCCAAAAGTGCTCAGTGTAAGTTTGGCTCAATTTTGATATGTATCTTTTTCTATGCTCATAATAAATTTCTCTCATTTGGTAAGATAAGATGGAAGACCAATAGGTCTATATTTGTATAGATAAATGAGTACATAGAGTAGATGGGAGCTAATTTTGAAACCATAATGACAAGCTATTTTGAGGACTTTAAGAAGTCCATGAAGCAAAGACTAAGAATTCCAATTTTTCTAGTAGAGCAACACATCAATGATATCTATTTCTTAGTTGATATTGATTATACTTATATTTAAGCAGTTTTACCAAGAGTTAGATGGCTAAGGCCATTAGAATATGAGATAAACATTGATGAGGCATCAACAGAAATCACAACATTGCTTGTAGAGGAAATTGAAAAAAGTGCAAAACCTTTTGGCACTTATGATGTTGTTAGATGAAAAATTGACATGGATCTAAAGACAACATCTATATTGAAAAAGAAGGATGAGTTGGTCAAGAAACTTAAGGCCAAATTTGAAGAAGGAACTCCAAAAGGAGAAGAGGAAGATGATGAAGATGAAGAAGAAGAAGAATAGGGCTAGGAACCACTTGTCTTAACATAAGACATGGATGAAGATGAAGAGGAAGACGATGCTAAGGTGGAACAAGCCGAGGAAGCACCAACTAAGCTAGAACCCAAGAAGAGGAAAGCAAGCACACAACCTACATCATAGACAAAGAGAAAGAAGGTTCCTTAGCCAAGACCTGCAAAGCCTACCATAAGAGCAAGCACAAGAGCCACAACTCAAAAGGCTAAGGAGCAAGAAAAGAAGAAGGAAAAAGAACAACAAGGTCTAGTGAAGAAGAAATTAAGAAGAAAATATATTGCTCAACTTGACTTTGATGAAGAAAAGATTGAGTCAGAAGGCACAAGCCAATTCAGAGTGGTAAATCATGCCACCAAGTCTAATTTAGAGAATATTTGTGATAATATTAAAAATAATGCAGATTTAACTAGCTTGAAGAACATTGATTTCAGTAAGTTAAGTGGGGAAGAACAAAACATGGTTGAGGAATTAGTCCATACCATGATGGCTAAGTTCAAGAACACCCCACTTGAACTTGATAATTCAATGCCTAAAGATTTATATTCTATTGTTGAAAATAAATGGCATTAATGCCTTAACATGGAGAAGGAAATAAGAGAGTCTACATTGGCTTGAGTAATGCTAGAGCTTACAAAAGAAAAATAACTAAGGCTAACAAGATGCATGGGAGAAAATTTGCACCCAAATACAGAGCCTTCAACATTCTTCAAAACAAAATTGAAGATGTTGTTAATAAATCCACTAAGATGTGGAAGTTGATATATGGTTTAGCAACTGTTAAGTAAGGAGAAGAGGATCCCTTTGTGGGAAAGAATGATGAGGAAGAGGAGGAGAATGAAAAAGAAGAAGAAACTGAGAAAGAAAAAAGAGAACACATAGTGGAGGAGACACAATAGAGAAAAGATGAAGTGGCAATAGCTAAGGAGCAGCAAACAAAACTTTATGTGTTAGACACACAACTGCCACCTTTGAGCCCTCCACATGACACCTCTACACCTATGGACACAGTAATAATAAAGGATGTTCCTAACAACTATGGTTAGAACATCAATCCATTGACTACAAAACATCTTAAGAAGATCCTTGACCAATTGACATTACAAGGTCAGTTATGCAATAATCCTATATTGGTCAGTGTAGATGAATTGCAAAAAGTTGTAGCTAACTTAACAAAGGATAAGGTGAATCCACAAGAACCACCTTCTATTATCCTACAACTACCAGTGGACAACCTATAGTGCAAACATCAATAGACATATCTCCAAAGGTTAACTCCATAGTCAAAGTGATAATGATTGAGCAGAAGACTCAAACTATAGAGGAGAAAGAGCCTATAAAGGAACACATAGGATATATGGATACTTTTGCCTCTATTGCACAAACACAGGGTGCACCACCACAAATAATTGTTATTAATAAAGACAAATCAGAAGAGGAGAAGGAAAGTCCAAAGGAAAAAGAGAAGGAGTAATTCAAACATTGGTAAATCTACCAACTATTGGGACTCCTACAACAATGCTTCAGAAGCTGAACACTGATGTTATGCCACTACAAATCTCAACACCAAGCTCAAGCTCCACAAAAGTTGCAAGGGTACTTCACTATGGAGACCTTGGATTAGATGAAGAGATAGTCATTCCAAAATATGACTATGACACTATTACACTTGATCAGATAAATCTAATGCAGGAAACATTAGAAAGGAAGAAGAAGTAGGAGATACTTAGAAATGAGTATGAACAAAAGCAAGAATTACATGAGATTAAGGACATCTTATTAGATTCCTTTAGCTTGCAATCACCTAATGAAACAAGGCCCATTTTGGAGTAACTCTAAAAAATAGTAGATCGGGTGTAAAGTGAAGACCATGACACCAATGCAAAACTAATGGAATGGTCAGAGAAGAAATTTCAAGCAAAGGTCAATGAAAAGATATCTGATGAAATAGCACTATCACAGGTAGAGTTGGGAAAAAAATTTGAGAAGGTGAAGACAATACTTGATAATATATTCTCACTATACACAAAATTGTGTGATCCTTCAATCTTCACACAAGAAACCAACCAAAGAATAGTGAGCTTGGAAAGAAATCTAAAATATTAGGCATGCAATTGCCAAAAGATCTAGCTCAAAGTGAGAAGCACTTTCATATAACACTTCACATGCAAAAGGAACTAGCTGTATTGATAGCATAAGAGGCTAATACTAAAGCCAAATTAGTTCAAATACAAGCTGCCCTAACCCCTCACATGGAGATTCTACAAAAGGAACTAGCCTATGTAGAAAATGTATTGAAGAAAGATCCTAATCTTTCAACATTAGATGGTTTAGTTCACCTTGTAGTACAGACAATAATACAAATCAAATCCCTAGAAGGTGCAATACAAAACTAGGATGCTGCAATGAGAATTGTGATGGAAGTAAATAAGACCTTCTTGGCAAAATACTCAATCAGTGTATAGACCCTTTGACATAAGTGTCAAAAAGGAGGAGAAATTATAAAAGGGGGAGATAAATCAAAAGGCTAGAAGGAGACTTAATCTGCAAGGGGAGACATGTGAAATGAGGAGCCAAAACAAATAGAGAAGAGAAAACAAAGGGGGAGTACAAAGTAGAAAAGTAAAAACAAGGCATATCAGACCAAATCAGATAAAGAGTATTAGAATGAATCAGCATGAGGCAAATCCAATCAAAGATATTTTGGATACAAAAAAAAAGGACACATCAACTCACGGGGAGTTGCAACAATTTTAAGGTATATAGTTCTTTACAAAATTTTGAACAATTTTGAAGTTTTGTATATATGTCAAACTGTAATTGTATTATACTTAACGGAGATAGACTCATCATGCATAGTTAAGTGTTTTTGACACTCATGTCAAAGGTGGAGATTTTTGATCTCAAAATGGTTTTAACAATTGAGTGTCAACACACTTAAGCTATTTGCTAAGTTCATGCCAAGCTAGCAATAGGTGCTGAGCAAATAGATAGTGCTGAGTGAGTATATGTGCTGAGTGAATAATAGATGCCGAGCATGTTCAGGTGCTGAGCAAGACATAATTTTAGTAAGTGCCAAGCATCAGTAATCAGCAAGTGATGAGCAACATAGAATCAACATAGGAGTTTCTACCTTCACAAACTAATATGTAAACCATTTTGCATACCAGCTAATGGATAGATCTCGAAGCTTAGAGATAAGATTGAATCTATTTGACTCTCTATGTAATCAAAAAGAAACCAATCAAATAATTTGAATGCTAAAGAGGCAAAATGGATGAATCTTAGCCATAGATTCATACCTAACCCTAAGTCATGAAATCTTTTAAAGGAGATCAAAGCCCCATAATTCGTGTGCACTGAATGATGAGAGTGTGATGCATGTGAGCAAAGAACAAAAGGAGTAAAAGGGGTGAAGTGATAAGAGGGCATTCAAGGTGACTTAGCAGAGAAGAAGTATTGCAAGATAAATTAGTAGAACAAAGAATCAACACTATAAGAGCTTCATATTAGATTAGTGAGGATCAGGTTAGACAAAACAAGGATCTGAAATCAACAATATTAGATTGTAAGTGATTAGGTCAAACATTCTACTGTACTCTCTAACAATTGTTGCAGTAGAATGAAATCGTATGGAATTAGATTGGTTTAATAGCCATTGTATAAATCCTTTAATAGGGTGGCATTCCAAGTGAATTTCTTGTAAATCATTTAGATAGTTGCACTTCTAACAAGGTGTAAAAGCCTTTAATAGGGCAAGCCTCTCACAAGGTAGACCATTGCTAATGGTCCCACATTGTAACCTTAGCAAGTTACATTATTGTTGTAGTAGTAAGTTGTGGGTGTCATCCCCACCCTAGTTTTACCTTCTCATTTTGGAGGGTTTTTGGGTGATCAAATATGGTGTCAAATGTTTTTCATGCATACTTTTACTTTCATGTTATTTCAATATGTTTTCATGCATGCATTGATTTAAGTTAAAAAATTTAATGGCTAAAGTTTAGTACTTCTGATTCACCCCCCCTCTTAGAAGTATACTCCCCACTTGTAAATTCTAACATTGGATTGAATCTAATGAAAGATGTAGACCTCGTTGTTTTGTATTTCTTTTGTATCGTAAATTGAATGTGTGTATCATTCTGTAATCTTTAAGTGTTAATGTTTTGTAACAATAATTTTATAGTGTCACTTAACACTCATGACTTGTATATGAATTTCAACATGATAGTTAGGGTTAACCAAGTAACCTAAAGATATAAGTTTGACTAGGTTAGTCATCTATTACTAATCTATTAGTAATCAAAATTAATTACCCTAATTAGGATTAGTGATAAATTTCCATTTTGAGGGTTGTTAGAAAGTCCAAATATTTCAAGATTTTTAATAGGTCCCTAAATAGTTCTAGAGGCCTAAAATTATGAAAACTAAGTACCTAGGGGGTATATGTATGGGTTAGGGGCATTTTCCACCCCTCTAGCCCCTTTTAATGACTTTTGTGATCATCCAAATATCCTATTTTTACCTTTTTGCGAAAATTGAAGTTTCACCATGAGTTGGATAAGTTAAACTCCACCTTGAGGTTAGCCTTAATGATAAGATTGAGTTAGAAGACTCTAGAAGCCTTTAGACAAGTGGGGGAGTTATTGCATTTTGTAGGTGGTTGAGTTGAGATCCTATTTAGTGGCAGATTTGAGAGTGGAAGAGTGTTCACCCAACCTCTAGTTTTAGAGAGAAAATTTAGGATTGAAGGAGAAGGAAGGAATCCTTCAAGCTCATGTGTCCATGCTATGTTTCATTCTTAAGTAGTTTCTTTTGCATATGTATGTCGGTGTGTTTGATGAACATGTTTGGGATGAGATTGTAATGGGTTTCTTTAAATGTTTTCCCTTTGTATTTTACTTTTGATTTTTTGAGGGGATTGTAAGGGCTATATTGGCATTACTCACCCTTGGATAGGGTAGAAGTGGCCATGTATGAGAGGAGGGCTTCAGTTGGACTCTGGTAGTGTAGAGTCTCTCCTCATGATGAGGAGAGGGAGAGAGTAGGGTGTTATGGGCCCCTACTTGTCAGTACAAACTATGTTTTGTGTTTTGGGAATTGAGAAATGAAAGAATGAAAGTTCTTGTAATTATAGCCCCAAAAGGGCACTTGTTATGGTCTTATGACTAACGTCTCCTATCTAGAAAAATCCACCTTCTCCCTAGTCTAGTTCAATGACAAACTTATTTTGCAAACTTGGATGGGAGTAAATGTTTGATTTTGTCTTCGTGTTAAATTGTTTGTCTCCTGGATGTGTTTGCAAATTTTCGTAATGGCTACCCTATTGTGGAGCCAAGTAGGAAATTTAGAGTTGTTATTTAAATTCAAATGTGTTGGGAGATTTCTCCTCAGGATTAAGATCCTATTGTAAAAATATTATTGATAAACTTACCTTTAAAACAATTATGATCTCAAGTTTTCTTCCCTGGTTCTTTCCCGAGGGAGTCCTTGAATCAGATGAATGATTAAAAAAATGGAATACTTTCTGTTCATATGATTTTTTGTGTGATTAAATTTATGTGTATATGTTTATTGGAAATGGATGTAATGATGTCTTACCTTCACTGTGGCATTTTATACTTCGAATTTGTATTTATTTGATTAATGTTAATTGGACAAAATGATGAAATATATTAAGTTATGTAATTCAATACCAAATTATGTTAAGAAATTCGATGTTATGATTAGTACTCCATTGGATTTTTTATTTTTTTTGTGATTATTATGAAGAAAATTATTCCTATGTTACTGTGTCAACATAAACATTAAACAATATTATAATCAACTTTAGAAAAAAATAATGTCCCCTTTGGTTAGCTAAGTAGATTTAAAAATTCAATACTTAGAGAAAAATAAGGGACGCAAAAAAAAAAAAATCCCCCTTGGCAAATTAAATAACTTAGAAAATTTTACGCTTAGAAAAATAAAAGAGACTTGAAAATTTTTTACATCCCAAGAGCATAAGCTCTCTAGAATTTGCATAGAGGAAAAAA
Source organism: Cupressus sempervirens (assembly GCA_028749045.1). Lineage (NCBI taxonomy): Eukaryota > Viridiplantae > Streptophyta > Pinopsida > Cupressales > Cupressaceae > Cupressus > Cupressus sempervirens. The sequence goes on from CM053788.1 coordinate 223,964,355, forward strand.
TTAATCCCCTTGGACAAAGTATATTCTCTAAAGATTCTATTTAAAATCTATTTTAGTTTATTAAACTAATAAATATAAAATACATTGCATAAACATAAATAAATAAATAAATAAAGAAAGAAAGAAAATACATAAAACAAATATCTAAACATTCTTAAAAAAAAAACCCAACCACTAAACTTTAGATATTTACTTCACCCACCCTTCTTATTAACCTCTATCTACACATGCCACCATGCCAAGTTAAGCACTGAATGGGAAGTGGACTTGCACAAAGTTGTTTAAAAAAAAGGTCAAATCATGTATTCATTGTGCCTTTAAAAGGAACTTCCATCTCCTTCCTTGCTAACACACCACCTTATTCATCCCTTGGGGCACCTCCCACTTGGGGCGGTTGGGTTAGGTGGGCTTAGGCACCATGTATTAAGACATGGACATGTCAAAAGGGAGTGGGGTTAAGTTAGATAAGATTTGAGTTGTTAGGTTAGTTAAGGGTAAGATAGGGTTAGTTAGAAGTTCAGGGTTAGTAAAAGCAAGTTAGCTTAGTTTGTAATAATTTAGTTATTAAAAGTTAGGATTTGTTTTAAATGTTAGAATTTTGTTAAATTTTAGTAGTTAGTTATAGAGCTAATAATTAGTTTTTAATTTATTTTAAATAATTAAAATTATTTAGTTTTATTTTTATTTTTATTTTAGTTAAGTTTAGTTATTCTTTTTCTTTTATGTTAAAAATTAGGATTTGAATGTTAGTAAGGTTAGTATATGATTTTAAGTTTTAATGTTAAAATATTTTAGTTTTACATAATGTTAGAATGATTTAATGTTAGATTATAATTGGATAAGGTTAGTTGTTGAATTTTGATGTTAGAATTAAATTGTTAGTTAATTTGTTAAGGTTAAAGATCAGATTAAATATTAGAGTTAGTAAGTTATTTGTTTTAATGTTAATATCATATTAGTTAAGGGTGTTATTATTTTTAATTCGTTAGTAATATTTTGAATTAGGATTTTAATGGTTAGTAGATTGTTGATTTTCATATGGATTATTTGAAAAGTACATAAAAATAATATAATATTTTAAATTCAATTCAATTTAATTAAAATGTATATTATTTATCTTGTGACATTAATTAGTATTGGTAATGCCTAAGTTAATATTGATGACATTAATCTTATTAGTATTAATATTGTGGGATTAAAATTGACCTTAAAAGGATGAGTTAGTTACTAAAGATGGTTAGTGAGAGTGTTATATTAGGGTGCAATATAAATTCAATAAATATTGAAATCAATTAAATAACGAATGTTCAAATTTAACAATTCGTTCCTACACATTGATTATAAACTAAAATGAATTATTAAAGTATTTTTGAGGAGCCCATATCTATCTTTCAACATACCTATAGCTTAACTTGTGAAACAAACATATCAAATCATAACAAAATCTAATGTGACTTATGCATGTCTTTTAGTCAACCGATATTAACATAGTAGGTTTAATTAACATAAAAAAAATTTAATGCATTTTTGCCATTACACTTAATTAACTTAGTTGCATACACATGAAAGAAATAACATGAACACAAGTGACATCAAGTTTTTATGTGAAAATCCAATTTGGGAAAAAACTGCCAATTGTAACTAGTTACTAATTTTCACTCTTATGAAGTGATCCCTATTAGGAGCCAACCTTGTTAAAGGTTACAAAACACACTGTTAGGTGTGACCCTGTTAGAGGATTTAATCACCCTGTTAGGAGTGGCCTTTTTATAGGTCTTTAGACACTTCAATCTATAAATGCCACCTTGTTAGAGGATTTACAAATATATGTTAAGCCAACTCTGTTAAGAGATTTAGATCACTACTACAATGGTTAGAGAGTAGCAATGAGATAACATGATTTATGATGTAGTTATATTGCTGATTTCATATCTCAATTCTGACTCAAATACTTGATCCTTCTTGATCGAATGTATCTTTACAACTCCTTAAGGATATTCTACTTAGACATAGGAAACTATCTTCATTTCTTGAGTGAGCTTGACATACACTGACTGGTAAAGATATGGCATTTTATGTAACATCAAAGACAATATACGATTGATCAATTATTTTCAATAATCTCCCTCTTTGGCAATGATGTCAACACAACATGTCAAAATACAATGAAATTTTAGAGTAAAATAATAATAAGGAAAATATCCTTAGTTTCATTTTGATTCGTATCCATGAGAACTACCTCTATCAGTGTGAACTCCCTTTGCCTTTAGTTTCTCCCTCCAACTTCAAAAAACTATATGTTCAACATCTTCTTCTGATAGAAAACTCTCCCTCTTTGATATTAGCTCTAAATATTTCAAACCAAGTTCTTCCTCTTTAACATCTCTGCAAATTTTCCCTCATTATAGAACTCTCCCTCTTTATAAAATTTTAGTGAATATGACAACTACCTCTCCCTCTTTGACATCTTATGCCAAAGACAATATTTAGTGAATATCAATGTACCTCATGTACTGATTCATATGCAATCTTCCCTTTTCAATACTACATCAACTTGACTAATCTTTAACATTCACTGGTTGATGCATCACTAAACTTCATTTTATGAACTTTAGATAGGGGAATAACTCATAACTTACCTCTTAGATACAAAAATGCATCCTTAGGTAATGGCTTAGTGAATATGTATGCAATTTTTTCTTTAGTATTCACATATTCCAACCTTACCTCTTTATCTTGCACCAATTCTCTTAGAAAATGATATTTTATTACAATGTACTTGGTCTTGGTATGCATCATAGGATTCTTTGATATATTAATTGCATTGGTTTTATCATAGAAGATAACAACTGGATCTCTGATTTCTATCTTCATACCTACCAATAGTTGCTTGAACCAAACAATGTTGGAACAACTAATTGTTGTTGCAACATAGTTTGCTTCTGTATAGACTGAGAAATGTAATTAGGTTTCTTACTTGTCCAAAACACTAGTCTTTTACCAAGAAAAACACCCCACCACTAGTGCTCTTCTTGTCATCAACACTTCCTTCCTTATCTGCATCAGTGAAGTATTTCAAATCTAAAGTGCCTTTTTTCTTGTACCATAATCCATAGTCTTCAATACCCTTTAGATACCTCATGATTCTCTTGATTTCCATCATATGATTTTTTTAAGATTTACTGAGAATCTTACCACCATACCAACTGATAATGAAATATCAAGCCTTGTATGCACTACATATTATAGTTTACCAATCATTTATTTGTATGTGGTCTAATCTACTTCCTTGGAATCACCATTCTTGGAAAGCTTATGTCTAGTAGACATAGGTGTTCCAACCGGTCTTGAATCTTCCATTCTAAACTTATTTAGTATCTCCTTGATATATTTGGATTAAGTAATGTAGATACCATCTTTCTTCTATTGAATCTGCAATCCAACAAAGATATTTATCTCTCCAAACATGGACATGTCAAATTCCTTACTCATTTCTTCTAAAAAGGCTTTGCACAAGTCATCATTTCCAATATATAATGTGTCATCCACAAAGATTTTTGCCAACATAATCTTCTTGTCTGGTCCTCCTTTGATATATAGGGTGATTTTATCATTTGTCCCTTGAAAACCAATCTTCATCAAATATTTATGAAGTGTTTCATACCAAGATTTGGGAGCTTTCTTGAGACCATACAATACTTTGCACAATTTTCAAACCATATCTTTTTTGCTAGGATCTACAAAACCTTTAGGTTTTTCAATGTAAACTTCCTCTTCAAGAATTCCATTCAAGAATGCAGATTTCACATCCATTTGATAAAGTTTAAATCCTTTATATGTAGCATAAGCAAGTAAAGTCCTAACACCTTCTAATCTTGCAACAGGAGCAAAAATTTCACCATAATCAATGCCTTATTCTTGAGAATAACCTTTGCATACTAACCTTGCTTTGTGTCTAGAAACTTCTCCATCTTCATTTAGCTTATTTTTGAAAGCCCACTTTGTACCAATTACATTTTTATCCTTGGGTCTAGGAACAAGAGTCCAAGTCTTATTCCTTTCTATCCATTCTATCTCTTCATTCATTTCTTCGATTCAACTTTCATTATCCAAAGTGTCTTTAACTGATCTAGGTTCAAATTTAGTAAGCAAACATGTACCTTTCAATTTGTTTCTTGTTATTGTACCATCTAACTTGTCTCCAATGATCTGATCAGGTGCATGATTCCTTCTAACATATCTTGCCAACATAGGTACTTTAGATCTAGAACTTGTTCCACTAGCCTCACCATGATCTTATGTATCAAGCTTTGGTCCCACTATCTATGAATTAGGTCCTTTAGACTCAATTTTCTCTAGCTGTAACTTAGTAGCTTGCACTAGATGCAACTCAGGTGCTTCTAGAGATTTTGGGGACTCGAGAGGTGAAGTCCGCTAACTTCCAATTGGATTTGGAAATGTATCAAGTTCAAAGTAGATAAAATTTTTATAATCCTCAGGTTCTTTGATACTCTCTTCTTCACTCTATTCTACAAACTCATCAATTCTCACATGTGCACTTTATATTATCTTATGAGTAGAAAAATTCAAACATTTATATACTTTACTTCTACTAGAGTATCCTAGAAATATGCCTTCATCACCTTTGACATCAAATTTACCTCTTCTAGTCTCTTTCAGAATATAACATGTGCTACCAAATACTTTCAAGTAACTTATATTAGGTTTGTAGCCATACCATAGTTCATAAGGAGTTTGATTTGAGTCTTTCTTTAGCTGTACTCTATTCAAGGTATATACTATAGTACTAACTGCTTCCTTCCAGTATTTGATTGCAACATTCTTTTCCATCATCAAAGTTCTTGCACAATCCATGATGGATTTGTTCCTTCTTTTAGTTATACCATTCTGTTGTGGTGTACCAAGGGTTGATAGTTATCTTTTGATTCCTCTTTTAGTGTAGAATTCATTGGAAATGATTTCACCACTTCTATCTGATCTTAAACACTTCAAGTTCTTTCCTATTTCCTTCTCTACTCTTGCCAGATACCACTTAACTTTTGGAAAGCTTCAAACTTATCTTTTAGATACAGTACAACCATCATTCTAGAATAATCATCAACAAAAAGAATAAAGTACTTATCTCCATTATAGCTCTCAATTCTAAAAGGTCCACATAAGTTTGTATGAACCAGCTCCAAGACTTCTTCAAAATGATAGTTTTTTCTTTTGAAACTTGTCTTGCCCATCTTACCAATATTTGCATAGGCCCATGTTAGGTTTCCTAAAATTAGGAATACCTCTCACTCTTTTATTTTTATTTTTATTTTGATTAGATTATCAAAGTTCACATGACATAACCTTTTATGCCATAACCAACTTTCTTCTACTCGAGCAATGAAACATCAACTTTCACTAAGATCTAGGTAGAATAAGTTACCCTTTGTTTGGTTACTAGGCCCAACTAGATTTCCTTTTCTATCTAGCAACTTGGCCTTCCCATTCATGAATTCTACCTTGAATCCAATGTTATTCAACTATGCCATATTCAGTGATTATGCTTCAGTCCTTCAACCCAATAAGCATTATCACATCTAAGTTCATTGGTTAGTGAGATATAACCTTTTACTTTTATGCAACATGGTTCATTGTTTCCAAATCTTACACTTCCACCATCATAATATTCCAAATGCTCAATTTTTTAAATTTATTTTTATCACCAGTCATATGATGTGAGAAACCACTATCAATAATCCATGTATCACTTTTCTTAACATGAGAGATAAGTGCCATTTTATCTTCTTCATCATCAGATTCATCTTTTACAACAACATAGACCATTTCATCATCATCACTACTTTAGCCATAAAATAAGAATTCTTACTTTTTTCTTTATAGTCGTTGAAGTTCTTGAAATTCTTCTTTCCTTTGTACTTGCTTTTCTTCTTTTCATCTTTGTCTTCTCTGTTTAGACACCTTATAGAAATGTGACCAACTTCTTCACAGGAAAAAAAGATTAAAGGAATTTCACCTTTATACTTTGCTTTGCCTTTGAGATACCTTCTTGCATGAAATGCTTCAATAGCTTCAAGATCATTGTCAGAATTATCTTCCTCTTCACTTTTAGATTGTTTTCTTTGATACTTTTTAGCTTTCTTCTTGAGTGATAACTTGGCTTCAAATGCAGACTCAAGATTGCTAGAACTAGGAGTATAATTAACATAGTTATCTATCTCAAATGCTAAAAATCTTCCAACTAGAGCATCCAAATTTATCTTATTATTTGGATCACATCTCATCTCTTGAATAGTAGAAAATCTGATTGCATAGATAGGAAGAAGGGTTCCGAGTACCTTTCTTACCACTATTACATCTTGAATTGTTCCTCTAGAGGCTTTGATATGCACTAACACTAGATTTGATTCTCTCAACATATTTTGCAATATTTTCATCCTCTCTCATCTTCATCTAATAAAACTAACCTCTCAAGATTTCTACTTTATCTCTTTTCACATTATCATCACCTTCATAGATATCCTTGAGTTTGATCCACATGTCATGAGTAGTAGCACATCCTTTGACCTCATCAAATTCAACATATTTAAGGGCTGATGCAATGCAAATCATCATAATGTTATGATTTTTATTTTAAGAAATTTCCTCCACAATCAATGCTCCAGTAGGCACCTTGTAAGCATTTTCCAAATATTTCAAATCTAAATCACTGATGGTTGTTAGGTGTAACTATATAAGTTTCTACCATGCCTCAAAGTTATCTTTGTTTAGTTTGAACATCTCTCTTTTGTAAGACATCATGATCTTTTAGCTTAGGTCCTTTAAACCTTTTCTACAAGCACCAAAATCTCTGATGCCAATTGTTGGAAATATAAGAGGAGTAATTGAGAGGGGAGGGGTGAATCAATTACTAGTAAAATAAATCCTAGATCCCTTAGATATTAGCACAAAACATAAACTCTAGAAAAATATTGTATCTCAAAAAACACACATGCACTTAGTTAATACAAATAATATGCTATAACTCAATAACCACTAATAACAAATGTAACTCAACAAATGCTTAACATGAAAATCTTAGGATATTATTTGTGATTGACCTTAATTAACTTATTTTAATACACATGAAAGAAATACCATGAACACAAGTGACACCAAGATTTAACATGAAAACTTAATTTGGAAAAACCACCAATTGCAACTAGTTACTGCTTTTCACTCTTCTAAAGTGAGCCCTATTAGGAGCCAACCCTATTAAAGGTTACAAAACACACTATTAGATGTGACCCTATTAGAGGATTTAATCACCCTATTAAGAGTGGCCTTGTTAGAGGTCTTTAAACACTTCAATCTAGAAATTCCACCTTGTTAGAGGATTTACAAATAGCTATTAAGCCAACTCTATTAAGAGATTTAGATCACTACTACAATGGTTAGAGAGGAATAATGGGATGACCTAATTTTTGATGCAATTATATTTTTGATTTCAAATCTCTATTTTGACTTGAACACTTGATCCTTCCTAACATAATATATCTTTGTAGCTCCTCAAAGATATTATTCTTATCTTTCTAATTCACTTCCTCTAAGAATCTTCTATTCTTCCATATACTTATACTCATTCAATCCTCCAATTGACCTTACACTTATATCATATCTATTTTCAAGTTGGGTTGAATACAACTTAGAATAATTAATATTCATCTCCTCAGTTGGCCAAAACTAACAAAAAAATCCATTAAACTCAGTATGCCAAAACAAGAAAATCCTTTGTTATCTGACCCTACTCGGTAGATACTAACTCAAAAATTATTTTCTTGTGTTAACCAAGTGAACTCAATTAACACTACATCTTCACAAACTTTTGTTGGTAACTGAGTGAGCTCAGTTAACATTGGTTCCATCCAACTTTCATTTGTTACCCGAGTGAGCTCGATTAATACTCAACTTCTGCGAACTTCTCTTCGACACCTGAGTGAACCTGGTAGACACTACCTTCTGAACTTGGAAAAAATTGGAATGCTTGAAAGACATAGGAAACTATTTTCATTGCTCATGTGAGCTTGGTATACATTGACTGGTAAAGATATGACATTTTGTATAACATTAGAGACAATATAAAATTGATCAATTTTTTTCAACATACTGTTAATTTATAACAACTATACCAGTGTGGATAAAATCCTTTGAATTATGGTTGATCTAATAGTAATTTGTAAATTCTTTAACTAGGTGACAATCTAATGAAATGTTCTAAAGTCCTCTAACAAGACTCACTCCTAAAAGGGTGATTAAAATCCCTAACCAGGTCACATTTAATAGTGTGTATTATAACCTTTAAAAGGGTTGGCCTTTCATAGGGCATCACTCTAGAAGACTAAAATTGGATAGCATCTTACTAGTGATTTTCCCTAGTTTGGGTTTCCACATAAAATCCTTGTGTCAAATTATGTGAATGTGCTTATGGCATTTCATGTTTATATTTTTTCAAAGTTATTTTGGCCTAGGATTATACCTACTAAGTAAAGGTATTGTATGATCTAATGGATGCATGCATGCTATGGTTTTATGGATATGGATCTGTTAAGCACTGAAAAGTTTTATTTGTACATCTGGACCTTGGATAACTGATTCAACCCCCTCTCAATTATTCTAAAGAATTCCAATACCTTCAGGGAGTTAGTTCTTAGGAAAGTTAGGCTATGAGAGTTAGTCAATTATAATCTCTTTATAATCTCTTCTTTTTTCTCCATTACATATATTGACAATCCATCAACTTCATTCACAAGCACTTACATACTAGCACTCAAGCACTTGCAGTCAAGCCTTCAAGTCTTCAAACATTCCTCTATTTAAGATCAAAGATTCAAGTATTCAAGAAATTGAAGGATTTCATCTTCAAGATCTTCTTCAATCCATTCAAGATCCTTTGTTGCATATTCTCATCCATTCATCTTTATCTTCTTGATCTTAATCAATTGGTGAAGTAAGAACATCATATTCAATTCGAGAGATCTATATATTATAAGGTGAATTCATGCATTTACTTTACATTCATGTTATTTTAATTATTTTAATTCAAGGTTAATTCCTAAATTGGGGTTTGACTGAGGCTAACCCCCCATCAAATACAAAAATCATTTTTATTACAAGTTGTGAATATCAAATTGAGAAACAAATTATAGATTTGAGTACCCTTTTTGACTTTATCTAGAACTACAAATTCAAGATCATCATTGCACACATTCTATCAGAGCCAACTAGCCTACTCCTACTTGATCAATGGTGACTAGGCCACCCTTAATAGATCATTGAATGATCTCTAGGTTTTGTTTTCAAAACAATTTCAAGCCTAGATCTGATGATTAATCAGTACATTAAGCATAAAAATATATTCTAAATGTGTGTCTTCTACCTTGTTTTTCCTTTAAATATATTTATCTCCATCTATCTTTAGCTTCTTAAATCATCTAGCATTTTCAAGGGTTTTGATACCTTTCCCCTATTCTTCTTATACCTAGTTTGCATTAATGCTCTTGACTTGTTTAGTTAGCACTAATCTCTCTAGACCTAGATCTTTAGAATTGGGATTAAAAAGACTCATCTGCTTGACTTCCCTCCCTATATTATATTATGTATGTGTGGAGGTTCTATATACTTGATTCACATTTCCAACACCACATTAATTAGTGAACCCGACTTATGAGATTTCCATATTTAATTTGGTGTTAGATTTCTTATTCAAAGTCAGATCTTTGCATTCTCTTGTATTATCTTTTGATCTATCTTTGCATGCTTTACATTACATTGATTTTAGTTCATATATTAAGGTTATATTTTTTTGTGTCTTCTTGGATTTGTTTGGTGTATGAGATTTACAAATTTTAGTCATACTTATAACATCCCTATTAGGAGAAGTTGTACACTCATGGCTCTTTTAATTGATTAGGATTCCTCTTCTCCTCGTGTTGGAAACCTTAGTCACCCTATGGTTTCTTATGATCTTAATCCTTCTATAGAGTGTGACTCTTCCCACTCATCTCATGATAAGGATGAGGCTTTAAGGATTCCTCCTAAACATGTTGATAAACTTGGTACTAAGATTGACAAAATGCTTGATTGGCTTCTTCAAGAAAATAACATTATTGAGACTATTGCTACTTTTTACACTCTTAAGAAAGTGATATGTAATGATGAACATGGTGTTAATTTGTTACATCATCTTAATCACCTTTTTCATACTCATATTAAGCCTTTAACTTAAGTTTCTTATGAAGTAGTAATGACTATAATTTTCCTATATCTACACCTATCTCTAGCATTTCTACATATTTTTCTTTTGTTGTGACTACTTCTATTCATCCATCTAATCCTCTTAGCAGTCTTCCTATTCCTTCTTTTCTTGTGAGTGTTCTGCCTATTTCCTTGCCAACTTCACAACCTTCATATGATAGTGTTCCTTTCACTTATCCTAATCCTCCTACTATTATTCCTCATGTCCCACCTATAGTTTCTCCTATTCCAACTAATTCGTACACCCTTCCTAGTGTGTTGAATGCACCTGTGCCACTTATTTCTTCTAATGATTCTACTATCATTAACCTTTCTTAGACCGTGTCTTCTTTACAATAACAACTTGCTTCCTTTACTCATTCTAAATTTAATGTTCCTACATGTGATATGGGTAGTCCTTTTATTAGAAAGTGAAGTCCAACAAGATAAATTTGTGGGGTGGGGGGGTGAATTAATTATCAGATTAAAACAACTTTCAATATCCTTAAAAAATCCAAAGCATGTGAAGAGTAGATGCAACAACCATAGAAAAAAAAACTATACATGATAACACCATATTTTTAACTAGGGAAACCCTTGATTAGAGGGAAACCTCAATGAGGATAGTATCCAAAAAATAATGTAATAATATAAAAGTTCCTTGTAAGAGGATGGACCCTATTAGGAGTTAATAAAATACATTCAATACATATCAATCCTTGTTAAGAGACTGTGAATCCTTGACAAGAGATTCCAACCCTGCTAGGAGTTGTGCCAACCCTATTAGGAGTTGTGCCAACACTATTAGAATTTGTGGAAGATAGAAGGACCCATTGTTCAAACAACTTTAGGGTCAAGACCACTAAATTCATTATCTAACTAGCCTTAGTACTATCCCTCTCAAATTAATACCAATAAAAAATTGTCTGTAGCAACTTATTTTCCATATATAGTCTCTATGTTAGCTCACTATGCCTCAACTACACCAAACACTTCTATGATCAAAAGATATTCAATATTAGGTTCACTAGATCTCACATACAAGTTCCCATACTCACACTATACAATCACATCACTTAAACCACATTCTAGCAAAAGGAAATAATCTTTCCTTTATACCAAGTCCTATAATAAGTTAATGACTTAGCCTTGGGGCTTTGTTAATTTATAATGATAATATAAGACCATCTTAAGATATTAAATTACATGGTACATTACAATATTACATCTTTTCACAATTACAACCAAAGTGTCAGCTCACAGTCTTCATAACTCTTCACACATGTACCATTTGACCTTACTTACTTAACCACATCATCTTCAACATGTCATCTAACTCTTTACAAATTCACTTAACATGACTCAATCTCTATTAGGAGATATGATCCAAACATAAATAACTTCTACAAAATAACTATATCTAAACATCGTCTTTTATAAATCTCAAGAAACTATCCATTATCTTTGTATTTCCACATGCACTCTTAACCACATCATCAAGACATACTACAGAACACATCCTCAATTATGCATAGCCTCATCTTTAATCCTTGAACTATGTGGTCTCAATCTTAATCTATTTCTCTTCCAGTCTCATAGAATAACATGTATGTTGACATCAATGAAAAACACTACCATGAATGCAACATATGAATATTGTATTAGCTCTTCAAAAAGGCTAGGATACTCCTATTGAAGTTGATGGAAGATCAACCTCACAACTCCCAAGAATCACCTACATGCAAACACCTATCACTGAAAGAGTGAAGCAAAAACTATGGAGGCTGGAATTTTTAGATCCACAAATGAGACATTCTTGATGAGAAAAAAGAGAAATTTATATTATTAAAAGTGAATCAATAACTTACAAAGAGATCAAACCTTATAAAAAGAGATCACAACCCTAAGATGTAACTAACTTAGGTTGCATGACAATAATTAATTATTATGTGTCCAAAGTTTAGCTTAAGTAAACTAGAGATAATAAGTGACTTAATAATTAAATCAATATTATTTAATTAATAAGTAAATACTTTATTACTCTAACACACCCCCTTAAGATAAACTTAAGGAATAGCTAAAAACCTCGAAACTACTACTGAAAGTAAATTTGGGTCCCGAAAACAAAGCCTGATGAGATACCCAAACACAACAAAATCTTTAAAAAGAGGAGAAATAGAGTACTCCAAAAAGAGATGGAAATAATGCTAAAAAGAACTAGGGAAGGATTGAAGAAGCCTCCAAACTAGGGAATATCCTAGAAGATAGGAACAAAATATTATAATGAAGAACACCACTGAAGCATGAAGCTACAAACACTTCCAAACTGCTGATTACAAGAACCTCCACTATATAGAACATTTCTAGGTAGAGAAGACTAATTGAAGAGTTGATCAATTGATTATGGAAGGTATCTTCATGGCCTCCAAAAATAGGAATGAAATAATTTCTAAATGTTATTTGATCCATCTCACCAAAATGTATAGATATCCAACCATTGCAATTGCCTAGTACATAGGATGAAATACTGAATACATAGCTCACTCCATTGAACCAAGAAAGAAATAGAACCAACATAACCCCCTATAATAGTGAGAGGTAAGGCATGAACACTGAAAATGAATGCAATATCTCTTGTAGAAAGAAGAACTAGGAAGATTGAGAGTGCAAAAGAAGTGCAAACACCTATAATGGCATGTGTCATCAACACATCATGAGGATAATGTCGTGGAAGTAACGAACACTTGATAGGAAGATGGAAAATATGGCTAGCATGAAACCCCCAAGGCACTTTTTAATGTAGTGCAATTACAAAAAAACACAAAGATGTGCAATATCCCAAAATGCAATAGAGTGACACTTTATCTCAGTGCATTTGCAAAAATACTACAAAAAGATGTTGATAAAGATCAAAAGAGACATAAGGCTAATACAAGAGACAGTACAACTCATGAAAAATTATTTGGTGAAACAAAATAATGTTGAAAGCATGAATGTTGATGATACTTCCATGGGGGAGTATTGTAGAAACATGATTAGATCATTATCATGATGATATGTTACATTTATGACTATGTTTGTCATTGATGTCAATATAGCAATTGTCTTTGGTATTTGACAGAAGAACTATTGTAAAGATCAAGTTGGTACAGAAAAATGATTGAGTAATTCTACTAGCAAGGTTAAAAGGAGATACTACTAAGTGTATAGTATATGTTGCTAACCTCATAAGCATAAGATATTAAGTCTGGAAGAAGTTATGCAAGTTTTGGTGAAGACTATTTTGAGATAGAGTTTATAGAAGCATGTTTTGTTAAACTTGTTATATCTCTTAGTAGAGTTGTTATTGTGATAAACAAGGTTAAAGGCATGTAGAAGACATGTTGGAGATGATGTGGCTAATCTTTCTCATCATAATATTACATGTCTAAAAAGTTATTCAACTTACAAGGTGGAAAATTAATGTTATCACTAATTATAATGTGTTCTTAATGAGGTCCTATAATAATTAATTGAGAAGGTGTAATAGCCAACTCAGGGGATTTTTTATGGATTCGGTAAAAGGAAGGACATTTTCCTTTTTTATGTATGAATGAATGAAAAATTGCATGGAGCACAAAGAGTGGAATAGAAGAGAAATAATTTTATATGTGAGGATAAGTAGAGAAGAGAAAAGTTGGAGAAAACTTCATCCTTGAGGTTCTATTTTGAGATCCAAGATTTGATACTTAGATCTGAGGTTTGTGACTTGGTCTACAAGGTTTGACAGTGATTTTTTTGGTTGATAGGATAGAGGAAAGAGGTTAAGGTACACTATGAACAATTATTCTACAAGAAATAGTTGAGAGATCAGTTAGACAATGAAGTCTTGTTGCAGAAGCTATTTGGACAGTGGGTCCTTTTGCCTTTTACAACTCCTAACAAGGTTGTACAACTCCTAATAGGGTTGAAAAAATCCTAATAGGGTTGGAATCTCCTAATAGGGATTCAAAGTCCCCTAATAGGGACTCTTATGTAATGAATGTGTTTATAAACTCCTAAACATGGTCCATCCTCTAGCAAGGAATATATATATCAATCTATATTTGTGAGCATCATTCCCACTAGGGTTTTCCCTCTAATCAAGGGTTTCCCTAGTTAAAAAATTTGGTGTAATTGTATATATGCATCTTTTTATGGTTGTTGTTTACTTTGGTTGCATGGTTAAGATTAATTAATGTTGATAAATGTTTTAATTGGAGAACTAATTCACCCCCCTCTTAGTTATCTTTGTGGACTATTATTTCTAGAAATTGGTATCAAAGAATTAGGTCCTTGAAGATAAAGTTTAACAAATTTAGGAGATCCATGTTGAACATATTCTAAAAGGATAGTACAACATTTGATGGAACAAATTATGACAGCTGGAAGGAAAAGATTAAGATAGATCTTCTATGTATGGGTCCAAGATATTAGATCTTGAAAAAAATTTAGAAAATACAATTATTGCTAAAAGAGCACTAGAAACTTGTACTAAGGATGAAAGTTAATTTTTCATGTGTAGCATGAGAGCTAGAGAAGCACTATTGATTGCACTTCCTAAAATTGAGTACAACCAAGTAAAAACACTTGATACTTCTCATACGATTTAGAAAGCTTTGGAAAATAGTTTTGAAGGTGATGAACATTCTAAGAAATTTAGGCTACAAAGCTAGACTTGTGCATTTAAAGATGCTAAAATGGTGGAAGATGAATCTATAAGAACATATGTAGGAAGAATATCATAAATTATTGCAGGTATCAGATCTTAAGGAGGAACCAAGGAAGATGATGAGGTGATCTAGAAGATATTGAAGAGTTTAATGCCACTATTCAAGAAAGTAGTTCAAATGATACAATTGTTGATCTCTTGTGCTAAAGATTTCACCAAGGAAATGTTACTTGGGAGAATTGAAGTAGTTAAGAATGAGCCTAGACAGTCTAGAGAATTGTCCAGAATAGAGACAACTTTCAATGTCCTAAACATTCAACCGAGTCTATCAAGGAGTACAAGTGCTAAAGGAGATTTTGTTAGTAGTAGCAGATCTGATAAGGATAGAAAGATATAAGGAGTAGCCCTTCTAGTAAGAAGAGAAAAAGATGGTAAGAAAATCTTTAAATGTTGGACTTGTAATGAGTTTGGTCATTATGCATCTAAGTGTCCTAAAAGAGAGAAAAAGTATAAATGAAAGTTCAAACCCAGAAGAGATAGAGATTGTTTCTATGCCAATGAAGAAGATGATTTTGATAAACAAGCAATAAGTACTAGTGATGATGAAATAGGATTTGTAGATATTAAAGAAGAAAGTCCAGAGAAAATGGCTTTGGTATCATAGGTTGAAAATAAATTTGATTGAAAAATTGATAGTGGTTGTTCACATCATATGAATGGTGATATGAACATGTTTGTTGACTTGAAAAGTTATGATGTAGGTACTGTTAGAGTTGGAAACAATGCAACTTTCCATGTTAAAGGTATTGAATCTATAACTCTTGATGGTAAGAATAACACTAAGGATGTATATTTTGTTGATGGTTTGAAACACAATCTTTTGAGTGTTGGACAACTAGTGGATAAAGGTTATCAGTTATAGTTCATAGAGAAGACATGCATGATCAAAGATAAAGATGAGAAGGTAATTGTAATAGGAAATAGATCTAGAGGTAATATATTTCAGCTAAATCCCACTAAAATGATATTTTTGATTGCAAATGTAGATGACGGTTGGTTATGACATAAGAGGTTTTGTCATGTAAACTTTGACAACATTGTGACAACTAGTAATATGTTTGTAGTTAGAGATTTTCCTAAGATAATAAAGCCTACTAACACAATTTGCAAGGAGTGTGTATTGGCAAAGCATACTAGAACTTCTTTTCCCAACAAGAAATTTTCTACTACAGAAAAGTTAGAGATTGTACACATAGATCTTAGTGGTCCCACAAAGACTAAAGGATTATATGGTGAAAGGTACTTTATGACTAGTGTTAATGACTTTTACAAAATGATGTGGGTTGCATTTCTTAAAGAAAAATCTGAGGCATTTGATAGGTTCAACATATTCAAGAATAGAGTTGAGAATGAATCAACTATGAAGATTAAATGTTTAAGATTAGGTAGAGGAGGATAATTTACTTGAAATTAGTTTAATATATTTTGTGAAACCAATGGAATCAAAAGACAATTTTAAGCTCCTAGAACCCTTGAACAAATTCACATTGCAGAAAGAAGAAATGGGTCAGTAACAGAAGCATCAAGAGCTATGTTAGCTAAGAATGATGATTCCAAGATGTTTTGGAGAGAAGCTATGAATACAACAGTCTACACTATGAATAAAGTGCAAGTCAAGAAAGATACAGACAAGACCCCTTATGAACTATGGTTTGGTCACTCACCTACAGTTAAGTATTTTAGAATTTTTGTCAGCAAATGTTATATCAAAAGAGATGACGATGTTGGTAAATTTGATGCTAGAAGTGATGAAGGTATGTTTCTTGGTTATTCATTGAAAAACATAGCTTATAGATGTTATAATATGAGAACAAAGAGTATTGTTGAAAGTGCAAATGTAAGAGTTGATGAGAAATTTAGGATACAAGAATAGTTGACTACATTTTTGATGATGAGAATGTTATTATTACTAAACCAAGGAATGATGAAGTATTATTTGAGGCTAATAGTGATTTTTAGAATTAAGGAGAGCAAAGGTAGGAACAAAGTTTGGAACCTAGAACAAAAATAAGAGTTGAGATAATAACTCCTACTTCTAGTAAGAATATGACAAAGAATCATCCACCAGAGAAGATCATCGGTATCAGAGCTAAATGTGTGATGAAAAGAAGCAGAATCAATGAATAAATATGTCTAATATCTCAAGTAAAACCAAAGAATGAATATGAGGCATATAAATATGACTATTGGAAGCAAGCTATGAAAGAAGAATTGGATCAAATAGTGAAGAATGAGACATGGGAATTGGTCCCTAGACAAGAAAATAAGCATGTGATAGGAACACAATGGGTATTCAGGAAAAAGATGAATGAACAAGGTGAAGTTGTAAGGAAAAAAGAAAGATTGGTACATAAAGGTTACTCACAGTAAGAAGGAATAGACTATGCAAAAACCTATCCTCTTATGGTAAGAATTGAAGCAGTAAGGTTATTCTTAGCCTATGCAACACATAAGAAATTCAAAGTGTATCGGATGGATGTCAAGTCAACATTTATGAATGGAGAACTTGAAGAAGAGGTATACATAGAACAACCTAAAGGTTTTCCTTTAACTGATGAAAAGCACATGGTATGCAAATTAAAGAAAGCATTGTATGGCTTAAAATAAGCACATAGAACCTGGTATGCAATGTTGGAAAAACATTTGACAAAACTTGGATTTAGGAAAGGTATGGCAAATAGTAATCTATTCTAGAAAGAAATAGATGATGGATTGATGATTTTGGTAATATTTGTTGATGATATCATATTTGGAGGAGATGATAATGAAAGTGACAAGTTTGCAGAAGAAATGAAGAAGGAATTTGAAATGAGTATGATAGGAGAGATGAAATACTTCCTAAGATTACATATTGTGTAGGATAAAGAAGGAATATTTATTTCTCAGAGTAAATATTTGAAAGATCGATTGAAAAGGTTTCATCAAAGTAAATATTTGAAAGATCAATTGAAAAGGTTTCATTTGGAAACATGTAAACTAAATGGAACACCTATGATAACTAGACACAAGTTATCTAAAAAGGATGAGACACGTACTATTGAGCAGAAGAAGTACAAACCTTTGATTGAAGGACTACAATATATAACTCACACAAGGCCTAATATAGCAAATGCAGTGGAATTGTTATAAGATTACAAGCTGATCCTAGAGAAGCACATTATGTAGTAGTTAAAAGGATATTTAGATATCTAAAGGGAACACCAGAGTTCAGATTGTGGTATGATAGATCTAATGATTTTAATTTATATGTTTATACTGATGTTGATTGGGTAGGCAATATGGATGATAGAAAGAACACCAGTGGTGGAGCTTTCTTTCTTGGAGAAAGATTGGTTTCTTCATTAAGTAATAAGTAGGGCTGTATCTCACATAGTAAAACAATGGTACAATATGTTGCAGCAACAAATAGTTGTAATTGAGTTGTTTGGATGAAGCAGATGCTAAAGTATGTAAGGGTAGAATTCAGTAAACCCATTGTTATACATTGTGATAACACAGGCATAGCAAATATGTCTAAGAATCAAGTGTTGCATTCTATGACTAAGCACATTTCTATCAAATATAACATGTTGAGAGAGAAAGTTGTAGGAAACAAAATCATATTAGAGTATGTAAGAACCAAAGAGTAGATTGCAATTATTTTCACCAAGCCTCTTCCCAAAAAGAATTTTGAGTATTTGCGAGGTATGCTAGGGGTTATGCACCTACATTAGAGTTGATGATGCAAGAATGCAGCAGTTCATTGATATAGAGCACTATTGTTTGTCTAGACTGAATATTGATGCTTCTTGTATGGGGAAGTATTTGTGATGGAAAGAGTCATCGAGGGCTCTTAATAGATGTTGTTTTGAACAATGTCTTTGGACACTTGAGAAATTCAAAGATAGTTTTTGTAGAGATAGATGGTTTCTAAAACCTTTGACATTGATGTCAATGGGGGAGAGATTATAACATGAAAAATAGTTTGATATAAAGTACATTGAGGTATATAAATGGGGGAGAATGATTGATGAAGAGGATTTGAAAAGAAAGGATAATAGTCTTTAACAGTTGAATAGTTTGATATAGAGTACATTGAGGTATATCAATGGAGGAGAATGATTAAGGAATAGGATTTGAGAAGAAAGGATAAGAGCCTTTAACGGTTGGTATTCTTGGAGCTAGATGTTTTTCATCTATGTTGACATTAATGCCAAAGGCAGAGATTTTTGGAAGCATGAATGTTGATGATACTTCTATGGGGGAGTATTGTAGAAACATGATTAAATCATTATCATGATGATATGTTACATTCATGATTGTGTTTGTCATTGATGTCAACATAGCAATTTTCTATGGTATTTGACAAAAGAATAGCGGTAAAGATCAAGTTGGTACAGATAGATCATTGAATATTTTCAATAGCAAGGTTAAAGGGATATACTATTAAGTGTATAGTATATGTAGTTAACCTCAAAAGCATAAGATATTAAGTCTGGAAGAAGTTATTCAAGTTTTGGTGAAGACTATTTTGAGATAGAGTTTATAGAAGCATGCTCTGGTCAACTTGTTATATCTCTTAGAAAATTTGTTATTCTGAGAAGCAAGGTTAAAGGCATGTAGAAGACATGTTGGTGGTGATATGGCTAAGCACGCTCATCATAATATTAGATGTACGAAAAGTTACTCAAGTTACAAGGTGACATATTAATGTTATTGCTAGGTATAACGTGTTCTTAATGAGGTCCTATAATAATTGATTAAGAAGGTGTAATAGCTGACTCAGGGAATTATTTTTATAGATTTGGTATAAAGGCAGGAAATTTTCCTTTGTTATGTATGAATGAATGAATGATTGCATAAAGAAAAAAGAGCAAAATAAAAGAGAAAAAAAATTGATATGTGAGGATAAGAAAAACAGAGTGAAGTTGGAGAAAACTTCATTGCCAAGGTTTTATTTTGAGATTCGAGGTTTGATATTTGGATTTGAGGTTTGTAACCTAGTGTACAAGGTTTGAAAATAATTGGTCTAATTGATATGATAGAGGAAAGAGGTTAAAGCAAATTATGAACAATTATTCTACAAGGAATAATTGAGAGATCAGTTGGACAATGAAGTTCAATGGTCTTGCTGCAGAATTTGTTTGGATAGTGGGTCCTTCTACCTTCTACAACTCCTAATAGAGTTGGCACAATTCCTAATAGGGTTGGAATCTCCTAACAGGGATTTAGAGTCTCCTAACAAGGACTCTTATGTACTGAATGAGTTTATAGACTCCTAATAGGGTCCATCCTCTAGCAAGGAATATATATATATATATATATATATATATATATATATATATATATATATATATATATATATAAAAGAGCATAAGTATATCTTTGTGGGCATCATTCCCACTAAGATCTTCCCTTTGATCAAAGGTTTCCCTAGTTAAAAAATCTAGTTTAATTATGTATATGCATCTTGTTGTGGTTGTTGTTTACTTTGGTTGCATGGTTAAGATTAATTAAGCTTGACAAATGTTTTAATTGGATAACTAATTCACCCCCACCCCACTCTTAGTTATCTTGGTGGGCTATTATTTATAACAAATAAATCTTTAGACCCAAAACAACCAAGATATCCACCATAATGCAAAAAAGAAAAAAATGAATGGGATGTGCCTAGAGAAAAATATGGAAAATAGAATGTCTCAAGATATGTCTCCTGAAGTGCAAAATAGAACCTCTAAATTGCACCATCTTGATGAGCCCAAAATTAACTTTTTGATGATATCTCATTTGTAAAAAATAGAGCTTGGATGAGCAAGTTATGACCAAAAAACCATAGGTAGGTAAAAAAAGAGATGGAAGGGCGAAATAAAAAATCATTACCTCAAGGTTTGTGCCAAAATGAACTGAAAAGTGTGCCCATCAGTACAAAAAATTACCTTAATTTTTGTGCCAAATTATATTGATTTTCATAGAAAAGTGCCTCAATATGAGTAAATACTTTATTACTCTAACAACTCCCTCATAAGATTAACATCAAAATTAATGCTAACAATCTCCTCCTTTGAAATTAATGGAAACATAAATGAAAAAAACATCTGAGTTCCATGAAAACCAAATATGTTTGTTGCAACTACTCCCCCATTCATGATGTCCATGAATATCATCAGTATTGTAACCATCATATTTTTAGATCCTCTTGATCAATTAACTCACTCTCTCATAGGAAAATCTCTTCCTCATAAATATTCTTCTCCCATTGACATCAATCAATCATGTGTTACTCTCCTCCATTGATATTATACAAGAGTGTTTTTCATGTATTACTCTCCTCCAAACATACATATGCAAATGATGTTTTTCATGTGCTACTCTCCCCTATTTACATCAATGAAAAAGGCACCATTATGTTAATTCAAATACATAAGATATGCAATAAGCTCAAGTGTCCAAAGATAGTGTTAAATACCAATTATTAAGAATCCTTCATGTCTCAACTCAAACATGAATACTCCCCCATAGAGGAAGCATCAAGTAACCAATCCAGATAAAGAATAGTGTTCTATTATCATTGGACTAATGCACTCTTTGCATTGAATACTCAAAAGTAGGCTAGGGCATAACCCCAAGCATACCTCTCAAGTACTCAAATTTATCCTTTGACAAAGGTTTTCTAAATATGTCTAATATCTACTCCTTTGTACTCACATAATCCAGTTTGATTTGTTTTATTGCAAATTTCTCTCTCAAAAAGTGATAATTAATAGATACATGCTTTGTCTTTGAATGTAAAACATGATTCTTTGACATAATCACTATACTTGTATTATCATAATGTATAATAATAGGCTTTGTAAACTCAATTCCAATATCCTTCAACATTTGTTTCATCCAAACAATATAATTATAACTTTTTTTTGGTGCTACATACTCTTCTTTTTCCATGCTCTGTGAAATACCATCTTGTTTCTTGCTTGGCCAAGAAACCAATCTTCCTCTAGGAAAAATGATCCACCACTTTTAATTTTTCTGTCATCCATACTTCCTTTCGAATTTGCATTAGTATACGCCTATAAGGTAAACTCATTTGATCTAGCATTCCATAATCCAAAATGAAGTGTACCCTTCAAATATCTAAAAATTCATTTCACTTCTACATAATGTGATTCTCAAGGATCTACTTTAAAACTTGCCACAATACTAACCCCATTAGCTATAGCAACAGTGTAGAAGAACCTAGTCAAAGCCTCTCTTTCTCAATTTAATTTCTATTTGGAGTTTTGGCTTGTATAGACTCTAGACAAGTTAGGAGTGTGAGTGAGTTTGGACCTTTTAAAGTTCATCTCTTTGTTTGAGTTGTTCCTAGGTGAAGTTTCCCTCTTAGGTGGTTTTGGTGTGTGTGTGTGTGTGTGAGTGTAGCTTGTGTTAGGGGTCATGGGTATAGGACCATGAAAGCATGAGAAAGATATGGTTTGTAAACCATCTTGTCCTTGATTATGGTTTTATATTCTATTGCATGTATTGGATATCCTAACATGTCATTTGGATTAAGAAAGGGAGAAGCTATCAAAAAGATGTCAATTGTGTTACAATTGTGCAAAAGTTGTCAATAAGTGAAAATGGAAAAGATCATGCAAATTGATTTCCTAGAGGCTAAATCATGCCTAGAAATAATTAAGGGATAAAATTAGATAGGTTTGGTAGTTCCCAAGTAAAGGAAAGAAAAAATTCTCAAAATGCAAAAAGTTGTCCAAGTTGTGCAATTTTTGGACAAGTTGCTTGACAACTTTTTGGCAAAAAGTTGCAAAATGCAAGAAAGAGGTTGGTAGTTAGTCCAACTGCCTACAACCTCTTTGGGAGCTTATAAAACCATGAAATAAACACATATCGAGGATTAGGAATGATAATAAACAATTTTTTGCAATTAGATCTATGATTTCTAGTTTAGTTTTAACAGTTTTTGAGGTTTTTGATTGCCTGTACAGAACAATGGATTGAAGATTTCATTCTAGTGTTGGATCTTTGTTTTTCATGTTGTTATAGTACATTTCCATTTTGGTTGCAAGTTTTTAGGTATTCATTTAAGTAGGTTTTTAAATTTATTTATAAATTTCCTATGTGTTGGCTCAATTTTGACTCACTGCGCAATAATGGCTCCCCCATGAGTTCCTACCATGAGTTCTTCATGTCTTTATGGGAAATGGGAGTGGAGCCTATGTACATAGTTTTTGGGGCCTTGGAAAGTGTGTTAATCAATTTAAATGTGATGTCCTAGGAAAGTCTTTGATACTTGGTTAGGTGATCATAGCAGAGAAAGGAAAGATTTGAGGTTTTAAGGTGAGGAATGCTTCAAACCAAGTGTTGCAAAAGGAGGAGGGGTGAGTCATATCACTATATTCCAAAGGAGAAGGCT
Organism: Cupressus sempervirens; assembly: GCA_028749045.1. NCBI lineage: Eukaryota > Viridiplantae > Streptophyta > Pinopsida > Cupressales > Cupressaceae > Cupressus > Cupressus sempervirens. The sequence continues at coordinate 223,987,781 of CM053788.1, forward strand.
TCATGAAAGGTTTTGTTGAGGAAATGATAAGATCCTAGTCAAACCTACCATACATGTTATGAAGCCCTTAAATATAGGCATAAAAGTTGATTTTAGATGTACAAATAGCAAAAGGAGAGGAAAAATGTTCTTGAAGAAGTTCTAGAAGAAATAAAGACCAAACTCGAAGAAGTTTCTAAGGCATCCAAGGAGAAAGACCAAGAAGGTGAAAGTAACAATAAGGGTAAAGAAAAGATGGATGAGGAAGATCTTATTCATAAACTAGACCCTCACATAAATGAAGAGCCATTCCTAAAATCCATCAAAGCATTAGGTGGAAAGGCCCTAGAAGCAGTCCCTTTTTTTAGTGGGAAGATGGACCCTAAATTGGTAATGGAGTGGATTGAAGGGATAGAGATCCACTTTGAGTGTGAAGGTAAGAGTGAAGCACAAAGAGTCAAGGTAGCCAAATCTAGGCTAAGGGGATCAACCCTAACATGGTGGAAGTACCTCCAAGAAGAGATGGAAAAAGTGAGAAAGAAGCCCATTGCAAATTGGAAAGCCATGGTAACAAAGGTGAAGGTACAATACTTACTAGGAAACTATGAGGTTTAGTTAAACAAGAAGAGGCAAAGTTTGAAGCAAAAGGACATGGATGTGGCAACTTACACTGAAGAGTTTCAAAAGTTGTGTTTAACGTCAAGAGTACAAGAAGATGAGCCTATCAAAGTGGCTAGGTATATAGGAGGATTGAATGGAGCATACAAGAAGATATCAATCAATGGACTCCTATAATAGTCGATAAATGCTTCCAACTTGCTTTTGAGATGGAAGAGAAGACTAAAAAGAAGGAAGACTCTTCAGAGGTAGAGGTAAGGATAGAGATGGAAGAGCTTGAAACTATAGTGGAAGAGGATTAGAGTATAGGTTAGAAGGAGACATTAAAGTTACTAAACAAAAAGAAGGAAGTTTAGGAAGAGGAGGTTTCAACAGGGGTAGAGGCTCTAACACTACTTGGAGAGGGAGGAGGAGAAACCAAGGAAGAGGATCCTATTTTTCCATCGTGAAGTGTTATCATTGCAATCAACTAGGAAACCCTATATATAGGTGCCCTAAAAAAGGCTCAACTTCCCAAGGAAGCACAAAAAGGATCAACTATGTACAAGAGGAATCTAGTAGCAACAAAAAATACTCTAAGGTACCCTAAGATCAGAGGAAAGGGAGAGCCTAATGATAATAAGAACCTTGATCAAGGAGCCAATCAAAGAAGAACCAAGTAAGAGGAGAGCACTCTTTGGGATCAAATGAAAGGTCATGGGAAAGGTGTGTAGAGTCATCATTGACTTAGGCTCAACTAATAACCTAATTAGTAAAGAGACAAATTGACAAGCTCAAGTTCAAAATAATCCCTCATGCCAATCCATACAAGGTCACATGGATCGATAAAGGACATTATATTCTTGTTGGAGAACAAGCATGGGTAGAGTTCACCATAGGGAGATACAAGAACATAGTATTATGTGATATTCTTTCCATGGATGCATGCCACCTTCTACTTGGAAGGCCATGGAAATTTGATAATCAAGCCATGCATGATGGAACTAAAAATTCCTACTCATTCAAGAAGGATGGGGTGATTTTCAAGATCCAATCCTTTTTAGAAGAAGGAGAGTTGAAGACCTCAAGTCCAAGTGTGCTCATGGTTGGTGAGAGTGAGTTCTTGAAGACCCTAGAGGAAGGAGATGGAGTTAGGTTTGCATTGGTTTTATAACCTAAGGAGGAAGTTACTGCCAAAAAAATAGAGATACCAAGGGAAGTACAAGAATTGCTTGAAGAGTACAAAGACATTATTAGTGATGGGAAACCTACTACCCTAACCCCTAAGAGACTTGTTAGCCACAAAATAGACTTTATCCCAAGAGCTACCCTACCTAAAAAATCATCCTATAAGATGACCCCTCAACAAAATGAGGAAATTTCCAAACAAATCCAAGAGCTCCCAAACTAAAGCCTAATTAGGAAAAGCATTAGCCCATCTGTAGTCCCTACTATTTTAGCACCTAAGAAAGGAGGAACTTGGAGACTTTCTACAGATTCTAGAGCCATAAATAGGATCACCATTAGGTATAGGTTCCCAACACCTAGAATTGAAGACCTAATGGATTGCTTAGGGAAGGCAACATATTTCACCAAGATAGACCTAAAAAGTGGCTACCACCAAATTAGGATAAATGAAGGGGATGAATGGAAAATAACCTTAAAAAATAGAGATAGTTTGTATGAATGGCTTGTGATGTCATTTGGTCTATCCAATGCTCCATCTACTTTTATGAGGCTGATGAAGAAGGTATTGGTAGATTACACTAGTAATTTTCTTGTTGTCTATTTAGATGACATCTTAATTTTTGGAAAACTTAAAGAAGATAATATTAATCATTTACAAATTATTTTTAAGAATATGCATGAAGAAAAGATAATTATCAATTTGGAGAAGTGTGACTTCGTAAAGTAGGAGCTAGTTTATCTTGGCTTTTTTTTTTTGTCTCAAGGTAACCTCAAAATGGATCAAGAGAAGGTAGAAGCCATTCTAAGTTGGCCTACTCCTAAGAGTACATTAGATTTAAGAAGCTTCCATGGTTTGGCATAGTATTATATGAATTTTATCAAACATTTTAGTGGCATATGTTCTCCTATGTTGGATACAATCAAGTGAGGCATGAAAAAAAAGTTTCATTGGACTCCACAAGTTGATCATGGTTTTGAGACAGTCAAAAAGAAGATAACAGAACTACCTACACTAGTACTTCCTAGCTTTGACAAACTTTTCCAAGTGAAATGTGATGCCACTAATGTAGCTATTGGGGCTATTCTAAGCCAAGAAGGAAGACGAGTGGCTTTTCATAGCGAGAAGATCAATGATGCCAAAAGGAAGTACTCTTCCTATGCTAGAGTTGTATGCTCTAGTCCAATCCCTAAGAAAATGGAGGTACTAATTTCTTCCAAAGGAGTTTTTTGTGTATTCAGACAACTAAGCTCTCATTTTCCTTAATTCTCATGACAAAATTAGCAACAAACATATGAAGTGGGTTGAGTACCTACATGCCTACACATTTACCATCAAACAAAAGAAGGGGGTGTAGAATAAGGTAGCTAATGCATTAAGTAGGAGACTCCTCATAGTCCAAGAAATCCAACTACAATGTATATGCATTGAAAGCTTCAAAGACCTATATGCTAATGATGAAGATTTTTCTCAAATTTACAAGGTATGCAAGGAATTCAAAAATAACTTCCATGGTGAGTTTTCTAATTATAGATTGCAGAATGATCTATTATTTAAGGGAAATCAAATTTGTGTCCCTAGAAGGTCAATGAAGGAAAATTTAATCCAAGAGAAGCATAATGGGGCACTTAGTGGTCATTTTTGAGTCAATAAGACTCAAGAGTTAGTCACTAGGTTCTATTTTTGGCCTATGATGACTAGTGATATTAGATAATATTTTTAGGGTTGCATAGTGTGCCAAAAATCAAAGGGAAAATCCTAAAATGATGGTCTTTACCAACCACTTCCAATCCCTATCAGGCCATGGGAGTGTATAAGTATGGATTTTGTAGTTGGTCTACCAAGGAAAAGGCAAGGATATGATCAAATTTATGTAATTGTTGATAGGTTTAGTAAGATGACCCATTCTGTACCTTGCAAGACCATACATGATGCTTGTCAAATTTCTCTTTTTTTTTTAAAGAGGTGCTTAGGATTCATGGTCTACCTATGAGCATTGTCTCAAATAGGGACACCAAATATATGAGTCACTTTTGGAAAACACTATAGAGAAGGCTTGGGACTAAGTTGTCTTTTGGATCTTCCTATCACCTAGAGACTGATGGCCAAATAGAGGTGACTAATAGGAGTCTTGGAAACATACTATGGTGTCTCACAAAGGAGTATGGGTGAACATAACACCAACTCATTGGGCAAGCTGAATATGCTTACAATGATTGAGCAAATAGATCCACAGGTAAGAGTCCATTTGACATAGTTTATGGTTTGCATCCTAGAGGGGTTTTTGAGTTGAGATAATTGAAGGATGGAGCCCTAAGTAGTGGCGATGATGAGGAATTTTTCCAATCCATGAGGGAAGTCCATGAAAGGGTCAGGAAGAAACTAATTGAAAATACTAATAAATTAAAGCAAAAGGTGGATGCCTCAAAGAAGGAGTTACAATTTCAGATAGGGGATATTGTAATTGTGCACTTGAACAAACACATATTTCCCAAATGGATACCACACAAGCTCCAAATGAGAAGGTTGGATCCTTGCAAAGTACTTTCCAAATATGGGAACAATGCTTATAAGGTTGAGTTTCCTGTAGATCTAGGTTTGTCACCAGTCTTCAATACTAAATATTTAATTTCCTACAAAGGTCCTATCCAAGATGTTGATAAGAGTCTCCAAATCACATAAGACATATCATACCTCCACCTAAGGCCTCCTCCACCCCTACAAGTAGATAGGATACTAGATTCAAGAGTCTACAAATAAACTAGGAAGAAGAACTAATTAGAACATCTTGTCAAATGGCTTGGCAAGCATGATGCTGATACTACTTGGATTAGAGAGACATATTTTAAAAGTTTTGGAATTGACCTCAACTTTCTCAATCCAAGGATGGATTAACTTCTATTTGTTTGGGTGAGTATGGTGCAGGAGCACCTATTCAAAGCCTCTCTTTCTCAATTTGATTTCTAGTTGGATTTTTGGCTTGTACCAACTCTAGAAAAGTTAGGAATGTGAGTGAGTTTGGATATTTTCAAGGTCATCTCTTTATTTGAGTTAATCCTAGGTGAAGTTTCCCTCCTAGGTGGTTTTGGTGTATTTATGAGTGTAGCTTGTGTTAGGGGTCATGGGCATAGGACTATGAAAGCATGAGGAAGGTATGGTTTGTAAACCATCTTTTCCTCCATGATTTTTTTTAATCATATTGCATGGATTGGATCTCCTAACATGTCATTTGGAGCAAGAAATGAAGAAGATGTCAATTGTGCTACAATTATGCAAAAGTAGTCAATAAGGCAAAAATGGGAAAAAAATCATGTAATTTGATGTCTTGGAGGCTAAATCATGCCTAGAAATCATTAAGGGATCAAAGTAGATAGGTTTGGAAGTTACCCAGTAAAGGAAAGCAAAAATTCTCAATGATGCAAAAAGTTGTCAATATTGTGCAATTTTTGGAAAAGTTGCTTGACAACTTTTTGATAAAAAGTTACAAAATGCAAGAAAGAAATTGGTGGTTAGTCCAATTTCCTAGAACCTCTTTGGGAGATTATAAAACCATGAAATAAACAAATCTTAAGGTTTGGGAACAATAATCAACAATTTTGTGCAATTAGATGCATGATTTCCAGTTCAAGTTTAACAGTTTTTGATTGCCTGTATGAAAAAATGGATCAAAGCTTTCATTATAGTGCTGGATATTTATTTTTCATGTTTTTATAGTACTTTTCCATTCAGGTTGCAAGTTTTTAGGTATTTATTTAAGTAGGTTTTGAAATTTATTTGTAAATTTCCTATGTGCTAGTTCAGTTTTGATTCTCTGTGCAATAATGGCTCCCCCATGAGTTCCTACTATGAGTTCTTCATGGATTTAGGGGAAATGGGAGTGCATCCTATGCACATTGTATACATATTTTTTGGGACCCTAGAAAGTGTGTTAAGGAATTTAAATGTGATGCCCTAGGAAAGTCTTTGATACTTGGTTAGGTGATCACAACAAAGAAAGGAAGTATTTGAGGTTTGAATGTGAGGAATGCTTCAAAAAAAGTGTTAAAGAAGGAGGAGGGGTGAGTTATGTCACAATATGCCAAAGATGAAGGCTTCATGACAATTTTTTTTGACAGAATGATTAGACCATAGTTAGCCTTGCCATACATGTTATACAACCCTTAAATATAGGCAAAAAAAATTCTTTTAGGTGTATAGATAGCTTGGAAACATGAGACCCACAAAATCCTTTAGTTTTTCCAAAAGGGTACTCAAAACCATAGTTTTTTTGCCACCTTATTTAGAGAAAATTAGGATTGAAGTCCAAAAACTCAAGTTGGAGGGCTAATTCTAGGGGCCCTATTTTTGGCAGTTTTGGAGGAGTGAGGAACTTGAAGGAAACATGTAAAACTTGTGTTCAAAAGGATAGGAGAAGCCTTAAATCACTTTTAAGAGCCCCTCACTCTAAAAGGTTGAGAAAAATGATCAAGAAAAACTAAGTCAACAAGTTTGCTTGAAGAGACATTTGGAGAAGGAAGGAAGTAAAGCCATTGGTGTAAGTAGGTAGTGAGTAATAAGATGATAGGGTAGAAATAATCTAGAGATTAAGGAATCAAAGGAACTCTAATAGGCTAAGATAAATCCTAATAAATTCCTTGAGAAATTAAGGACTAAAGGAGAAAACTACCCTAGCATTACATCAATCAGGTTTAGTGTGTGTCAAGTGTTGCGGTCCTATAATCATAGACCTATACATTTTTATGTTCAACCATTCATTTTTTCTAAATTTTTTTTGATAGTTTACCATAGGTGTTCCAATAGGTTTACAACTCTCCAAACCAAATCTTTTCAACAAGCCTTTCAAATACTTAGTTTGTGATAAAAAAAACCATCACTGTTTTGAACAATCTGCAATCCTGAGAAATACTTCATCTCACTAATCATAGTCATATCATTTTCCTTCATTTCTACTACAAATTCTTCACTTTCTTCATCATCACCTCCAAATATTATGTCATCCAAAAACACTTCAACAATTAGTAAGCCATTTTCAATATCCTTCAAATATTAATTACTATATGTAGTACCTTTAGCAAATCCCAAATTTGCCAAATATTTAGCCAATCTCACATACCATGCTTTAGGTGATTGTTTCAATCCATATAATGCTTTCTTCAACTTACAAACCATATAATTTCTTGTTAATTTGATATGCCAAAAACATTTGAACTACATCTATTCTTGCAACAGGTGAAAATGTTTCCTCATAATGAATACCTTCTTATTATGAATAGCCTTTACATGCCAATCTCACTTTGTTTCTTACAGCCTCACCTTGTTCATTAATATATATTTTTTGAATACCCACTTAGTTCTAATAAAATTCTTATCCTTAGGTCTAGGAACCAATTCCCATGTAGTATTCTTTTCAATCTGATAAAGTTCTCTCATAGCCTTAATCAAAAAGTCATCTTTACTAGCTTCAGCAGTACTTTTAGGTTTAACTTGATAAATCAAACATAATTCTTCATGCACCTTATTCCTTGTCATAACTCCTTTGTCTTTGCTTCCAATAATTTGATTAACAAGGTAATTCTTTATCAAATTCCTATAGGTGTTACTGGTTCAACTCTCATTTTATCTTTAAGTTCAATCCTAGGATCTTTGCTCTAATCCACTATCTATACTTCATTCTTCTAGTTAGTGTTAGTCTCATAAAATAACTCGACATTCTCTTGGTTAGCCCTTGGATTAGTCCCTTCATCAGAATTGTAATCAAGAATTCTTTCCTAAATTCTAAACTTCTCACCCACTTGAATATTTGTGCTCTCAATAATTATTTTAGTTCTCTAATTAAAACATCTACAAACCTCTCTTTCAAATGAATAACCAAGAAACATACCTTCATTAATTCTTGAATCAAACTTTCCAATGTAATCTTCTCTCTTAATGTAACACTTACTTCCAAAGTTTCTGAAATACTTAAGTGATGGTGCATGTCCAAACCATAGTTCATAGGGTGTCTTACCAGTACCATATATGATTCATACTCTATTCATGGTGTATACTATTCTATTAATTTCTTCTCTCCAAAATATCCTTGTCACATTATTCTCAAACATCATAGCTCTTGATGCCTCTATTACATATATGTTTCTCCTCTTTGTGATACCATTATGTTTAGGTGTCTTTAGGGTTGAAAGCTATCTTTTGATGCCATTTAATTCACAAAAAATGTTAAATACATTTGAAGTAAAGTATCCTCCTCTTCAGATCTCAAATATTTAATCTTTAATCCACATTCATTTTCAACTCTATTCTTGAATATCTTACACTTCTCAAATGCTTTAGATTTATCTCTAAGAAATGCTACCCACATCATTCTAGTGAAATCATCAACAAGAGTCATGAAATATCTCTTACTAGAGAAAGCACTTGTCTTTGTAGGACCTCTCAAATATGTGTGTATGATCTCCAACTTTGTAGATGCAGTGAAGTTCTTTCTTGGAAATAAGATATTCTTCTGCTTTGTCATAACATACTCCTTACATACCATGTTAGGTCTTCATAATCTTAGGAAAATTTCTAACAAAAAGTGTAGTACTAATCTTCACAATGTTATCAAAGCTTATATGATAGAACCTCTTATGCCATAACCAACTGTCATCAAAATTAGCAAATAAGAATTTAATCTCAGTAGGATTCAACTAAAAAACATTATCTCTTGTCCTTGTACTAGTACCAATTAACTCCATCTTTATCTTTGATAATGTATGTATTCTTTGTGAATTTCAATTGATATCTCTTGTCAACTAGTATCCAACACTCAAAAGATTATGTTTCAAACCATTAAAAAAGTAAACACCATGAGTTTTAGTCTTTATATCAAGAGTAATAGATCTTTTTCCCTTAATATCACAAGTTGCATTGTTTCCAATTCTAACAATTCTAGCATCATAGTTATTGAATTCAATGAAATTGTTCATATCTCTAGTCATATGATGAGAACAAACACTATCAATAATAGAATTATATTTCTTATTTTCACCCTATGATACCAATTATCTTTCTTCCCTAACTAATTAATTTTTCTAGGACTTTCTTCCTTAAGAGCAACAAATCCTATTTCATCACTTTCACTATACAAACTTTCCATGCAATCATCTAATTCCTCATCATTATCAAATGGAAATATCCTTGGCTTATACGGCTTCTTCTTATAAATTCTTTACCTTTTAGGAAACTTATAAGAATAATGACCATACTCATTACATGTCCAACATTTAAAGAATTTTGTATCTTTAGGTTATTTCTGGATAAGTAGGGAAGGGCCTTCCTCAATCTTCTTGTCTTCTCTTATTTTCCTTGGCTTCTACTAGCATAATCTCCACTTTTACTCACACTTCTTATGAATTTGGATCAAACACTTAATGCACTAAAATAAGTCTCAATTCTAGGCAATTCTCCATTTTGTCTCATTCCTATGTCAACTAATTCCAATCTTCCAAGAAGAGTCTCTCTTGTTAATTTAGTGTGTGCAAGGTATAACATGTTCAATCATATGTGCTATATGTAGATTCCAAAATTTTCAAGATCTTCCATATAATTTAATATTCATCCTACTTTCCATAAAAGCCTTAATTCCTACAACAATCTTTGATATTCTACCAAGGTAGCTTCTTATAGATTCATCTTCCATCATTTCAGATTCTTGAAACAAACATATCCAATTATACAATCTAACCTTTATAGCATGCTAATCACCTTCAAATATAGATTCCAAAGCTTTCCAAATCTCATGATCCATATTTAAAGATCTTATCTGGCTATACTCATTTTTAGGAAGATCTATCAAAAGTGCTTCTCTAGCAAGCATATTCCACATAAACAAATCTCTCTGACCTTCATTACATTCTTCAAGCTTATCTTCTTTAACTACTTGCTTCCTAATCTTAATGATGAACCAATATCATGGACATATGCATATAAAATGTGTCTTTATTTTCTCCTTCCAACTGTCATAGTTAACTTCATCAAAATTTAGACTTTCTTTTCTAAAATGATTTGATATAGAACTCATTAAAATGTTAATCTTTTCCTTCAAGGACTTGATGCTTTGATACTAATTATTAGAAAGTAAACTCCACCAAGAAAATTGAGAGGGGGGATGAATAAATTATTAGTTTAAAACAACCCTCAATATCCTTATTAGATCCAGAACATGTAAATAATAGATGCAACAACCAAAGAAAGATAAACATACACAATAACACCATATTGGTTAACTAGGGAATCCATTGATTAGAGGGAAAGCCCTGCTAAGGATGGTATCCACAAAATGATGTACTACTATATAAGTTCCTTGTTAGAGGATAGATCTTGTCAAGAGAAAATGAAATACATTTAGTACATATCAATCCCTTTAGGAGACTTTGAATCCATATTAGGAGATTCCAACCCTATTAGGAGTTGTAGAATACAAAAGGACCGACTGTCCAAACAACTTCAGGGGCAAGACCACTAAACTCACTATCTAACTGGCTATTAGTGAATAGCTTGTCCTCCAAAGAAATAAATATATATTAACTCCAAAAATCCTAGATAGGAAGACTAAATATGCACTAACAGTTGGGTCAATTTTCTATTGAAAAGCATAAGCACCCTCTGAATTTATCTGGGTACAACTCCCCATATATGATTTACAATGAATCAACTACACTATGATTGAAAATGCTTTTAACCTAAAATAAAGAAAGGTTTACAAACATCTATCCATAAACATGATATAGATTTAGAAAACCTAACTAAAGGGAAATGGAAAAAAAATGACACAAAATCCATTTATTCAAGTATTACATTACGAAAATAACATAGAGAAAAGACAAACTATTCCTTCCAAATACATGAGAAAACCTAAGCACCAAGTCCAAAGGATAATCATGATGATGATTAGATTTAACAAATACAAACTTAATGAAAATAGATATCACTCCAAGTTGAATATTGATCAAAAAACAAGCATTTAAACTCAAAGTTTTAATATATTGTCGTTTATCCCCTCTAAACACAACAAAATAATCAAGATTCTGCTATTTCTATACAACAATCGCTATCTAAAAATAATGATCCCATTCCCTTGCATTAAAATTAGAATAAGAAAGAAGTATCCCCCCCCCCCCTTCATAGCATAAAGTCTCTGGAACAGAGTAGTTTCCCTACCCCCCAAAAAATTGGAACCCTGACTCTACCTTTCTTTGGCCTATTTAACACAGTTATTTCTCGATAACTTACTTTTTAGTTATGACAACTAAATCCCTTATTCTTTGGATTTATTTTCCTTCTTAATATGTTGGGTTTAGTATTTCACATGATGACAACTAAGACTTCACGTAAAAGACCAACACGTGTCTCTTTTAAAGACCCGAGAGTAAATTCTACAATTCTTCTAAATCTTTGTGAATATATATTGGGTTTCTATTTTAGGAGTCTATAATACATATTAAAAAATTATAAACTTAATCCATGAATTTTAGTGACTCAAGCCCACCTTCACCAAATAGTTTTCATGAACTATCTATGCCTCCACATGTTCCTAATGGTGACTGCAAGCTCCTCCATTTGTCAATGCTATATCTTCTATTGTGATACATTTTGATTTTCACTATCACCTTGAATGAATTCACCTATCAAGGTGTTTAAAAGTTCTAATTACTTTTTCATGTGCATATATTAATTATCTTTGAGCCTTAAATAGGAGTTTCAACCATTATTACTGTTGGCTGATCATCACTTTGAATAGAGACTGATCATACCACAATACAAATTTCTCAGATGAATGGACATTGAAGGAATTTTGTCAAACATATTGCTAATGGTCCCTGCATTTCATTTTTTAGATATATTCCTCTTTGTTGAAGACCATGTAATGAATATTGTCTCTCCTTCAAAATTCAATAGCTTTCACAATGGGAAGAGTGAACTTTTAATGCTCATTCAACATGTCACATACTCATCACCACAAACATTTCATCTTTCATCCATGTTATGTTTCTATTTCATTGGATATTTGGTACCTCCAAGACCATATATGTGTAATCACCAAAAAATGGTCATCTAGACTATTAGACCCCTTTTCAACATTTTGGCTAAATTAATTTAATCATTTACCTAGACCAAATTGCTAATAATCAATTTATTTGATTATAACCTATAGTTTGACTATGCTATCCTAAGTTCATTATTTGATTAAAAGAACATGTCCCCTTTTAATTAAATAAAACACCCCATTCTTCTAACCCACTTAAAGTGCACACATAAATTCTTTTTTCTATTTTGCAATTAAAAGAAAAGGCTTGTGAGACTTTTGTCTTATGTGACAAGTCAACTTATATTCTATTGGTTGACTTGTGCATGCACATGGATCACTCCTCTTTTCAAATTCCACCATTGATCATCCACCATCTTCATCTTGATCTCTACCGTCCGTATGACTTTAAAAGGGAGAGAGCTTTCCCCCTCAAAGGATCCATCCATCTTTTGAATATTTTTATGCTGCAGGTTTTCTAACAGGTTTCTTTGGAGCTTTGTGGAGAACTTCTCATTTCTTGTCTCATTCTCTCATTCTATCATATTAGCATAAGATCATATGGCATTTTTAGCATAGTTGCATGTTAGTTTAGCTTTTATTCTTGCAATAATCTCACATAGTTTAAATAATGGTATTGTAACACTCTCATTCACATTCTAGCATAGCTGCATCTTGCATTTCCATTTAAGTTTAGTCTTCCATCTTGCATTGCATCTTTGAGGAACTCATTGTAGACACTTGCATTCTTGCTCTTGTCTCAAAGAACCTCCCGTTGCATGGTTTACTAGCAAGAAGCACATTTCTAAGGCTTGGATGAGAGCCTTCATGTTTGAATACTAGCTTCTTGCACTCCGTGGATAGGGAGCTCTAAGCCGACATCTAAGCATTCCAACTCATGGAATCATTTGGATAGAAGGGTTTAGAGTGTGAGACAATTCAAGTGTACATTTTTGGCGCCCACCATGGGGATGGACTATACGTTTCACCCTGCATTTTCCTATTTCTTCTTGCATTTCCCTTACTGCTCTGCATTTTTTTCTTTTTTTACAGTCATAGTTTTGGGCGACATTTTTTCAGTATCGCGCGACAATTCACAGTACTATCGTGCGAAACTTTTTTGGGAAATAGTGTCGCACTTTAAGCCTATATTCTATTGCCCTCTGTCCAAAACTCTGTCGCACAGCTAAATAAAAAGTATCTCCTAAACAAAAACTTTTGCCTTGCTATACTGTGAAGTATCGCACGACATTTGTTCAGCAAAAAGTATCGCTTGGAAATTTTTTGCTCATTCCTTGACAGTTTTTTATCAAATTTCTTCTTAGCTGGCTGACTATTGTTTTTAAGCAGAGTTCTAGGCTATTTTATAGAGGTTTAATTCATAGTTTTTGTGATTATTTCGTGCTAACTTGTGGGCTAACGAGTTGTGATTGCAGGTTGCCCTCTTTGTGAAAAAAAATTATATTTGAAACCTTGCATACAAAAGAACACATGTCAAAGCTTCAAATGCGCAAGGGCTACTAACATTGTTTGTAGGGCTGCCCAAAGCATAAAAACTCAAACTTTCTTGCTTTTTTGTTTTCATGTACGGCATTGAATAATTGTTCATTTTTATAGGCACATAAAACTTGTGATTGGAGTCTTTTTGGTAATAGGAGAGTATGCTCTTCACCCTTGTGGTGAATCAAAAATCTTGACTTGCCATTTGGTTTCAAAAGCAAGGGATAACTGAATCTTCTTAGCGTGTTTGGGAGAAAATGATTGGAATAGGAGAGTATGCTCTTCACCCTTGTGGTGAACCAGAAATCTTGACTTTTGAAAGTTGATCCACTTTGTGTAGTTAGAATCCTTTAGAGGGTTTGCTCTCGGACAACCTGAGAGGAACGACCCAAGTGGGGACAAGCTGATTACCTGGCTCTTCCAACCCACTATAAACTCAAGGCTACCAAGGAACAAAACTTTGGTAGACGTAGTGTTTGTCTTCGCCTAGTTTGATCGCTTATGGGATTTCGACCATAGGGAGATCACTAGGCAAGAATGCTTAAGGTACTCTTGTGATCGCGAGATCAGTTACTCATTGCAAGGTGAGGTGTCCCATAATTGGGAGCAAGAGGAACACTATGAACGGAAGCTCGATCTAAAAACCCTAAGTTAGTAACTACCCTTTTTAGCTGCTCAACTTCTTGGTGCAAGGATCGATCCTAGTGGACTACCCGGATCACCCCAAGATTTACACTCACCATATGTGTTCCCTTGGTTGTGCTTATGGAACTTCCATGACAAAGCCAATATCTCTTGTGGGAAACCACTTGGTGTGAGGCAAAGGAGCATCAAGCATGGGCCAAGTTGTTGAGTAATGAACCGTGACTCTAAGGTAGATTGCTTGGCTATTGTTTTTGATGTTTTGACCAGTGTTAATGATCTTGCAACATAAACATTCTGATAAAAAGTTGTTAGGAAGGCCATTCTGATATCCCAAATGCGTATTGACAAGGTTGTTTTTACCCTTGATCAATTGTTTTGAGACATGTTACAACACTTACTAATTGCAAACCTTGCTGTTTACTGATACGAACTGAAACAAAATGCTGTCTGATTGACAAATTGAAACTAACTTCAAACCAAAAATTGACTTTTTTTGCACAAAACTGGCACTCTGTCGCACGCTTTCATGAGAAATATCGCGCGACATTTTTTTCAAAAAATTCTATCGCATGTCAGTAGTAAATTCTGTCGCACTGTGTGTAAGATTCTGTTGCACTCAGTTCAAATATCTGTCGCTTAGACAAAAAGTGTCGTACCCTTTTTGAAATTCTATCGTGCGACACTATTTTTGAACTTATGTCACCCTTCTTTTGGGAAAGTATCGCCTAGAGTCATTTTTGGACAAAAACAGAGTTTGCAGTTGGATTTATTTGGTCTAAGGAGTGTCACGCTGGTCACTCTTGATCCTGGCTATGTATCAGTGTGTGAAGAATTTGTCCTAGGTTGAAAATATGGGTTTAGTCCATTGAATGTAAGTCTTGAAATGTCTTGATTAATCACTTGTCAAAATTCAGCTATTATTTTATTCTAGCTATATGCTATTGAGCTTCTTGCTCGTCCGCTCAGCTCGAGTCACCCCTGCTGTAAGATCTTGAGCACTATTTGACAAGCCATCTATCACATTTTGACAAGTGACTAGTCTTGATCGTAAAAGCTTCAAATTCGGCTCATTTTTCTTGTCCTACTAAACAAAGACAACTCTTTACATGCTAGTCACAACTAGATATCAAGTTGGTAATGGTAGCCACACGCCTTTTGTTTTCAAGCAATTGGAAACACCACCCAAATGTCCTCACAAACAACCTTGTGATAAGAATCTCAAATTTTCTCAAACACAAACGGCTAACATTCGACACAACCCACTTTATAGTTTTGAAAATCCATTTGGTACACCCTTTGAGACACCCAAGGATATGAGTGGTATAGTCACTATGGTGCACCCTAATGAAATTAAATGTCACTTAGAAGAACAAGCAAGTGAAACCCAAAAGACTTTGGAGGCTATATACGCTATTAAGAGAGAAAATCAACAAGTTGAAACTGGCAATCAGGCATGCTATGAAGGATATAAAGGAACTTGTCCTCGAAATCCTTTTGAGAACAATGATGGTAGTCACATGCCTCCAAGGACTCCTAGAGCTACCACTGGCACATGTCCTTCACCTAAACCATCTCATCATGATAGTGATGAAGAAGTAACTAGCAAAGACATGATCAAATTTCAACAAGATGGCTTCGCCCAAAAACTAATGCTCAGAGCTTTAGAGGAAAATGGAGACCAATAATTTAGATACATGGCAGCTAGGGGATGGAAACTCCCTCAATGTTTTAATGTTGAACATATTATTCCAAAATGAGAGCCCACTGAGGCTGAAATCTTAAGGGAAGAAATACATGGACTAAGGAAACAATTTTCACAACTGCAAACTTCAAAAGAGCCACCTAAGACATCATTTTTTGAATCAATTTGCGCTCTTCCATTTGATAGGAGTCTATACATGCTGCCATTTCCTAAGGATATAGAGGTTCCTAAGTATGACAAATATGATGGAAATGGTGACCCTCACGACCATGTGAGACATTTCTATGCTATTAGCATGGACTTTATGCATGAAGACACCTTTCTTATGCATTTTTTTCCTAGAAGTCTAAGAGGACAAGCTATGGAATGGTTCACAAAATTAAGTCCTCCTCTTAAAAAATTTGACGAACTTGCACAACGCTTCATCCAGCAATATTCATACAACATTCAATATCCTGTGACTATGCTAGACTTATGCAACATCAAACAAAAACTAGGAGAATCTTTTGCAATATACCTTCAACGATGGAGATCTTTATACTCTCGGTATCCTCGGCAAGTGCTTGAGGCTGAAAATTTTGACATTTTTTTCAATACGCTTGTACCCAAATTATACTTTGATCTAAGAAAATAGTTATTCACATCCTTCAACACCATGGTAGAAAGTGCATATCGCATTGAGGATGTTGCTATCAAAAGAGGTGACATTGCCATAAACAAGGATAGAGTTAAAAATGGAAACGGTAAAGACAAAGGCAAACCTTGGAACAAAAACAAGTATGTTGTCAATGATGGAGTAGTGGACACTCCTAAGACTAAGGAGCCTGCGTTTAACCTTTCCAATGCCATCTATGCAGCAAAGCAACAAGAAGGTTCAAAACCACAACCCTTTGATAAAGGCTCTAAATTTGCGAAAAAGTGACGCGTTTACACACCTATGGTCGAACCTTATGAAGTGGTTTTAAAAAACTTAATTGCAAAAAAATTGGTTACCTTACTAGACAACTCACATCCTTACGATCCACCTGTTAGACCTCCATGGTGGATATAAGATCATACTTGCAGCTATCACCGAAGTAAAGGACATAACACAGAGAATTGCTTCAAACTCAAAGATGTAATTCAAGACCTCATCAAAGCTGGAAAAGTTGTTACAGATGGCCTTGTTAAGAATACTGATCATAAGGCTTTCTAAAAACCATTACCTAAATATTAAAGGGTGAGACCTCAAGGATAGCTGCCAAAAAGAATCATGACGCCAAAATCAGTTATGCTTATGCTAACACTGATAATCTTATAGGCATGCTTGAGCCCGTTGAATACATATGTATGGCAAGCTCCAACAATGACAAGCTCCAACAATGACAACTGGCTAAGTTATGACACTGAAGATGAATGACCAAGAGTGGTCTTAAGGACACGATCCACTCCTCAAGATCATACTGATACTAGACCCAAGGTGGTACTCCGAGTGGCAGAGTCTTCATCTTCTCAGGGTAAACCACTTAATGTTGTCACTAGGGGGCAATCTAAGGTTGTCCTAAAAGTTGCTAATGATCCTAAAAATGCTTCATCATTTAAGCAACCAATTACTTCCAAGATCTCCAACTATGATCTTTTTAGCCAACTACAATGCACACAAGCACAAATCTCCATTTTTGAATTGCTAGAGTTATCTCCTTTGCACAGGGATATCCTTGAGAAAGCTTTACGTTCTGCCAATGTTCCCACAGATATTGATGTAGAACAATTCCAAGCTATGGTGAACCACATTTCCTCGCCTCACTATCTCACCTTTTTTGAAGAAGATGACTGAGCTCTTAGTCATCCCCATAACCTTGCTCTTCATGTCGAAGTTCAAATATTTCGTACCTGCGTCCGCCGAGTCCTGATAGACAATGGTGCAAGGTTAAATATCATTTTGTTCAATGTAATCCAACAGTTGGGCATGTCTGAATTTGCCATCGATCCTAAGCGCAAGATCACTATAAAGGCCTATGATGAGGTCGAAAGGCCTTCTAAAGGTCTAATTTTACTTCCAATTAGAGTTGGTCCAATTGAGAAGAATATCATTTTCCAAGTCTTAGACATACCACTTGCATACAACTTGTTGTTGGGACGGCCATGGATTCACGATATGCAAGTAGTACCCTCTACATACCATCAGTGCATTAAGTTCCCTTTTAATGGTACTGAAGTAGTTGTCCTCGACGACAACTCTATGTCTATCAACACATTATCTACTGCTGAAACACTAGTCCCACACAATCGCTCTTCTCATGAGCTAGCACCATCTTTCACAAAATGCAAACAAAAACTAAAAATGATGAGCCTTGGTATGGGTGAGTACACTTTGGACTCTATTGCTGCCTTACCAATTTCCCCTTGGTCCTATGGGAAACCAACTATTGCAAAGAAGTCTTCTGCTTCTGCTATGACCACTTTTGGCGCTTTTGTGCAATCTTCCATACCACTAGAAGCAAAGAAGGAAGAACAAGCCATTAGGGACTGGATCTATAGAGAAGAGGAAGATGAGGAGGTTACAGTGACTACTCCTATTTCTCCTAAAAAATATGGAAAAGGCTATAAATTTTTGACAAAAATGGGCTACCAGGGCCATGGGTCCTTAACTGGTTGTAAGAATGCTCTAGTTGAACCTTTAAGTCACACTCAAGGTCACGATGCTTGAGACACCATTGGTCTAGGCTTTGGGCTAAACAATAATATACCAACCTGTGATTGAAGATTGCTCATGTCTAGTGAATCAGAGGATGATGACTCTCTCGCAATTGCTACTACTGCACAAGACAAAGACTTTGTTCCTCTCACTTACCTCCTTTGGGGAGAAGAAATAGTGACTGCTAATAATGAAGAAACTTCTACCTCCCAACAACAGGAACACGAAGGGTCTACTTCTAAGCTTCTGAGGACATAAATAGAGGAAGAATTAGGCAGAATATTGCTCATCTCATAGCTAGGGGTCAAAGTATAGATTCTCATGAGTATGAGTGGGAAAGCCTCTCTAATGCATCTTGCGAGCTAGGGGTGGATGTCATTCATGCCTATGCAACCCAACCTGGTGTAGTCGAACGGTCTACTATGGGGTCGGATGAGTTTGACTCACAACATGTCTCAATGGATCATGCTAGTTCCTCCAGGACTATTCCTGAGCTGGACTCCTTTGCGAAATTTTATATAGGCTCAACTTCATAGGTCACCAAAGATGAATCCTTCCATATCAATCACATTGAAACTTCTCCCTCACTCTCGCTAATTCGCCCAAATCTCATAGATTGGTCTATCCAAAATCAAAGACCTAAAATATGGTCTTTCCAAAATGACTATGAGATCGCTTGTTATCTGAACGCAATTGAACCTGTCATTTCTTCCACTAGAAAACCCACGGTTAACATGACGGAATTAGATATCAAGTACCTCAGTCAAAAAATTAAAAGGAAAAATAAGCGATCAGATGGCAAAAACCACATTGTGGTGGTGTTTGATCCTCAAAAAAGTAAAAATAAAGGCATATCTAATGGTGAAAACCTCTTTGAGGCACCTACAGATGAGGTACTTGGTAGTCTGCCAAGCTATTTCCAAGATAGATATTCAGTTCTAGTTGAACCTACACAGCCTATCAACTTGGGAAAAAAAGAATGTCCTTAGATTATACATGTAGCTCAATCTTTGTCAGATGAAGAAAAGACACAGTTTGCTCAATTCTTTCAAAACAAGAAGGTCAACTTCGCATGGACATACTCTGACATGCCAGGGCTTGATACAGATCTCATCATGCAACACTTATCAATCTCACCAGATGTCAAGCCTGTCAAATAGAAGTTGAGAAAAATGCATCCACATGTGGCCCTACTGGTCAAGACAGAGTTAGAAAAACTATTGAATGTAAACTTCATTAGGGCCATTGATTATGCCGAGTGGATTTCCAACATTGTACCTATCTCCAAGCATGACAAATCCATACGAGTTTGTGCTGATTTTAGAGATCTCAATAAAGCGTGCCCCAAGGATGATTTTCCACTACCAAACATTGATATGATAGTGGACATGACTGCGGGTTATGAGATGTACTCACTCATGGATGGATTTTTTGGGTACAGCCAAATAAAGATAGCTCCAACATACCAAGAAAAGACATCTTTTACATGTGCATGGGGTACCTTTTGCCAGAATGTCATGCCTTTTGGGCTCAAAAATGCTGGCGCTACATATCAAAGAGCAATGACAACCACCTTTCATGATATGATGCATAAAAACATGGAAGACTATGTTGATGACACATTGGAAAAATCAAAGAAACGAGACACACATCTCAAAGACCTTAGTTTGATATTGGACTGTATGGAACAATTCCAACTTAGGCCGAATCCAAAAAAATGTGCCTTTGGTGTCACTTCTAGAAGATTGCTAGGTTATATCATTTCAGCAAAAGGCATTGAGGTTGACCCTGAAAAGGTCCAAGCTATCATGGATATGCCTCCACCAAAGACTATCAGTTAGCTTAGAGGTCTGCAAGGACGGCTACAATCCATAAGAAGATTTATCTCTCAATTAGTTGATAACGCTCAACCTTTCAATAAAACTTTGCATAAAGGATCTACCCATATTTGGAACAGTGACTGTCAACAAAGCTTAGATCAAATCAAAGGCTACTTGGCAAAACCACTAGTTTTGATGCCACCCATTCTAGGAAAACCTTTGATTCTGTACATTTTAGCTACAGATTCTTCTCTAGGGGCACTCTTAGCCCAAAGTGATGAGACGAGTAAAGAAAGAGCCATATACTATATCAGTCAAACTTTTGTGGCTTATGAACTAAATTATACAAGTATAGAGAAGGCATGCCTTGCTGTAGTTTTTGCCTCCCAAAAACTCTGGCATTATATGTTGGCCCATACAATTCACTTGATTGCCAAGATAGACCCTTTGAAATATTTATTAAGTAAAGCTGCACTTATTGGTCGCCTTGCTAAATGGATGATGATTCTTTCCGAATTTGACATTCAATATGTTGAACGTAAGGCAATCAAAGGACAGGCCATAGCTGACCAGTTGGCTGACTTCCCACTTGAAGATGTAGCACCTATGCAAATTGAGTTTCCAGATGCCTCGATCATGTACATTACTGACAAGACATGGAAAATGTTTTTTGATGGATCCCACACACAGAATGGAGCTGGAGCAGGGATTTTGTTTGTTTCCCCTCATGGTTATACGATCCCAAAATCCTACAAACTATTGTTCCCATGTACAAAAAACATTACAAAGTATGAAGCATTAACAAATGGGATCAAAATGGCCCTTGAATGGTGAATAACTAATCTACACATCTATGGAGATTCTCAACTAGTTGTGAACCAAGTGAATAATGAATATCAAACAAAGGATGACAAGTTGATCCCTTATAAAAAGTTGATAGATGCTCTAAAGAATTATTTTATCTTTGTAACATTCCAACAGATTCCTAGAGTAGAAAACAAGGCTGCTGATGCTATGGCCACCTTAGCATCTATCCTCCAATTACAAGAACATGAATCGCGATTTGAGTTCCTGGTGGAAGAATTGCGTCATCTAGCCTATGATTCCTCAGATAAACAGGTGATCTACACTCTTGTGGGTCATGATTCCTCTCACTATGGGGCTATTTTCTCCTACCTGCATGATCAGATAATTCCTAAAACCCTCACGCGCAACCAAAAATGCCAACTCCTTCGTAATGCCTCACACTACACTTTGGTCTCTGGTGACTTGTATAGGAAAGGTCTAGACGAAACGTTGCTTAGGTGTTTAGAGATAGAAGAGTCCGAGAAGGCACTTGCTGAAGTCCACGATGGAATTTGTGGGGCACATTCTAATGGCCTTTCACTTGCCCAAAAACTGCTTAGGATGGGTTATTACTAGGCCACCATGCAAGATGATGCTGTGCGCTATGCAAAGTCTTATCAAAAATGTCAGCTCCATGGCAACTTGGTACATGCTCCCGGGCGAGAGTTAATCCCTTCTGTGACATATTGGCTATTTCAGCAATGGGCCTTTGACTTGGTAGGAAAGATTCATCCAAGCTCATCTAGTGGTCATAAATTCATCATCACAGCAACGAAGTATTTCACTAAATGGGTTGAAGTTGTACCATTATCTATTGCTATAGGCAAACATGTTGCCCTATTTATATTGAATCACATCATTTGTCGATATGGTATCCCATCCTCTATTGTTACGAATAATGGAGGGCAGTTCAAGAATAAGGACTTAAAACAACTGTGCAAAAAGTTTTGAATTAAGCAACACTGGTCCTCCATTTACTATCCCCAAGGGAATGGCCAAGCTGAGGCCTCTAATAAAACACTGCTGAAAATCCTACATCGCATAGTTCACAAGTCTAGGAAAGATTGGCACTTACAAATAAATCTAGCACTTTGGGCCTATAGAACCTCTATTCGTACTCCTACAGGGGCTACACCCTTTTCTCTAGTCTATGGCTTTGAGGTTGTTCTCCCATTAGAAGTCAAGATACCTTCCTTGCCTGTCTCCTTACATGGGTTAATAACTGATGAAAATCATAGAGCTATGCGAGTACAAGAACTAGAAGCTCTGGATGAACGTCGCAAGGCTGCTTTTGATCACATAAGAGCTTATCAGAAGTGCCTGTCTACATAGTATAACAAGAAGGTTCACCCCCATGAGTTCCAAGTTGGTGAACTCATGCTTAGAGAGAATCCAAAAAATCAGCAAAATCAAGAACAAAAAGGGAAATTTGAACCTAATTGGTTGGGTCCTTACATTATCACAGCAGCATCTGGGTCTGGTGCTTACTAGTTGTCTACTTCAGAGGGTGAAGAGCTTGTAGAGCCTATCAACATCCTACACTTGAAGAAGTTCTATACTTAGAGGCTTGCTGCTCAGCTATCTTGTATATATCTATGATCTTGAAAAAATCCTAAAAATCAGAAAATGTCCTGAAAAAAGATCTTCTTAGTGAAAACCTAGCAATAGGCACTTTGATGTATCACCAAAAAAATCGAAAAAATCAAAAAATACAAAAAAAAAAAAAAAAAAAAAGTCCTGAAAAAATCTATCAAGTGGTGAAAACCTGGAAACAGGCGCTACTTGAAACCCTCACACCTATGTCTATCAGTCTCAATCATCCACTTTGCTACACAATTCCTAGCTTGGAATTGTTTCTTGTCCTCGTCTCGGGGGCATATCTACTTAGCCTTTTGAGGTATTCTTGTGCGTTAGGGTTTCTTTGAAAACTCACAAAATAGTGTGTCTCAACACTACCCCCACCCACTTTGACATCAAGTGTTTTTCAACACTTTACAGATAGTTTACCTATGGTCTCTGATACCGCAATATTTCTCACTATCAGAATCAAGTCTTGAAGAAATGGCCAAGTGACTTGCACACACGCAATTTAACACTTAAATGACTGAGCTATGCTAATTTTTATATACTTTTTGTGCTATCTATGATGATTTCTTTGCCATGTGTTCCCTCTCTAATAGTCTTTCAAGGATGTCATTGACTAGAAGACTGGGGGCATGGGACATATTTTCTTGATTTCTGCTTGTGGGTATACTTTTGTTTGTCTATAGTGTTGTAAGCATTTATGCTAGTCCTATTCAACACATTGACTTACAAATGTATCATCCTTGACTGTTTTGCAAGACCGCACTCAGGGTTTATCCTGGCGCTTATGCCTTGATACAGGTGTAATCTTGCTAAATTAAACTTAGGGAATCTAATTGTGTAGTTATCTTGACTTACATGTCTCTGATGCTTAGATTGGATTTCCACATACCTATCTAATATTGATCATATTCATATCCCCATAGTTATACTAGTGATGGTTGTATGATCTCATGATGTCCCTAATAAATGCTCAATGATGAAATTAAGAGTCTAAATGTTATGAGTTTCTTGCTGGTAAACCACTTTGCATAGTAGCTTGCATTTTAGGTTCATGTCATTTTTTCTAGTTGCACATTCCTACATGTGGGAAGAGCTCTCTCTCTTCATCTTTTTCATGGACATATCAAGCTAGCTGCTTTTATCTTTCGCTTCTGCTTGTCTTTTCACCTTCTTAATCTTTCACTACATTTCTTTGCTAACTTGTCATCACAAGGGGTTAATTCAAAATTCATCACATACGATCTATCCAAGTGTCACATTTTCACAAAAATATTTAAGTCTATACCATCCATATGAAAGATCAAAATCAATACACATAAGCATATACACATACATGAGCTGAAAAAAAAAACTGAAACATCACATGAAAGCTAAAACATTCATTTTGAGACAAGTACACAAGAATATCGATAAACCCAGTATCTCATATGTATATCAAATGTGTCATGGTACATATACAAATGTGAGATCCAAAATTTGGATATATGTCTCAAAAATACATGAGGTACAAATCAAAACACAATGTCATGTCTGATTGCCACCCTCTGTGGCTGGTGTTGGCCCTGGTGGAGGAGCTTGTTTCCTATCTGGTGCCTGCACTGCACCCTTTGATCTACCCGCTCACTCTGAATAATCAGGAAGACCCTGTCTTGGTGGTACCACACTCCTATAGGTGACATAATAGTATGCAGCTCGGGCACCATGATGCACTGCCTCTCACCTCGCAGTATCTCGCTCTCGGTGTAGCTCATTTGCTCGTACTTGCTCACCCATCAGCTGCTGATCCCATACTGCAATGGTCACCCGAGTTGCCTATAGCTTTGCCTCTAAGGCATGGATCCTCGCACCCTGCTCCTCTCCTCTTGCTAGCTGCTCTGCGGGTGCCTCTACGCTCACCACTTGCCATCTCCTCAAGGGCACCTCCTCCTCTCCACCATCATACTCTAAGGACTCCTCTGCCACCTACATCTCCTGCGCTCACATCCTCCTTCGCCCTACTCAGGAACTCTCCCCCTCCATCTTCCTACCCCCTCTCCCTCTCCCTCTCCCTTCGCCTCCTCCTCCTCCATCACCACCTCCAACTCCCACTCTTGCAGGTGTTGCATCTGGACGTGTGAACTGGGGGATCGAGTGTCTCTACATCTCATAAAGATACCTAGGATCAACCCCTGCATCTGCCACATCTAGGTGATAATCCCAGGGAGTCGCCACTAGTGCTACGGTATCTCAAACTGTTGTCTGATAGTCCAGCATCAGTAGCCATCCCAATCCCTCATCTATGCACATTCTGGCATAGGTAGTGGTCTCCACTGACACCACCTGTCGCTTTACAAACTATCACCATACGTGACTGATCACAAACCGCTCCACAATGTCTACGCTCCGACCCACCAGTGGTCTACTATACCGCATGTAGTCTAAGTCCCATGAATCTGACCACTGCTGACACTCCCAGTACGGTTGCCATGTGAATGCTGTCATCTCATCAAACAGGTGTCGGTAATAGGTCACACCTCCACTATGCCTCTGTGGGATGAAACCTCTATAGCAAAAAATGTACAGCTGGCTGCGCTCTCGTGGATGCACTCGTGGTTGGATCAAAGTGATGTGCTCCCAAGCCCAGATCTGCACTAACACTGCTCTGCATGCCCATGACCCACCCCCATGGTATACTATCTCATGAAGCTCATGGTACATCTCTGCCAGTATAGTAGGCCCCCATGCCATCCTACGTGGTCGGGAGATCAGATCATATACTAGTCGACCCCATCCTAGTGGAAAGCCCTTCTGGCCTCGATTTGTCACCAGGGCCTGGGCTACCAAAGAGCATAATAAGATGGGAAAAGGATAATCATATCTGTACTCAGTCATCAATCTCTCCCAACTTAGGTGATGGTCCAGAATGGTCACATCCTAGAAAAGCTCCTGCACTTGCACTCGCCCCTCTGTCGAGGTCATATCATAGTACACCTGTGCCATCACCAAACTTAACATCGGTACACCTGGCATCCGACATCAAAATGGCTAAATCAACAAAGTACTATGCAAGTAACTTACCGACTTGTCGTGGCATGACACTCGCAGAATGTGATATACGTCCTCCAAGGTAATCGATGCCTCACCGGTCAGTAAGTGAAAGCTGTTATGCTCACTATGCCACCTCTCTGCTAGAGTAGAAAACAAACCATGGTTTTCCTGAATATGGGGCATCCGTACAACCCAACGCAAGCCCATAGCCACTAGCGCAATCTACTCCTCATCGCTCAAATGCTCCACAACATGCAAACCAACCACCCTGGGAGCTCTAATTTGTAATGCTGAGAATACCTCCTGCTCAAGTAAAACAAGCAATCATTAGTAATAGTCACATGACGAAAACAAGCATTAAGAAAAACAACAAAACTAGCCGTGCGATACTTTTTACATAAAGAGTGCGACACATTTTCTGAAACAGTGCCGCGTGACACTTTTTTACAAAGCGGTGTGACATTTTTATGTCGTGCGACATTTCGCACCGCGTCGTGCAACATTTGGGTATGGCCGGTGCGACACATTTTTCTGAACGGTGCGATACTTTTTTTGGAAAAAAGTGTTGTGCGATAGTTTATCTAAGCCTGTGTGATACTTTAAAAGTATGGCACAACTTTTTTTCAAAAAACTTAAAAACATGCGAAAAAGCTCACAAAAAGCTCGAATAAGCGACAAAAAGGTAGTTACTTACTGGCGCCCCAGATCGCTCTGGTCGGTTGTGCAACCAGCTGCGCTCGAAACGGTGTTGATGAAGAGGAATGTTCGCCTGAGCCATGATGCTATGTGGAACACACAAAATCTCTCAAATCACAAAAAGACAAATGAATAGTGAAAATGACACTTGGACCCCTTTTATAGCCTCCAACCTCATTTTGACCTAATTTTCAAACTCCTTGGAATTGTACGAAAATTGCACCCCTAGCTAATTTCAACGTCCTAGATCCATTTTTGGGATCAAAATTGAAATTTGAGTTCATCTTGATGGTCAAAATCACATTTTAAAATTCTACTTTCTTCTAAGCAGTTAGTTGACCTTTTGAGGTCTAATCTCTGAATCATCACTGGGGCGTCTTCATTTCTTCATGTCTTCATCATTTGCATACTTCATATCTACTTCAATTCACTGTTTCATGTCTAACATCACCTTTCGACTCGTTTCAACCTAATTTTTATGCTATATCCTTCAAGGTCAACTCTAGTCAAACTGGGGCATTTTATCAATTTTTTTTATAGTCATTCTTGGGTTCTAATCATCTATCTGTCATCTTGGACATTGCTATATTATAATTTTCTCATTTCTAGCTAGTTTTTACATCCCCTTACCTTATTTCAATTTCGATCCTGAGGGCGCAGAAATACTCTATCACTGATTACTATAGCTATCTATTTCTTAGGAGCATTTGTTTGACCTTATCACTTGCTCTCGATCTATTCACTTTGCTAGGTGTTAGAATTATTTTTGGATCCTAACATCATCTTTCCTAGTGTTCAGTACTACCACTATCAAGCTATACATTTAGGACTTGCTATCTTTTTCTACATTTCGTTCTTCAAAATCAGATATCTATATCTATCACTGCTTACTTGGCTTTCTATTTTCTTTGACATAATGTGTTCCCAAATCGATCACACATTAGTCAAAGAGGGGCAAATGTAATCACCTAAAAATGGTCATCTAGACTATTAGCCCCCTTTTCAACATTTTGGCTAAATTAATTTAATCATTTACCTAGACCAAATTGCTAATAATCAATTTATTTGATTATAACCTATAGTTTGACTATGCTATCCTAAGTTCATTATTTGATTAAAAGAACATGTCCCCTTTTAATTAAATAAAACACTCCATTCTTCTAACCCACTTAAAGTGCACACATAAATTCCTTTTTCTATTTTGCAATTAAAAGAAAAGGTGTGTGAGACTTTTGTCTTATGTGACAAGTCAACTTATATTCTATTGGTTGACTTGTGTGTGCACATGGATCACTCCTCTTTTCGAATTCCACTGTTGATCATCCACCATCTTCATCTTGATCTCTACCGTCCGCACAACTTTAAAAGGGAGAGAGCTTTCCCCCTCAAAGGATCCATCCATCTTTTGAATATTGTTATGTTGCAGGTTTTCTAACAGGTTTCTTTGGAGCTTTGTGGAGAACTTCTCATTTCTTGTCTCATTCTCTCATTCTATCATATTAGCATAAGATCATATGAAATTTTTAGCATAGTTTCATGTTAGTTTAGCTTTGATTCTTGCAATAATCTCACATATTTTAAATAATGGTATTGTAACACTCTCATTCACATTCTAGCATAGTTGCATCTTGCATTTCCATTTAAGTTTAGTCTTCCATCTTGCATTGTATCTTTGAGGAACTCATTGTAGACACTTGCATTCTTGCTCTTGTCTCAAAGAACCTCCCGTTGCATGGTTTACTAGCAAGAAGCACATTTCTAAGGCTTGGATGAGAGCCTTCATGTTTGAATACTAGCTTCTTGCACTCTGTGGATAGGGAGCTATAAGCCGGCATCTAAGCATTCCAACTCATGGAATCATTTGGATAGAAGGGTTTAGAGTGTGACACAATTCGAGTGTACAATATGAAATTCATTTGTATGATAGTTGGTGTAAAAATGTAGATTCCATATTGCAATGCTTTCCTTGTTTCACCATTTAGATCTTCAACTGATGATCAAACACTTCACACACAAAAGAGCTCAAGAATCAACTTTGAAATATTTTGGGATTATAGTTCTTTAGAGGTTGTCATCTTTGGTTGAATAGTCATCATGTGATGTCATGCTTCCAAGTACCTAAATAGGGCTTGAATTTGACACCCTATATCAAATATTCATTAGATGGTCCTTTGTTTTGACATATGGCTTGTTATGTGAAGTGTGATGTGTTCGATTTGTGGCTGCCAATTATTCTAACCATGTTCCTAAAAAGTTGAGTACCTCCATGTTCCATGGGTTCTACTCTTAACTTGAATGTAAGCACCATTTTCTATGATGAAGCAAGATTTAGATGCATCCTTCTTGATGCTATATCTCTATTGCATTGTTTTTTAGGATGAGAGGGAAATCAGGCTCCTTCACTAACCATTCATGATTAATTCATAGAATTCATAGAATTTTTAATGATTTGTTTGATGGGTGTTGACTGTGTCAGTGTGGATGATCTTCATAAAATCCTAGTGGTCCTCCTTCGTATATTTGCACCTGTATCCTTCCCTGAGAGACCCAAGCTTGCATTCTTTCTCATCGAGCACCATGTAGTTGCCATTGATAATTTGTGCACTAAATTGCTCCTTGAACTTGAGCATCCTCTATAACTCTTGCTTACAATAAGATGGGAATGATTCATTTATTATGAATCAAATTTTTATTATGCTTGCCCTGATCCATTGACCACTCCTTCAAACATCATATGGCTTTCATAATGATTGGAAATAATATAAAGCCAACATCCTTGATTCTACAAACTATTACCTTAGAGTATGATCATCAACCCATGAGTTTAAATGGTTGTGTCTTTTGGGGACTTCAATAGATTATGTACCAATACAAACATCACTTTTGGATTCTCAATATTTATAAAGTGTCACACCCAACTAACCCAAGTTTATTTTGTGTCTTCAAAGCCATATAGAAAGCTAAGCATACAACTTTATGGTATTAGTTGATCAATTAGTTTTAACCTTACTTCCAATCCTATTAATGATTGGGTAAAATCTACTAAATTAGCATTCTTAATTTTGAATATATTCTTTGATACTCAGTTTAGAATAAAATGCCTTTTTGATAATCCATATTGAATTTGGGAACTAAAACACTATTCTGGGGATGTTTCAATTTGCATCTTGGAATCTTGAACCCAAAGTTTGGACTTCACTTTTAAATTGAAGGTTCAAACCATCTTATTCTTGAAATCTTCATTACATGTATTGGATTTGAACCAAGGAACTTACAAAGGAAACTACATCATGAGAACACTAAACTTTGAACTATTGAATTGCGACTAAATTATGATATTGAATTGAACATGGATTTTGAACTTTGCTTGTCCATTTCAATATTTGAGCTTCAAACCACTTGAACCACTTTGAACTACTTTGAACCTTAGTTCAAAGAGGTTCAAGATTCCACAATGAAAATTTTAATCACTCAGTATATATTGGGTACCAATACTAGCCTTATTGCCATCCTTCTCAAAATAATACCAATATAAAATTTTCCACAAAAAATTCTTTTCCAAATGCAGTCTCTCTTTTAGTTCACTGTGCCTCAATTGCACCAAACACTTCTCTGATCAAAAGACATTTGGTATCAAGTTCATTGGATCTCACATACAAGTTTTCATACTCGCATTACACAATCACATAACTTAAACCACATTCTACCAAAAGGAAATAATCTTTCATTTATAATAAGTCCTAGAACAAGTTATTAACTTTGTGGCTTTCTCAATTTAAAATAATAATATAGGACCATCTTAAGATATTAAATTACACATTACATTACAATATTCCATCTTTTCACAATTACAACTAAAATATTAGCTCACAGTCTTCTGAACTCTTCAACTGTCTAACCTTGGTCACTTAATCATGTCATCTTTAGCATGTCTTCTACCTCTATAAAAATTTTCTTAACCAAATTCTATCTTTGTTAGGAGATACAATCAAAACATTAGTAACTACTACACATGAACTCTGTCTAAATGTTGTCTTTGATCAATCTTAAATAATTGTTGAGTATCTTTGTATTTCCACATGTTCACTTAACCACATCATCAAGAGTCTCTATAGAACATGTCCTCAACTGCACATAGCCTCATCTTAAATCTTTGAATTGTGCAACCTTAATCTCTATCTATTTCTTTGTCAAGCTCATAGAATAACATATATATTGACATCAATGATAAACACTATCATAAATGTAATATATGACCATTGTATCATCTCCAATAATGCTAGGATACTCCCTCATAGGAATAAAATCAATATTTATACTAACACCTTTGTCTTTTGACATTATCTATATTGTTTCTTCTCAACAAGTTGATATGCCTTGCCTTGATACTTAAAATGGTAAAGGTGATCTTTTGACACATCCTAAGACTTTCCAAGTTCTATATAGTTCTATGCTCATTACCATATTATTTTAGCAAATTTGTACCTTCCATGAAAAATATTTTTAATGGTGTTTCTCTTTTCCACCTTATTCAATTGATTCCTTTCATAAACTTGTGAATGCCTTTGTACAATAATTTCAGAATAATATTGGTCCTTTTTATTCGATCAATTTGATGTATTGTAACAATTTCCTAAGGAGAAAGTGTAAGATCTTATTAGTATATTTAAGAATTCGCATGCCTAGATTTCTTATCATATGCCTAATATTGATATTCAACATATGTTTATTATAAATTTACAAAAAGACATTAGAGAAAAGATTTTGTTTACTAAGTTTACTTCTTTTTCACAATTTTGTGCAAAACTATATCATTATCAATTACAAGCTATTCAATTTGAGATCACCACTACAATGGATCCTACACCTGTTGATAAGAGTGATGCCACACCTAATCATAACAAATTTTATAAACCTAACATTTATGTCAAGATTAACATTCTCCTTCTTCTTCTCCACCTTAAGTGAATGTTGCTTACGATACCTTGGGGTGAGAGGATGATAATACTATCAATGTTGTGGAATGTGTAGGTGAATCTCCACCTCTTCCTAAGAAAGACATTCCCTCTAAATCTAATGATCAACCTAAACCTAAACTAAATCATAAGCATCCTAGAGCTCTTGTTATCTCATTTATTGATGATAAGTTCAAGGCTCATGATGGTGCTCTTTATATTACTATTTAGATTGCTAAATATCCTTGTTATGGGTGTCTTATTGATCCTACTTCCATGGTTAATGTTATTACTAAGGAACATTTATATGCTAAACAAAAATATTATGATTTTTGCGACTCAACTAATACTTGGATTCAAACTATATCATCCTTAAGGTTCTATTTCTTTTCCTATTGAGCTTTGTGGCCAAGTGGTGAATAATACCTCTTTTGTCATTTCTACTTCCAATTAGTTCCAAGTGAAGCTTGGTTTACATTGGTTAACTATCATTCAAGTCATTGCTTCCCATATTCATTAGTACGTTAAATTTCCTTATGAAGGCAAGATTAAGATGACCAATCATATTCTTTATCATCCTTTGACTAGACCTCAAAATAATGCTACTCTTGATTTACTTTGGCCTTATATTCCTACTACACCTCCTACTCATCTAGATTATATTTTGTGTACTTATCAAGCTCATTAATGTCAAAATATTGATGAGTTAAGTATGCCTCGGGATATTTCTTATGGCCTTTTACCTGCACCTTCTACATATATTTCTTATAATTCATCTATTTCTAATGGTCAACCACCTCTCATGTTGACTAATCCTCCTAGTGTGGCTCTTCCCCCAAGTGTGGATCCTTCTTCTAGCATGGATCCTCCTCATAGTGAGGTCCATCTTTCTAGTGTGGTTCCTCCTTCTAGAATGGTTCCTCCTAACTATTAGCCTCTTGTTATTCCTCCTTTGGTTCCATCAAAAGGTAAGGAACTTACTTCTACACTTGAGCATAGTGACTCTCTTGAGTGTCCTTTATATTTAACTATTGTTCCTGCTATGTTGGATGTAGCTCCTCTTGCAAGTTATCCACATTCTCTTATTACTATTTAATGAGATAGGGGAGGAGGGAAACATGCTTGAAGTTAGTTCTCTAGCATAGTTCTTTTTATATGTTTTTTGGTTGTTATGTGCTGCCCCTATACTATGTTATCTTTATTTATTTTTAGATGTTTATAAATATCCCTCATTACTCCATTGGTGCAAGGTGATAAAGGAATAAATAATATTGTATAAATATTCTATTTTTTGTTATATGTTATGTTATACATGTGCTATTATTTGTACTTGTATCCTTGTATTGTCCACTTGGATTTGTGACATCATAGCACCAATATTTTTGGTCTCCATGATGGTAGTATAAAATAATTCTTCTTTGCAACTCTTATGCATCTTTATTCCATTGTGTTTTAGTTCTACTTCCTTTGGGGGACGATGATATTCAATACTTGATATAATATTTACATATTATCATATGATCAATTGACCCCAAAGTTAGTAGATCCCATTGTGCTCTTACATGTTATATACTCATTTCCCTTAATTTTTCTTCTCTTGGGGGTATCTCATAGTAGAAACATATATTTCTAATTGTATATATAATATATTAAATCCATTTCTCATGTTAAAGTGTTAGACTTTAATGTGGGGGCAGATAATCTACTCATTTTTGCATTCCAATCATGGGATAGTGAATACGAAATCTAAGTATAACTTGGGGTACTTTAGCCCTAGATTCTTAGCATACTTCCTAAGTTATCCCCAAATCTATGTATTACTACTTCATTCCCTTTTTTAATGCAACATCTTATGATCCCTTTGTGGATTATGTACAATCCTAAAGAATGGATCCTTGATGCATGCATTCAATAAAGAAAGTGAGCATCCTTGACATTGGGTCTCTCTTTCCTTTATAGACACATATGCTAAATCTCATATATGGATAACACTTGACAATTTGTAAGTCCTATACATAGGCAACATAGTCCTACTATACCTTTCCATGGTGATAAGAAGAATGTTGATGTATGGTTGGGCCTTCTGATGGGTTGATTAGCGAGTTACAACCCTATTAGACTATTTCAATACCATATTTTTAGTAGCTCTCTTAGTGATTCACAATAGGGTGGGCACTCTACTAATTGTTTTCAGTCAATTATTTCTTTTATTATGATTTGAGAGTTAGCAAAGTCTCAATTGCTTGGGGACTTCATGGATTCTTTGTCTCCTTGATTTTAATGAGAGTATCTTATGCTTTATGCTCTAATTTACCAAGAGTTTAGATTTATTCCATACTCTTGCTAAAGTGGGGTCTAAATGTATAGTCTTAAATTAGATGCACTCTAACTTAATGAAGGTTTAGCACCTATTTAATGTGAGATCATCAATCTCCTTCCACCTTTCCTTATTTCTTCCCTTTTCTATCCCTTCTCCTAGGTGGAATTGGGGTAAAACCTAATAGATCCTCTTTAAATATCCTATTTTCATGGTATTAAGATTGAGGTAGGATCTATTCTCCTAGGTCCTCCCTTCTCTTCATTTATCCACTTGGAATTTTCTTTTCACACTATAATGACTATATCTTAGAATTTGTACCTAATTTCAAGGATTTAGGACCTATTTTGGGATCCAAAAGGGATCTTAAAGGTTTTGAGACTTGGTTTTCAAGGGAAAAATGTGGCCCTAACCAATCTGAGGTGCAATGCACCTCTGATTGGGCCCTATTTTGGGTCCTTTGTTTGGGTCTTATGTCTAGATACCTTATGGGTTTTAGTTCCTAGGTAGGTCAACCTGTAGGAGTTAGTCAATTCAAAGCTCTATATAAGCCCTTCTATTTGCTCCATTTCATATATCCATAATCCATCAAGTTCATTCATAAGCACTCACATACTAGCACTCAAGCATATGAATTCAATCCTTCAAGTCTTCACACATTTATTCAAGTATTCCTCCATTGAAGATAAATGAATCAAGCATTCAAGAAATTGAAGGAGTTTATCTTTAAGATCTTCTTCAATCCATTCAAGATTCTTTGTTGCATCTTCTACATCCATTCATCTTCATCTTCTTTATCCAAATCAATTGATGAAGTAAGCACATTATGTTTTATTCAAGAGATCTAATTATTGTAAGGTGAATTCATACATTTAATTTAGATTCATTATATCATTATTTCAATTCAAGGTTAATTCCTAAACTAGAGTTTGAATGAGGAAAACTCCCCATAAAGATCAAAAACCTTTTTTTCTAATCATAGGTTGCATATATCGAATTGATGAATATGTTATAGATATGAGTACCTTTTTTGACTTTCTTCATAACTACAAAATTGGAATCAACATCACACATATTCTATTAGGGATGACTTGATTGCCCCTTCTTGATCAACAATGACCATATCACCCTTGATCATCTAGTTTTCCACTAACATATCACGCGAATGATTTACAAGTTTTGTTTGTAGTGCAATTTTAGGCTTACATATGACAATATTCATTCATTTTGATTAGTACAACAAGAATCAAAATAGATCCTAAAGGTGTGTCTTCTACCTTCGTTATAATTTTAACATATTTATCTACATCTAGCTCTAGCTTCTTACATCATCTATGTTGGAAACTACAATTGGAATAATTGTTATGTTTTCATTGATGTCAAACCTACTAGAGAGACATTTAATAATAGTTTAGAGTGTCATATTATTTGATTGATGGAGAGGACTTAAAAAGAGGAGTTAGCAAGGTGAGATAATCAAGTTGTTGAGAAGAGAAGTAAAGTATCACAAAATTATAATGGGCACTTGATAAGTCAGTCCTTGAAAATATAATGTGTTGTTCAACCAATACATTAAGTAAAGAAGATAAGTAAATTGATATATGAGTGAATTGAAAAGAAACTGAGTAAAGCTCTAAGCATGACTGAGTACCAGTGTTAGTCGATCAATGAAGGAGCTAAAATGAAAGATTAAGGAACTTAAGAAGAAGTCAAACAATCAATATAAGCCAAGTAATAGTTATGGCTAAGAAAGTTAATGAAGGAAATGTTAGTAATGATCAAGAAAGATAGAACATTGTATGTCAAGCTATACAGTGATGACCGAGTAGAAGAATTTAGTGATGGATGAGTGTTGAAAAAAGTTATAGTTTGTGAAAGATTCAAGTTTGA
Organism: Cupressus sempervirens; assembly: GCA_028749045.1. Lineage (NCBI taxonomy): Eukaryota > Viridiplantae > Streptophyta > Pinopsida > Cupressales > Cupressaceae > Cupressus > Cupressus sempervirens. Next base: position 224,023,268 of record CM053788.1, read on the forward strand.
GGCTAAAATAGTTGGATTATTAGATTAGCCAAAACACGTGGATGATAAGGATTGATAAGTTGGCATATTTAAAGCATGATGAGAGTTTTTTAATTGATCTATATAAAGGATTTGATAAGAATTTTCTACAAAGGAGAAGGTGAAAAAAATGATAGAAGGATTTGATGAATATGACCTAACCCTAAGATCTACGGTGATGTTTAAGTGGAAAATATATCAAAATTAGCTATTTTAGAAGGCATAAGAGATGTTTTCTAAGGTCAGTTCTTTATTGATTGGTGATCTTAAGGAAAACCTATGAAGAGTAGAGTAGTAGAAGAAAAGTGAAGAGATTAGTGAAGTGTGATTTGTCAAAGTGATGCCAATCATATTAGCGACGGAGATGATAATGTAGGTCAGTTATTGAACCAACAAATGAGTCAAATTAAGACCTTAATTTTTAAAGTGAGTTGTATTTTACATATTAAACATGTTGCTACTTTCTAACCATTGTGGCAGTCAAAATCATTTAATCAAGGTTCACCTAACAATAACCTTGTAAATGCTTTAATTAAGGTAACATTCCAATGGAATGACATAAAGTCCTCTAACAAGGCTACTTATACTAGGGTGATTAAATCCTTTAACAAAGTCACACATAATAGTGTGTTTTGTAACCTTTAATAGGATTGGCTCTTAACTAAGCTCACTGTAGAAGAGTGAAAAAGTTGTAGCATGTTACTTGGTCATTTTCTCAAATTAGGATTCCACATAAAATCCTAGTGTCATTTACTTGTGTGAATGTTATGTTAAATACATGTTATCTTTATAGTTATTTATTTTACTATTAGTTGGCACATATACTAAATAGAGAGTTAAGTAATGAACATAATGTTAAGTTGCTGATGCTATTCTATATAGACTAAGTTGTTTGTTGAGATTGTTCAAAGTTGTCAAAAGTTAAATTGGTACATCTGGACTTGTGGATAACTAATTCACCCATCCAATTATTCTAATCATTCTAACAATTGGTATTAGAGTAGTGGTTCTTGTAAGGAAAGTTTGAAGGGACTTATATCTAAAGATAAAGATATACAAGAGAGAGATACACAATTTGAACAAGGAGAACTTGCCAGCATGGCAAGGCTTAATGAGATTGCACTTATCTGGTATAAGAGATTCTACATCATACTTCCTAGACAATGAATAAATTGAGGTATCAAGACCCATGAAAATTGAACAAATGAAATAGAAGTAGGAACACAACTAAATGATGATTGAACTAGCAAAAACCCTAAGTTATGTTGAATTTGATGATGCAAAGGAATGTACTACTACAAAGAAAATATGGGATAAGTTAGAACAAATCCATGGGGAAGACAAAAATGTATTTAGGGATAAGGTAGAAAGATTGAAAGCAAAATTTTATGATATGAGAATGAAATAAGGTGAGACCATTATATAATAGTGTGGTTGAATAAAAGAGGTGGTGAATGCTATCAGAGGTGCTAGAGGAGACATAACTGAAGAGACTATGATAAGAAAGGAATTGAGAACTTTACTTCCTATTTATACTATTATAATTTCTATATTAAAAGAGTTGACATGTACACTTGATGATGATATGACCTTGGATACTCTAGTTGGTAGACTCAGTGCATTTGAATTGTTAAATTTTGATAACTATACACCTACAACTATTGAATCTTCTCTTAAGACTAAACTAATTCTTAATTGATCTAGAAGAAAGAATAAGATTAAACATGTGGAAAGTGACGGTGAATCAAATGATGAAATTGAAGCTCTTGAAGCATTATTGGTTAGAAGGCTACCAAGAGGAAAAGGAAAATACAAAGGTAAATTCCCTATAATATGTTTGACATGTAACAAAGTTGGTCATATTGTTGCAAGGTGTCCTGAAAAAGATGAGAAGGATGAAAGGAAAAACTTCAAGTATTGAGAAAGGAGAGACAATAGAGATAACTAAGGTAATCAAGACTACAAAGATAAAGGTAAGAAATCTTGCTACATTGCCGAAGAAGATGATTATGGTAGTGATTTGATGATCATGATGAAGAAGTTGTTTATGTTGCAATGAAAGATTATTATATGAAGATGAGAAAACTACATTAATTTCACATGTAACTAAGAATGATAAATGGATAATTGATAGTGTTTGTTCACATCATATGACTCACAATACAAGTAAGTTTAAGAAACTAGAACATTATAATGGAAGTAGTGTTAAGTTTGGAAATGATGAACCATGTTATGTGAAAGGTAAAGGATCAATTATACTAAATGATAAGATCATATGTGACAATGCATATTGGGTTGATGGACTAAAGTAAAAAAAAAATAGAGTGTGGCACAGTTGAACAATGCAAACTAATGAGCTGAATTCCAAAATAAGAAGGCAAAGATCTATAATGCTACTAGTGAGCTAATTAGATGTGGAGAGAAAACAAGAGGTAACTTGTTCTATCTAGACCTATCTGAAGATACATGGTTATTTGCAAAATTTGAGGATGTTTGGTTATGGACTAAGAGGCTATGCCATGTGAACTTTGATAATTTGGTAACTAATAGTAAGATGAAAAGAGTTAGAGGGATACCAAGATTAAGGAAACCTAATAAGGTGATTTGTAAACAATTTCAAATGGGAAAAATGGAAAAGTTTAGTTTCAAGAGAAAGACCTATTATTCTGATGATATTATGGAGTTGGTTCATACTAATTTATGTGGTTCTATTAGATTGCAAAGATATCACAGTGATAATATTTCATTCTATTTATTGATGACTTTTCTAAAATGATTTTTGTGATGTTTCTTAAAGAAAAATATGATGCATTCCAAATTTTTAAGTGGTATTTGGCTATAGTTGAGAAGGAAATAGGAAAGAGTGTCAAGTTCTTGAGATCAAATAGAGGAGGTGAATTCATATCAAATGAGCTCAACATTTTCTACAATGACAAAGGAATCAAAAGACAAATGAGTGCACCTACAACTCCACCACAAAATGGAATAGACAGAAGAAGAAATAGATCAGTCAAGGACTATATAAGAATGTTTCACAAAAGTACTAGAGAGAAGTAGTAAGTACTACAATCTATACTCTAAATCGAGTTCAAGTGAAGAAAGTTGCAAACAAACACATTTTGAACATTGGTATGGCTATGCACCTAGTGTGAATTATTTCAAATTCTTTGGAAGCAAGTGTTGCATATTGAAAGATGCAAGAAAAGGAAAACTTGATGCAAAAAGTGATGAAGGCATATTTCTAGGATATTCCACTAAAAGCAAGGCTTATAAGTGTTTGAATTCTAACACTAACAAAATTGTGGAAAGTACAAATGTTAGAGTTGATGAATTTTTAGAAAAAAATGAATAACAATGCAGGAAAGAACTTGAAGACTAAAAGATTATTTTTTAATCTTTATGAAGGTGTACCTAGTACCTTACCAAAACCATGAAAAGACGTTGTTGAGCATCAACAACCAAGCATTTTCGAGCATCAACAACTAGGCATCGTCAAGGTTCATTAGTAGAGATTTTTGAAGCATTAGCAAACTACGAAGCATCAGAAAACTACGAAGTATCAAGATATAGGAGCCAAGTTAAAAATATAAATTATTAACCATCAAATAGAGGGGGTTGAGTTGTAGGAGAATACACTAGATGTAAATGAATGAGTAGAACTGAGTGAACCACTCAAGAAGAAATAAGACATGAACCTATCTTGAAAAAGTATGTGAGAAGACATCATACCCAAAATTAAATCATTGGAGACAAATATTTAGGATTCATGACAAGAAGACAGAAGAATAATACATGCTTATTGTGTGAGTTTGAGCCAAAATTGGTTAAAGATGCTTTGGAGAATGAAGATTGGAAAGGAGCAATAAATGAACAAATTGATCAAATTGAGAGAAATGAGACATGGAAATTGGTACATAGACCCAAGGATAAGAAGGTGATTGGAACTAAGTGGGTTTTCATAAATAAGCTTAATGAGAAAGGTGAAGTTACAAGGAACAAGACAAGACTAGTTTGTAAGGGATATGCACAAGAAGGAGTTGACTATGGTGACAATTTTTCCCCAGTTGCAAGGTTGGAAGGAGTAAGAAATTTTCTTGCATATGATGCTTACAAAGGATTCAAATTATATCAAATGGATGTTAAAGCTATATTCTTAAATAGAATCTTAGAAGAAGAGGTAGTCTAAAAATGCCTCTAAACTCCTACCTACCCACTGGAAATAAGTTTTGAGTTGTCTCCTAGTCCTTGACCATAATTCTTGTCTCCTCTCATAAATTCAAGCTTGGACAAGTGTGTGGGGAAGGGTAATGACATGAGACTTGTCCATTTTCACAATTTTTTGAAAATGAATTATTTGGAGGGTCACTAAAGTACATGGGCCTTCTAGTAATGAAAAAAAGGTCCCTAACTCATAGTACTACCATATGGGTACTTAAAAAAACATTATTAAGGTTTAGCATAAAATATTTTTGAAGAATTATTAGACTACAAAGCATTGGGATATAGGAGCCGAGTTACAAACAAAGACTATTGACCATCAAATAGAGGGGGTTGATTTGTAGGAGAATATACTAGATGCAAATGAATGAGCAGAACCGAGTGAACCACATCAAGAAGAAAGAATACATGAACCTATCTTGAAAAAGTATGTTAGAAGACATAATACACTAGATAAAATCATTGGAGACAAATATTTAGAATTCATGACAAGTAGACTGAAGAATGATACATGCTTATTGTGTGAGTTTGAGCCAAAATTAGTAAAAGATGCTTTGGAGAATGAAGATTGGAAAGGAGCAATAAATGAAGAAATTGATCAAATTGAGAGAAAAAAGACATGGAAATTGGTACCCAAACCCAAGGATAAGAAGGTGATTGGAACTAAGTGGGTTTTCATAAAGAAGCTTAATGAGAAAGGTGAAGTTACAAGGAACAAGACAAGACTAGTTTGTAAGGGATATACACAAGAAGAAGGAGTTGATATGGTGAGAATTTTTCCCTAGTTGCAAGGTTGGAAGAAGTAAGAAATTTTCTTGCATCTGATGCTTACAAAGGATTCAAAGTATATCAAATGGATGTTAAATCTATATTTGTGAATAGAATCTTAGAGGAAGAGGCCCTCTAAAAATGCTTCCAAACTCCTAACCACCCACTAGAAATATTTTTTGAGTTGACTTCTAGTCCTTGGCCATCATTCTTGTCTCCTCTCATAAATTCAAGCTTGGAGAAGTGTGTGGGTAAGGGTAATAACATGGGACTTGTCCATTTTCACAATTTTTTGAAAGGGTCGTTAAAGTGCATGGCCTTCTAGTAGTGAAAAAAGGTTCCTAACTCATAGTACTACCATATAGGCACTTAATTTCCAATAAATTGACCTCCTAGGACCACTTTTTAGCTATCAAAAGTGAAACAAAAAATTGAATTCAAATTTCTATTAGATGGAACTTTGCATAATGCCTCTTAACAAATGTGATTAGCTTAGGTACTCAATCAAGTTTAGTTTTAGGATAAGTGTCTCTTGCCAAACCCTAATTTAACATGTCATTACATCTGGACATTACAAGTGTCAAGTAACACTATAAAAGTATATTACACATTAAAAGTGAGATGTCATTAATTACAAAAATGAATTAATCTAATACATATATTTATAATATAAAATACATAAAAACGAGGTTTGAATCTCTTCAATAGACTCAACCTTGGTTTTACTACTTGCACATAGGTTTAGCTCTTGTATTTCCAGTTTAGTACCATGGTTAATTCCCTGCAAAATCAATTTGAATATCAGTAGCTCAAGAAAAATCACATATATATCAATTTAGATTGCATAATCAAATTCAACTTTAACCATTCCTAACCCATAAAACATTCTTAACCATGCATGCATTCATTGTGTGCAAACCAAAACTAATATGTTATTGTTAAACTAACATGCAAAAATGTAAAGCATAAAACATAACACATCCATCAGTACACTTGACACAATGATTTAAAGTGGAAACCCAATTTGGGAAAAACCACCAGTAAAATGCTACTCCTTTCTCACTCTTCTGAAGTGATGCCCTATTAAAGGCCAACCTTGTTAAAGGTTACAACACAAACTATTAAATGTGACTCGATTAAGGGTTTCAATCACCCTATTAAAAGTGAGCCTTGTTAGAGGACTTTAGGCCATTCACTTGGAATGCCACCCTGTTAAAGGATTTTCCAATGACTATCAAGTCAACCTTTTTCCAAAGGATTTACCCTAATCTGATACAATTTCTAGAGAGTAATAGTAGAGTTTGATCTTATACAACTTACAACCTTACTTGCAGATTATAGATCACTATTCAGTCCTCAACTCTACTTGGCTTCCTATCTTTGCAATTCTAACATCTTGTTCACCCTTCAAGCATTCATCCTTCTCTAGCCTTCTTTCTTAGCTTGCCATTGCAGACTTGTCCTCTTGGTTCACTTGATGAAGCAAAACCTCAATTCTTGTAGTTGCATGCTATCTCTCAACTTTAGTATCACTGCATACATCTCTATTAGGTATATTAGTATCTCTTTCATGTGTGGCAATCTTAGAGTCAGATTGTGCATTCTCCTCATTCTGCAACTTGGCATTTGAATACAACTTGACATTTATAAGATGTGACTTGACAGTTGTTGACACTTGTTGATTTTTTGCATGATTTGTAACATCTTCTTCAATAGGCATTCCTTCATAGTAGTATGCAAATGTCTTGTAGTCTTCTAGTTCTTTTGTAGGTTTAGCTTCATGTGCTTCTATAAACTCATCAAAATTCACATTTTCAGTTTCCACAATTTTTTTAGTGTTAGTAATTAAACACTTGTAAGCTTTACTTCTTGTGGAGTAACTAAGGAATATAGCTTCTTTTCTCTTTGCATCAAACTTTCCACTCCTAATGTCTTTGAGAATATAGCATTTTCAGCATTTTCTTCCAAATATCTTAAAATATTTCACATTAGGTTGATGACCATACCATAGCTCAAAAGGTGTTGAGTGAGTACCTTTCTTTACTTACACACAATTTAGAGTGTATACTGTAGTACTTACAGCTTCTCTCTAGTATTTAAGGGCAACATTTTTCTCCATCATTAATGTTCTGACATAGTCCATTATAGATCTATTTCTTCTTACAACAATTCCATTTTGTGGAGGAGTCCTTGGTGCTGATGTCTATCTTTTAATTCTGCTGTCATTGCAAAACACTTCAAATTCATGTGAAGTGAATTCACCTCCTCTATCTAATCTCAAGCATTTCAAGCTCTTAACTATTTCTTTCTCAACTCTTGCCAGGTACCATTTAAACATTTGAAAAGCATCTAATTTCTATTTTAGAAATATTACAGTCATCATCCTAGAGTAATAATCAACAAGCAACATTATATACCTATCTCCTTTGTAGCTTTGTACTTCAATAGGTCCACACAAATCAGTATGAACAATTTCAAGTATTTTCTTAGAGGTATAAGCTTTACTTTTAAAACTTGATTTTGTCATTTTGCCTAGCTGACATTGTTTGCACATTATATTTTCTAGTTTCTTCAATTTAGGAAAACTTGTAACTCTTTTCATGTTACTTATACTAATCACATTATCAAAGTTAACATGACATAATCTCTTGTGCCAAAGCCATACATCATCAAATTTTGCAATAAGACAAGTAGCATCTTCTATATCCAAATAAAATAGATTATTCCTAGTTTGATCACCTTTTCCAATTAGATTTCTATTTGTATCATATATCTTGGATGATTTGTTTTCAAACTCAACTTTACACCCCTGACTATTCAATTGTGATACACTTAACAAGTTGTAATTCAATCTTTCAACATAATAAGCATTGTCACATGAGATCTTGTCTATAAGCTTAGAAGACCCTTTTCCTTTTATTGAACATGGTGCATCATTACCAAATCTTATAATATTTCCATCATAACAAGTTAAGGTAATGAACTTACTTTTGTCTCCAGTCATGTGATGTGGGCATCCACTATCAGTGATCCATTTGCCACTCTTGTTCACACAAGTCATAAGTGTAGTAGCTTCATCCTCATCTGATTCATCCTTTATTGCAACATATACTACTTCATCATCATTTTCATCAGAGTTGTTTTCATCAGCAATGTAACATGAGTTCTTGCCTTTATCTTTGTATTCTCTTCCATCATCTTCTCTTATATTTTTGTACTTGTTCCCTTCTCTAAAGTTATTTTTCTATGTACATCTTGCTACAATATGACCAACTTCATTGCAATTGAAACAAATGATAGGCAGCTTACCTTTGAATTTACCTTTTCCTTTGTGGGATCTTCTAGCCAGAAATGCTTCCAATTGTTCAATGTCTTCCTCATCTGTACTACTATCACTTGATGCATACTTTATCTTTATTTTCTTCTTCTTTGGCTTTACCTCCTACAAATCCTTCAGTAACAAATTTTCTTCAAAAGTTGATTCAATACTATCTGGTCTGTAGTTTTCAAAATTAAATAACTAAAAAATAGTGAGTCTACTCACTATACCTTCAAGGATTAGATCATTTCTTGGTATACATCTTAACTCTTGAATTGCAAATACTCTAATGGCATACACAAGCAACAATATTCTCAAGACTTTACTTATCATAGTTTCATCATCTATTTTACTAGTTGCACCTTTTATAGCACTAACAACCTCTTTTATTTTGGCAACATATTGAGCAATGTTTTCACCTTCTTCCATTCTCATGTAATCAAACTTACCTCTGAGGCTCTCTAACTTGACTTTTTGAACATTTTTGTCTCCTCCATAGATGGTTTTTAGGGAATCCTACATCTACTTTGCACTTTTAAGGTCTTTGATATCATCAAACTCAACATAGCTTAGGGCAAAGGCAATCTCCAAAATAGCCTAATTGTGCTCCTTCTTTTTCTTCAAACCTTTAGTAGTTAGGGCTCCTGCTAGATCAATATCTTATGTTGTAATGCAAGTTTGTGCATAGTCTCCAAGTCCTCCAAGGTGTAGCTTCATCAAAATTTTCCATGCAGGAAAGTTATTTCTATTCAGTTTGGGTACCTCTCTCTTTGACATCTTGATCTTTATGCTTTTAGTACCTTGAAACTAATCCTCTTAAGCAACTAGGCTCTAATACCAATTGTTGGAATTCTTTAGAATAATTGAGAGGGGGGGTGAATCATTTATTCAAGGTCGAGATGTCCAAATAAAAATTTTTCAATTTAGTCAACCCATCAAACTTTCTTAACCATGCATGCATTCATTGTGTGTAAAGAAAAATTGATATGTTACTATTAAACTAACATGCAAAAATGTAAAGCATAAAACATAACACATCCATTAGTGCACTTGACACAAGATTTAATGTGGAAACCCAATTTGGGAAAAACCACCAGTAACATGCTACTCCTTTCTCACTCTTCTGGCGTGATGCCATGTTAAAGGCTAACCCTGTTAAAGGTTACAACACACATTGTTAAATGTGACCTAGTTAAGGGATTTCAATCACCTTGTTAAAAGTGAGCCTTGCTAGAGGACTTTAGGTCATTCACTTGGAATGCCACCCTATTAAAAGATTTTCCAATGACTGTTAAGTCAACCTTTCTCCAAAAGATTTACCCTAATCTAATATAATTGTTAGAGTAATAGTAGAGTTTTATCTGATACAACTTACAACCTTACTTGTAGTTTACATATCACTCTTCAATCCTCAACTTTTCTTGGCTTCATATCTTTGTAGTTCTAATAGCTTATTCACCCTTCAAGTATTCATCCTTCTCTAGCCTTCTTGCTTAGCTTGCCATTGCAAACTTCTCTTCTTGGGTCACTTGATGAAGCAAACCCTCTTCCTTCACCTTGTCAGATTTTTACATCCAAAAACTCTCTAGCCTCTCTACCTTTTCTTCATGACCAGGCATCCCTAGATATAGGGAATTAGAACTCTTTTTTCTACTCAATATCCATCTCAAAAATTAGGGTTTTCGATGGATTAGGTAGGATACAATGTATCTACCCCATATCTTGTCTTCTCTAGAAACTTCTCCTAGAATCCATTTGAATTTACCTCCAAAATGGTTTACATAAGATTATGTGCCTCCAGCTCATCAATCTTATCTTCCTCCTAATTCAAAAGTTCCAAGAAAACAAACTTTTCAGCTTTCATTTGGTGAATCTCTGATCTTTTTCATAATGCAATAGCTCGACGTTATCAATTTACTGATGCTTAACACATATTGTGTTACTTGGCATCTACTATAAAATCACTTGGCATCAACTAGATTTTACTGGTGCTCGACACATATTGAAAATCACTTGACATCTACTAACTTACTCAACACCTATTAGTTTTCTCAGCATCTACTAGAAATTGCTTTCACTCGACTCCAACTAACTTTTTGTTCGGCTTGCACTAACTTTACTCGGCACCTTCTATCAACTTGGTCAAGCTTAGTAAATGAAATTTGTTCAACCTTTTTCATCTAAAATTTCTAAGTGTAGCCAAACATTTTGTAACCCCAAGTAGATCATCAATACATTATGTCATCATTGTCTTAACTAATTCTTACACTTCAATACATAATCATAACTCAACCTTTCCTCTAGGTACTTTTGTTACATCTTGTTGATCAAATCCTCTTCATTAATCAACTAAGTGATAGTGCTTGAAACATATAAGCAATTGTCTTACCAACATATAGCAGGTTTGACATCAGTGACAAAATAATGATTGAAAACACCTCTTAAAACAAATTTTTAACTCAAATGATCTTTTCAATCATATGTCAATAATCTCCCTCTTTGGCACTGATGGCAAACTGAACTAATCAACCAATCAAATAAATGATGAACTAACTAGCTAAAAATAGTAAGGCAATACCAAAAAGAAAGCTTGTGAATAACACTTCTCCATCTATTAGCAACTCCTTCTTAGGTTACAAAATCTCACTTATCTAATTCTCTTTTGTCATGGATCAACGAAATATTAGAATATTTCCCTCTCTTATTTTTATACTTTCTCGCTCTTTCTTTCTTTCAGTCTTCTAATCTTCTAACGATGTATTCTCACTTCATTTATCCTCTTATGTACTATACTTTTATCCAATGTACTTTCTCCCTCTGACTTGATTTTTTGCTTTGATCATCTCCCTCTTTGATCAATATGCACTTGATCAATTTACTGAACATTCTCCCTCTTTGACAATAATGCCAAAGACATATACCTAACACTTTTAATCTTGGTTATATGCAGATATAAGCTTTTGTAGGCTCTTCAATTTTCTCCCTCTATCACCTTGCTTGTGACTGATTTAAAATTCTAGCTTTGTAATTACTTTAGGCAACTTCCTAAAGTAAGATCCACTGCATCAATTTGTATGAAATGAATGTTAGCTTGTTTGATGTAGGGTACTCCCTCTAACTTTTACATAACCTTTGATAGGGGTATCACCCCTAATTTAGCTCTCAAATACTCATAAGCATCCGTAGGCAATGTTTGGGTGAAGATATCATCAATTTTCTCCTTTGTGTTGATATATTCCATCTTCACCTCTTTGTCTTGAACCAACTCCCTTACATAATGATACTTTATTGCAATGTGCTTTGTCTTTGTATGCATAACAAGATTCTTTGATATATTTATAGCACTTGTGTTATGACATTAAAGTGTCACTAGTTCAACAATTTCTTCTTTCACTCCTTTTAGCAGCTGTTTGATCCATACAATGTTTGTACAATTGATAGCAGCAACAACATACCCTACTTCAATAGTGGATTGGGAAGTGCAACTCTACTTCTTGCTTCTCCGTGTAACAAGCCTTCTACCTAAGAAAAATGCTCCTCCACTAGTGCTCTTCCTATCATTAATATTTCTAGCCCAAGTAGCATCAGTGTAAGTTTTTAGTTCAAACTTTTCATTTTTCTTATAGTATAGACCATACTCTTCTGTTCCTTTCAGGCATCTCATTATCCTTTTCAGTGCCATTAGGTGATTCTCTCTAGGGTTAGCAAAGACTAGCAACTATCCCCACAACTAATGCAATATTAGGTCTAATGAGTATTACATATTGCAATTTTCCAATCATGGATCTATATAATGTTTGATTGACCTCAGTTGATTCATCATTCTTTGATAGCTTGAGTACTGTTACCATAGGTGTACTTATTGGTTTTGAATTCTCAAGTCCAAATTTCTTCAATATCTTATTGATATATTTTGATTGAGTGATATATACACCATACTTCATTTGATATACTTTTAGTCCCACAAAAAAATTGATCTAACCAAACATTGACATCTCAAACTCTTGCTTCATCTGATTTGGAAAATCTTTACACAAAGCATCTTGTCCTCCAAATATAATGTCATCAACAAAAATTTTAGACAACAATATACCTTTTTCTTGATCTATCTTCATGTACAAATTGCTATTATCATCTGTTCTTTCAAATCCAATCTTAACAAGATAAGTATGAAGTCTTTCATACCATGCTCTTGGTGCTTGTTTCAATCCATACAAGGCTTTGTGCAGTCTACATACCATGTTCTTATTATTTTTATCCACAAATCCTTCTGGCTATTATATGTAGACCTCCTCTTCTAATATTCTATTTAGAAATGTATACTTGACTTCCGTTTGGTAAACTTTGAAACCTTTGTATGTAGCATAAGAAAGCATAATTCTTACTCCTTCCATTCTTGCAACTGGGGCAAATGTTTTACCATAGTCAATCCCTTGTTCTTGTGCATACCCTTTGCAAACTAGTCTTGCTTTATTTCTTGTTACTTCACCATTCTCATCTAGCTTGTACTTGAATACCCATTTTGTGCCAATAAAATTCTTGTCCTCTGTTCTAGGAACTAGGCTCCAAGTCTTGTTCTTTTCTATCTACTAAATTTCTTCTTCCATAGCCTTGTACCCATCATCATCTTCCAATGCATCTCTCACTATCTTGGGTTCCTTCATACTTAGCAAACATGATTCACTTCTCAACCTATTCCTTGTCATTAGCCTTGCATCCTTGTCTCCAATGATTTGATCTGTAGGGTGGTGTCTTTTGACATATTTGGATAGTCTAGGCTCAGTTCTTGTGGTTACATTCTATCTCTCAGCTTCAGTATCACTATGTGCATCTTTGCCAGGTATACCAGCATCTCTTTCATGTGTGCCAATCTTAGAATCAGTTATCTTATAAACACTTCACAATGTAAGGATATTTTCATCTTTTAGTTTCTAATCATCCTTTTGAGAGTATGCATTAAACCATAATACCTTAATAAATGTTTATTCCATCATCTCATCCTGCTCTTCCATCCATTACTAGAGAATTACTAGAGAAATTTATATTTAATAAGTGCATATGAGGAGGGGTTTTACGAATGTAGTAGTGAACTTCACAATGTTATCAAAGTTGATATGACAAAATCTTGTATGGATAAGCCATCTATCATCCATTTTAGCAACTAAACATGTCATATTAGTAGGATTCAACTGAAATACTTCACCTCTTGTCCTTGTACCAATACTAGAATCAATGTACCATCATTATCTTTGATAAAATATAGGTAGGTGAATAATTTTACTTAATGCATTTGTCAAGTACTTTTCATTTTTCATTTTATTAGCCTATACTTGATTTTTTGAGCCTTCAAAGTCCTTATTTGCATCTTTGAATTTTTGTTTTAGTTTTATTTAATCTTTTAGTTTTGTTCAATCTCTCACTCTTGGTTTTCCCTTTAAGCTACACTCTACATGGCATTAGTCACTAAAAAATGATATTAATCTAAGTATTCATCCATCTCTCATTGTCATTAAAAAATATGGCATATTTTATCTAATAAGAAAGTTTCAAAGTATATTTTTAAATCTTTATCATGCAAGATCACTATCCTTCACTATATAATTGGCTTTGAAGATAATGGAGAGTTTATGAATGCATTTTTTGAATTTCTTAGAGTATGCATTAAACCATAATGCCTTAATAAATGTTTATTCCATCATTTGATCCTACTCTTCCATCCATTCTATTCTCCTATAACAAGAATTACTAGAGAAATTTATATTTAATGAGTGCATACAAGGAGGGGTCTTACGAATGCAGTAGTGACCTTCACAATGTTATCAAAGTTGATATGAAAAAATATTGTATGGCATAGCCATCTATCATCCACCTTAGAAACTAAACATGTAATATTAGTAGGATTCAACTAAAATACATCCCTTGTCCACTAGCTATCCAACATTCAAAAGATTATATCTCAGACCATCAACAAAATAAACATCATCAGTGTTAGTCTTTCCATAAAGTGTAATAGATCCTTTTCCTTTTATATGGCATTATTTCCAACTCTAATTATTCCTCCATCATAGCTATTGAATTTAATAAACTTATTCATATCTCTAGTAATGTGATGGGAACAACTAGTATCAATAATCCAATCAAATTTATTCTTTTCAACTTTTAATACTAATTATTTTTTCTTCTCTACTTCCCCTTTTCCAAGGCTTTCTTCCTTAATAGAAACAAATCCTATTTCATTATCACTTTCACTCATGATTTCTTCCACTTTAGCATTTATTTCATCCTCATCAAGAAAAAGATAATCCTTAGGAGTTCTTGATTTATTGAGTTTTCTATTCTTTCTTACACTCTTAAAACATTTAGAAGAATAATGACCATATTCATTGCAAGTCCATAATTTAAACATTTTTCTACCTTTAGGTTCTCTCTTCATAAGCTGAGCATGTGTTTCATCGATCTTCTTTTCTTATTCAACTCTTGTTTAGATACTACTAGCATAATCTCCACTTGTGCTTGCACTCCTTGCCAACATAGGTTGAACACTCAATGCATTGAAAGCAACTTCAACTCTCAAAAATTCTCCACTCCATCTCATCCACATTTATGTTAACTATAATCTCCCAAGAAGAGTCTCTCTTATAAAATTAATTGATAGAAGAATATCTTGTTCAATCATTTGTGTTGCTTTTCTGTACATGTTGGTGTCAAAGTCTTCAATATCTTCCATATGATCTCATCTTCATATTTATCTCATCCACAAGTCTTAATTTCTAAAATAATTTTGGCTATTCTACCAAAGTAACTTCTTACATATTCATCTTCCATCATTTTGGCATCTCGATATAGGCATATCCAATTCTATGATCTAACCTTCTAAGCATAATTACCACCTTCAAATGTACTTTGTAAAGCATTCCAAATTCCATGAGAAATTCTTAAAGATTTTACCTAAGTAAATTTATTTTTTGGAAGAGGTGATAATATTGCTTCTCTAGCAAGCATATTGATCATGAATATGTCTTTTTGAGTTTCATTACAACCATCAAGCTTGTCTTCTTCAATCACATCCTTTTTACTCTTAGTAATCAACCAATAACCTAGACCCATGTATGTAAAATGTGTCTTCATCTTTTATTTCCAATTTTCATAGTTAACTCCATCAAACTTTAGACTTTCTTTTCTAAACTGTGTCGTAGATCACATTAAGCTATTAAGATTTTTCTTCAAGGACCTGATACTCTAATACCAATTGTTAGAAATAAAAGTCCACCAAGATAATGGGGGGGGGGGGGGGGGGGGGGGGGGGGGGGCACTGAATCAATTATGAAATTTAAAAAACTCTTGATATCCTTATTAAATCTTAAAAATGTAAATAACATATATATATATAAAAACCATTGAAAGATAACCATAGACAATAACAACAGATTTGTTAACTCAAGAAACCCTTGATTAGAGGGAAAACCTTGGTGAGGATGGTACCCACAAGATGATGTATGAATATAAATGTTCCTTGTCAAAGGATGGAGCCAATGAAATACATTCAATATATATAAGTCCCTATTAGGAGAATTTGAATCCTTGTTAAGATAGTCCAACCTTTTTAGGAGTTGTGACAACCCTATTAGGAGTTGTGCCAATCTTGTTAGGAGTTGATCGGAAGACAGAAGGACCTGCTATCCAAAAAGATTCACTATTATCCTCACTGAATAATAAAAGTGTACAATAACCAGTTTCCAACAATAAATTCTTTGCCAAATATAGTTCCTTGTAAGCTCATCATTCCTCAACTACACCAACCACTTCACTTATCAAAAATATATTCACATGTAAGTTTGAACAATATAATAAAATCATACAATCCACACTAGATACTAATCCACATGGAAAAAAAAATTCCTTTCTACTAAATCCTAAACAAATTATTAATCCATCCTTGAGGCTTTCCCAATTTACAAAAATAATATAGGATCAAATTAAGATATTATAATTACAGAACATTACATCTTTTCACAATTACAAACAATCTCTCATCTCATAGTCTTCGTAACTTTCTACTTGGTGCTCATCTCGATGTTCATGATTAACCATAGAATATTTAGCATGTCTTCAACCTCTATCTAAGTTTTCTTAACCCAATTCAATCTCTATTAGGATATACAATCTAAACAATAATACCCACTTTCTAGAAACATTGTCTAAATGCTTCCTTCACTATATCCATCATAACTTTTTCCACTCTTTGTATTTTTAAATGCACTCTTAACTTTAGCATCTAGAAACATTATAGAATATTTCCTCAATTTTGCATAAGCTAATCTTCATTCCTTTAACTACACAAAGCCAAATTATGTTTGTTGCACTGCTAATCTTCATAGAATAACCAATATGTTGACATTAATGAATTTTTTTTCATGAATGCAACATAGAACCTCTAAATCATATCTCTATAACTACTAGGATAATCCCCCATAGGAATATCATCAAAATTAATGATTAAAAAAAATCCTTAAATCCTAAAAATTGTTTCTTCCTAGTACAAACAATATAGCAAAATATGAGGCTCTTTCAAACAAGATTAAGCTAGCCATTGAATGGAGAATTTCTAAGTTGCACATCTTTGGAGACTCACAACTTGTTATCAACCAAATCAATCATGACTACCAAAATAAGGATTACAAGTTGGTCCCCTACAAGAAACTAATTGACTCCTCGAGTAAATATTTCACTTATATTACTTTCTAACAAACTCCTTAAGATGAGAATAAAGTCATTTATGTTATGGCTACCTTGTCATCCATTCTACAATTGCAAGAACATGAGTTGTTGCTTGAATTCCTAGTGGAAGAGCTACATCACCTTGCCTATGATTCTCCTAATGAATGAGTTATTTTCAATTTTTTTGTCCATGACTCCTCCTTCTATTCTAATTTTTACTCTTAATTACATGACCAAATCAAACCTAATAATTTAACCTCCAATGAGAACTGTCAACTCATTCACATTGCATCCCACTACACTCTTGTTTCTGATGACTTGTATAGGAAGGGTCTAGATGGAATACTACTTAGGTTCTTAGAGAAGAACACATCTAAATGAGTGTTAGTTGATGTCCATGATGACATGTGTGGATCTCCCTCAAAAGGTCTTGCATTTGCTCAAAAACTTCTTAGGGTTGGTTACAATTGGCCTACTATAAAAGTTGATGTCTTGTGATATGATAAGTATTGGAAGAAATGTAAAATCTATGATAACATGATTTATGCTCTTGGACATGATTAAATACCCTCTATCACACATTATCCTTTTCAAAAATGGGCCTTTTACTTGGTTAGAAAGATACATACTAGCTCTTCTAGTGGATACAAGTTCATCATTACTACTACTAAGTATTTCACTAAATGGGTTGAATTTGTTCATCTCTTTGCTACTATAAGGAAGCACGTGGCTCTCTTCATACTAAATCACATCATTAATCTCTATGGTATTCCTTCATCTATAGTCACTGATAGTGGATGACAATTTAAGACAAGGACCTTAGAGAACTTTGCAAGAAATTTAAGATCAAACAACATTGGTCCTCTATTTACTATCCCCAAGGGAATGGTTAGGATCAAGCTTATAATAATATACGATTGAAGATATTTCATAGAAGTGTACAAAAATATAAAAGATATTGGCACCTATGGATTAAGCCTGCACTATGGGCTTATAGGACTAGCATGCACAAGCCTAATGGGGCTACACCTTTTTCTCTAGTCTACGAATCTAAGGTTGTTCTACCATTAGAGGTTGAGATTCCTTCCTTATAAGTCTCCTTGTAAGGGTTTATTATTGATGAGGACTATAGAGATATGAGAATACAAGATCTTGAACCCCTTAATGAATGCCACAAGGCTTCTTTTGTCTACATGAGAGGATATCAATAATATATGTCTACTAGCTACAACAAAAAGGTTTTTCCTAGGGAATTTCAATTTGGTGACCTTTTTCTTAGAGATAATAGCTCCCCAAGCCCATTAACGTACTACATTTGAATAAATTATATGCTAAGTACTCTCACTACTTAGAGCTTGTACATACTTATGATCATGAAAAAATACAAAACAATCATATATGAAGCTTTAAAAAAATCCTAAAACCTATAAAACATCTTGAAAAAATGATCATCTTATTAAAAACCTAGAAATAAGTGCTTTGATGCAACACCAAAAAAATCAAATATCTCTAAAAATACAAAAAAAATCATAAAAATTTCTAGAATTTTTTTTTGCCGAGTGGTAAAAACCTAGAAATAAGTGCTACTTGAGACCCTCACACTTATGTTTATCAGGATCTCACTTTTCACTCTAAATCATTAATCTCATATCTCCTTGCCTTGCCTAACTTGGAATTAATTTTATCTAGGTCTAGGGGGCACAGACGATATCACTTACTAGGTCTCCTAATTGTGTGGGTATTTCTTGGGCAACTCCCAATTAGTGTTTTTCAACACTCCCCTTGACATCAAGTGTTTCTCAACACTTATCAAATACTTTGGCTATAGAATAGGAGATTGCAATATTTCTCATTGAAAGAATTGAGTTCTAGGAAGATAGTCATGTGACTTTCATATACACACTTAAACTAAAAATGAGTTGAGGCTTGTTGTCTTATTTTATTTGTGTGTTGTCTATGATGATTTATTTGTTGAGTGTTCTTTCCCTAACTATCTCTTGATGATGTCATGAACTAGTGGACTAGGGGCATGTGGCATGTTTTCCTTTGATTTTTTACTGCGGGTGTACTTTTTTAGATCTTAGGTATTTTGAGCATCTTTCTTGAACCCATTAACACTTAGGATCTTCAAAGTTACATCATTTTCTATTTACCACAAGACTATACCTATAGCCATCTTGAAATTTTGTGTCTCAATGCAAGCATAATCTTGCTATACTAGATCTAGGGAATCTAACTCCACCATCATCTTGACCTTTATGTCTTTGATGCATAGGTTGTGTTCCCACATTTATCTCTGATATAGATCATATTCATACTTAGATATTTTACACAAGTGATGATTGTATGATCTTGCAATGTCCCTAATAGGGATCAATTCTGAAAAATAGGACATAGTTATATAGCCCTTACAATT
The DNA here is from genome assembly GCA_028749045.1 of Cupressus sempervirens. Lineage (NCBI taxonomy): Eukaryota > Viridiplantae > Streptophyta > Pinopsida > Cupressales > Cupressaceae > Cupressus > Cupressus sempervirens. The sequence goes on from CM053788.1 coordinate 224,042,725, forward strand.
CCACCTTTACATACTAGATTGAATTCTAGAGTTCATTCTAGCTTAGCTTGAATTTGAGTGTTGAGAGACTCTTCTTTATCTTTCATGGATGTGTTAGTTAACTAAATTAATCTCCTTGATTATGTTGATCATGTCTTCATCTCCTTTTTATCTTGTCATGTCATCATTTACCCTCTTTTCCCCATCATCACAAGGGGTGAATCTCATCATCATATGTAATCTATCCAAGTGCTAAATTTTTATATCATGAGTTTATATCATAACATAAAGCTAGACATATGAGATAGATATCAATACATCTAAGAGAATATCAACATGAACATGAGAATACATATACACATCACATGAAAATATAAACAAAAGTATTGAAACATAAAGATCTATCCATCACATGAGTATAAAATGAAACATGTATGCAATGCTAAATTTGAATTCAATATCTCCTAAAAATGGTAGAATATCAATTTTAAATACAACATGAGAACAAAATTTGGATCAATGTCTCAAATTGATACAATAGTAGATCAAAACTATAGAGCCCTAGCTAAACCCTAGCTCTATCTCCCTCCCTCCTATGTAGGTGGTAGAGGTGGAAGAACTTGGGTCCTATCTGGTGGTTGTGTTGCTCCCTCTAACTTGTCTTCTCTCTCTAAGTAGCAAGGTATCTACTTCTCTAAGGGCATTATTGCTACTTATTCCCCAAAATAGTAGGTTTCTCTAGCTCCATGCCTCTTAGCATCTCACTATGAGCTAAATAGATCCTCCCACAACACCCTCTCCCTTTCTTTATCCTTGACTCTCGCATCTACTAGTTGCTTGTTTTTCACTACAATGAGCATCCTTTCCTACTGGAGTTTTGTCTCTAGTTTCTTGATCTACTAATCCCTCTCATTCTCACCTCTTATCAGTGTGGGATGCTCCTTTCTTTCACCATTGTCTCTCTCCTACTCTACTCGAGGCCAGCTGACCAACTTCTCCTCATTTGGATCCTACTCCTCCTCTCCCCTCACCCTCCTCCAAGATCAAGTAGTGACATAGCTACTAGATGGATCCCTAGACCCACTAGGCCTATCTTGTCCCCTCTCTCCTATCCCTCCATCCCCTCCATCATCTTCATCATCTACCTCTCCTCCACTATTCACCTCTACTATGTCTAAAATAATGAACCGAGGAAGGGTCATCTCCTCATCTCTCTCATGTAATTTGGTGAGGCACCCACATCCATCACCTCTAGGAGAATCTCTTTGCCACTCATTATATCTTTTGTATCTCTTTCATGCATGTATCATAGCTAAAAATTGGAACCACCCCATATCCTTCTCCTCCTTGTACTTAACATAGGTTTTCATCTCCATGTTGACCCTTTGCCTCCTCCTAAATTGTTACCATACTCTGCTAATGGTGAATATCTCCACAATCATGGGGTGCCTCCCCATCAATGGCCCACTGTAGAACATATATGCCATCTCATCATGTGCCTCTTCCCATGTCTTGCATCCAATATATGGTCTCCACTCAAATGAGGCCAAATCATTTAGCATCTGCCTATAGTCTTCAGTGTCTCCACTATATAGTTGTACTATGAATCTTGAATACCTATATATGTAGGGTCTTCCCCTCTCTCTTAGCTATACTTTGAGTCACACTATATTTATGTGATCCTAGGCCCATATCTATGCTATAATAGCACTATCTTCCTATCTCTTTGCCATCCTCTAGACAAAAACATACAACTCATGATATCTATGTACTATGATGGTAGGTCTCCAAGCCATGCATATTGGTCTACCTACCAGATCCATGACTAGTCTACCCCATTTGCATGGAAAGCCTTTCTAGCTCCTATCTATGATAATTGTCTATATGATCAAGGAGCACACTATACATGCCACTAGATACTTCTCATAAAACTCTATAATTTTTCCCATGCTATGTATCAATCCAAAATGGTGCCATCTATGAACACCTCTTTTAGAAAATCTCTCCCATCCTTAGAGGACTGATTAAAGTACACTTGCATCTATAGATGCTAAAAAAATGGTTTGTGTTTATAGTTTCATCACCTTCTCATACTAACTCATCACATTTTCTCGTTTCACTAATTTTGATATTTTGGAAAACTTGAATATATCTCAACAATGTCCATCATTCATGTCCCCTTTCATATCATTTACAAATCATTAGAATCATATCAAATCAATTCAAAATCATATCAAATCAACCTGAAATCACCCCAAATCTACCTAGAATCACCCAAAATAAACCATAATCATCACAAAACATGTCAAATACCTTAAATCAATAATCATCTATCCAATCCCATGCATTTTTGTGGCTTTCAATGCCTCAAAAACCTATCAATCTATCAAACTTATCAATCTGACCTTAGTACTATCATGGTTCTTAGTGCTAGGTCAAATTGTTATTCTTTTCATTCAATCATTGACATTGTCAAGTCCCTAAATATTAGATCATGACATCATCAAACCATTTTAATAACATTGATAGTGTCCGTCAATGTTATTATGATCAACCCTATTAATCAATCTCGATCCTGTAGCATTTACAATATTAGTTAAATGTTACGTGTCCTTAATCCATGTCACATGTCCTTGGCATGCTATCAATTTTAATCAATCATTTAATTTGACCATGGCTTTGGTCTACCCATCATCATCTGAGTTGATCCACATTTTCATCAAAGGATATTGTCCCACTTATCTAATCAAATTTGCCAATCATCTACTAATTTTCACTATAGGATTAAATAACCCATAATTTAATCATATGCCATTCTAATCATTTTTGTCTTGCGTTTGTTAATAATTCTTCCTAATTGGAATCCTCAGTTAATTAATTTTATTAATTAATTGATTCATCATTTGTAAACTATGGAAATTCTCAATTTTGTAGGTCTCATTTTCTACTTCTAATTTCCAAATTACTAATTTCTATTTGCATGGAATAATAAATTTTTAATTCAAATATTTTATATAATATTGGCATATATTGACATCATCATGACACATGGGCAAGACACATCTTGGATTCTCCATTTACACTTGGTTAAGATATGTCACAATCCATTTATTCTTATTCCCTTATGCATGTCTATATTTGGCTTCCATTGTCATAGATTTTTGGCTTTAAGGGGGTTTGAGGTGTCACATGACATGTCATAGATCCTACACCATTTTAGCCATGTTTGACTTCTAAGCATCATAAAATACCACATTTTGCATCTTGCATCATATGTGTTATGGATTCTCAAAAGAATCTGTTGCCAAGTTGCATATCCAAGGTGACAAGTCCAATGCTCTCATCTTGCATGTTGATTATAAATTGAGCATTCTTCCTCTCATTTTTGGTCCTTTAGTCCCTTGATTCTTAATCTTCAAGTCCTAACTTCTTAGTATCTTTATGCTTCAAATCACTTCTTGTAGTACTCTCATATCATTATAATAGACGTTTTCTTCCTAGTTTTCTACATTATAGGCAATTGGAGCTACATCATATGGAGAAGAAAGAACATGGGAGCTACAAATAAAAGAGGGGGTTTTTAGCTTTGTGTTGCTTTCTTTGTTTATTTGGATTTCATGGCAAACTAGAGGGTATCAATGTATGTTTATTGAGTTTTTAATTTTCTTATAGTATGTTAGATATTAGCCTATTTTATGGTCCTTTAATTGGTGAACTTGATATGAAGATCATGCTTAACTTGAGTTTCTTGTTTTTTGTCCTTGTAGGTGCAAGGAAGGAGCTCACTTATAAGGGTATAAGATCAATTAGGGGAACTAGTAATATGATTTTATTCTCTCATTTATGCATTCTATTAACTTGTTATCCTAGGGTGCACTCTACTCTATTAGGGCACACTTGGGACCTCTAGGAAGCCATTTTGGGGGCCTAGGAGTCACCATAATCCCCATCTATTGTTCACATCCTACCAACTACACTAAGAAACAAGAAATTGTGTCCTTCTAGGCCCCAAGTGTACCATGGGCACACTCTACACTATCTGGGTGCACTTGGTTGAGTAGTTTTCAAATTTTCAATTTCTAGTTATTGTTAAGGCCTCATTTCTCCATAATCTACACTTGGTCTCCCAATTGTGCACCAAAACTACCAACTATGCTCAAGCTAGCCACAAGTGCATCATGGGTGTAGTTATCACTATCTGAGTACACTTGAGGGCATCCTAAGTCATTCTGGCCTTTTGGGGTACAGTCTGCTCTATCAGGGCATATTTGGTTCACAAAAAGCACCTATTTTGTTTAGAATTTACATCTAGGGTTTCAATTTCATTCTAGAACCTGGAGTAGATGATTTTATGTTACTAACAATCTATTTGTAGCATGTGGTGATCATTGAGAGAAGACATTCAATAAAAACTACTAATGCTTATTTGTAGGACATTGTTGAAGACCTATGTGCTTGTCCAAACTCTACTGTGGTTTTTCTAGATTAGATAAGACTTCATTTGGTGCACTAAAATGAAATTTCTATATTACTTGGTGTCCATTCATTGTTTATAATGCTAGGAGTTACATGGATGTATCCTCTCCCCTCGCCATTTGTAGATCTTGGGTGTGAGAGAAATCCATATGACTTCTATAGAGAGGCCTACCTTGGACCCAAGATTGACCACTTGGTGAGCTCAAGGGGATGACTGCAAAGTGGTAATAGGCCAAAGCCAAGTCAACACTCCAACCTCTATATAAAACTTGATATAGTTAATGTTGTGTTGGTGGTATTTTTACATGATAGCTCTCCTCCAGTACACTTGTGGTGTGTCAAACCCTAGTTCTCAGGGCTGGGAGACCTTTTGAGGAAGTTTATCATTCCCTTTGTAAATGAAATGCCTACACTAAATACTTTGTATTAGTGGCCAAAAAACTTTCTATCCATTGGCTCAGGGGGTCACCCATGCTCATGAAGACATCCCACATTCTCATGGTCCTTAGTTGAGACAACAGTCCCTTGGGAAGTCATGCCCCTTGGGAAGCAGATCTTGGTAGCCCCAATAAGTGAGTGTGCTATAAGGGGGAGCCTATGGTGCCAAGATTCTAAGTTGTCTACTCTGGATAAGCATGGCTAAACTTTAGTGGATATAGTCTTAAAGCCTAGGTTGTGGTGTGTCTTTTCACTTTAACAACAACTATTTTTGTCTTATTGTATCATGTGTGTGTAAAACATTAATCAAGATAAAAGCCAACTTTGAAATTTACACCTTGGATACTATTCAAACCTTATCAAAACATTACACATTGTCAAAACATCACACCTCTTGTCAAAACATTGTAAAATTTGTCCAAAAATATTCAAGGCTTTGAAAACATGGAAGAATATAACCTTAGAAGTGCTTGGCATAACTTAGATTTCATCTTTGCATAGCATCCACTCATTCACCATAGTTTGAGCCTCATGCTTGCATCCCTTGTCATACATATTTCATTCCTTAGGCTTCACTTGCATCCCTTAGTCTTTGCATTTCAACCCCAAAATCAGCATCTTGCATCTCTCATTTGCATTTTTTGCATTACTCAACCTTCATCTTGCACAGTTTAACCATCATTTTGGGTGTCCTAACCATTATTTTTCACCTTCATTCTAGTCTTAAGCATCATTCTCTACTATTTGGATCATTGTAACATTAATTTGGAAACCTCAGAACCAAAAATCACCTTAGTTTTGGCGCAACTTACTAATTGCACTCTAACTGGCCCTAACTACACCATGGACATAATTGGTACTATTAGAGTGCAATTGGTAGTTTGAGAACCTAGTTTTGATTTTTAGATAGTATTTTAAGACTCCAAAAGTGTCCTTAAGTACCTGGATATGCCCCCTATCTCAGCATGTCCTAGTCATCATTGCCTTCACTTAGGGATTCATTCCTTAGGTAATAAACTTAATTATGCATCTCCAATCCAATCATAACATCATCCCTAACATCCTAGCTCTCTTGTATAGCAAATTAGCAATCACCCAGCTTATAATTAGCAAACATTTAACTCAACCTCCTGACTGCACCATGAAACTACCAACTACGCTCAAACTAGACCCAAGTGCACCATAGGAATTGTTGGTGCTACTAGAGTGCACTTGGTACTCTTAGAGTGCACTTGGGTTACTACATTACCATTTTGGGCCTACAAATTACATTTTGGGACCCTAAAACTACATCTAGAAGTTTTTATAGGTCCTTATTATGTATATGACCCAAAAAAAATCTTGCAGAAAAACTTCATTTTGCATCTTAGAACATTTTCACATTACATATTTGATCAGCATAACCATCATTTTGACCACCCTAAATGTCATTTTGAACCCAAAACCTTTGAACTTAGTCAAAGATCTGAACAAAGTATGAGACCTAGAGTATCTCCTAGTGTTGATGGATGATGGATCTTGACTAGTCCTTTTGTCATTTTTATCATTTTTCTTTGGTTAAACTCTATCTATGTGTTGATGAATTTGACCTTTTCATCTTTATCAACTTGATATTTTTGTCTATTATCTCATTTTGTTCAAGATCCAAAGTCCATCTTCACAAGGTTAAACTCTTAGACAAAAAACTTTCCAAAGATTTGATCCCAAGTTGAAAACCTTGTCATGCACCCTTGTCATAGAATTATCATATTCCTAGTCTCCCTAAATGTCATTTTGACTTACCCTAGTGGTATATCCCCTTCATATTTCATTGTTAAAAACCCTAGCATCATTACCACTATCAAACCCTATCAACTTGTCTATCAACCAACTTGTCTCCTTGATCACTTATCCTCATCTTGAATATTCTAAACATCAGTATCAAACTTAGCACATCATCCCTTGCATAGTCCATCTTGCATACATCAACCTCTAACATCATTTTCAAGTTTGAAATCCAACCCTAATCTTCATTTTTCATACTATAGGGTCATTTTCATCCCCTCTAGTCAAAATCAAAAAATGTCATTTATATTTGCATTTTCATAAGTTCATATCAAAACCATAGTTCATTTAGCACTTCCTTAGGTTGCATAACATCCATAAATGCCTAAAAATCCAAAAACTACTCACATATTGCATACCCACATCCTAATTACCAAAATTTTCCCTATTTTATCAACTACACCCCATTTTACCAACTACACACTTCAGGTGTGCAATTGGTAGTTTCAATGTGTAGTTGGTAGTTTCAGAGTGCACTTGGTAATTAGGGATTTCATTCTAGGTTCCAGAACCCTAATCTACACTTCTATAGCTTGCGTTGCATCCTTAAACCCTAGAAAACACTAAAATCATTTACATTCTATATATTAGTCACCTTAACACCTCTTTTTATGAATTGCATACCTTCTATTGACCAATTGCTTAACTTCAGGGTCCCAAGTGCACAAAGGGTGCACTGGGTATTGTGTGAGTGTAGTTGGTAGTTTAGGTGCACACTTGGAAGGTAGAGAGTCCATTTAGGTTTTCCTCTTGTTGGTGTTTTGAAATACCTTGGTTTCAAATTACCTCGATGAGAACAAGATACATCTAGGGTAAGCTACTTCTCATCTTCAACATACCCTTTTAGATACTAGGCCAACTATAAGACTAGACCCTTCTTCTACTTTAGGCTCTGCAAAACCTAGGTGGGTAGACCTATTAGATTCTTTAGATGGTACTAGTACCAGTTGTCAAAAGCATACACTGAATCTAAATAAAGTAGATAAAACCCTTAATCTTCCAACACTTATGCAAAGATCCCAAACATGAAATAGATAATAACATGGCCTAAGAAACTACTAAGCTAAGTGAGGGCATCCTTTTTAGTTCTTCAACATTAAAGGGAAAGATATTTGATTAATGATGTTGATTTTAGCAAAACCCCAAATATGTAGCAGTAAGAACAAGTTGATCCTGTAGCTAATTAGTGCCTTATCTATTGGTAAATTTCACAAGTTACACACATACATCTATGATATTAGTGACATATTCCATACATCAAGATATCAAACCTATCTTATCACTTTGTGAATTAGAAATCAGTGTTCATTAAGACCTCATTCTTATGAAGTATCCTTCTAAAAATAACCAACAACCTTGTCAAATACATCAAGCATTTTCTTGGCCCTTTGTTCCAACAACAAAACATATCAAACATACAACCTTAAGGGGATTCAAATGGGTCTCAGTTCTTTGTCCCAAAAAAACATAAGATTGCAGATTATGGAGATAGGAGATGACAATCAGAATGAAACCAAGGAGATTCTTGCGCATTGTATTCATTTCTTTGAAACTACACATTCAGATACATGTAAAATAATTCATGAAATCACTAAATAGATCTAATCTAGCTGTATTAGCTTAACTACTATTGTTCATATAAGGGAAATATGTTGAAGAATGTGGTATCAAAGTCATGAAAACACATAAAAAATGGAACCCTTTTCTCACAAATCTAAGAAAACTCAAGATTGGAACACACATGGTATCACAATAGTGAGTAATTTTCTCCAAAATTGGAACCAACCCTTGAGAAAGAAGAAAGAAGAGACTAAACAGAAAGGAAGAAATCCCAGATCAGATCAGATGCTGCCATTTGTCCACTTGGAAAACCTCCATTTGTAGATGCAAAACATCTCTCTACTCTCTCTTTGTAACTATACATCAGATATTTTCATTGCTACTTGAGAATGCCTTGAAAATATCTTTTAAATGATTGAAAAGTATAACTAATTTTGATGCTAGGTCTGAGATCAAAGCACAGGCAAAAAACCCATCAAATGACCTCTAAAGGTAAGATGGCTTTACGAATAATTTTTCTCCACATTTTAGCTTCAAACAACTTTCATATCTTCCTTCCAACTAATTTTGATTCTTAATGATGAATTTTGTCCATTCTGTTGAGAATGCCTCGAAAAATGAAAATCTAGTTATAGATTGTACTGCTGAATACTTGTGCAAATTATGATCCCATATTAAGAAAGTTCATCTTCTCCCAGTTCCAATAGTATACTACACATATTTTTGACAAAAATCACCCCTCTAAAATGCATTTTAAAATTAGGCCCCCATTGTAAGTTCAAAGCATTAAAATGAAAATTTTTAAAAATTTATATAGTCGAAACTATAGAACAACTTTAAATTCTTTTAAATTTTTCAAATGAGGATTTGAGCATTCAAATTTTGCAAATAAAAATGATAAAATATTAATTTTTCATTTTTCAAATTTCATGCCCCTTTTTTATCTGGGTTAACCCTCTTGGTTGACCACCATGTGTTGATCATGGATTGGTCAAATTTTGCCATGTGTCATCTCCAGGTAGCTTTGTAGGCTTAACCTCAACTTCCAACTTAACCCCAGTGAACTGGTGCTTAACCCCACTTCGAAGCTTCAGAATCTTTGTTGGCTAACCATGGTTAACTCAAGTGAAGATGTAAAATATTAATTTTCATAACTTTGAGGCCATTTACATTACTTGGGAAATTTGTGATATGAATTCGTGGAATGGTGCCATCTGTCTATCGTTGACATCATCATCATTGATAGTGGTTTGTACTTGCATTTTACTTCAAAATTTGTTTAATCTATGCACCCAACTAGTTACTATCTTTGGTGGGGTCCCCACATGAGGTTGCATGTCAAAAGGGCTAAGCTTTTTAGATGCTTAAAAGGTGAGTGCTTTGGATTTAAAATAATATAAAAGAAGTCATCCCAATGAATGTGGGATTAAGCTCTTTACAAAAACATCTTCTGTGCCATTTAGAAACAAACTAGACCTTCCTCAAGAGGCCTCATGGCCATCCTGCAATTACACCAACAATTCCCTCATTTTCCTACAAGTGATGCTTCACAACAATGTATGACATTTTGTGTTTCCCTTATTTTCCATCATCGACTGATTGAAAAAATCTGGGCATCACCATTTTCATGTTTCTTTCAAAAATTTGATAGAGGATATAATTTGGCCATATGTCAGTTCGATAAAATTGATTTTGATTTCATCTTATTTGGTTGGAATAGTAGTGTTGGTGCTCACTTTCTTTTTTGGATATTCTTCAGTCCAAAGTTTGAACAAATTGTAGATAAGGTGGATTCTTCATTCGATAGTGACTTGGACCACATATCTAGTGGTTATCTTAGCAGTGTCCACTGGGTTTCTCTTTTTTAACACTATCCAAGATTTTCATCACACAATGTGGAATCTAGATATTTAGTGACTCTATCAACATTCGTGTGCATGTTTTATCTCCAATGCAAAAATGCCTCCTCTGCACACCAAACTACTTCAGATGCCTCTTAACAAAGACTCAACCACTAAAAGATCTTAGAACTCTCAACATTTAACTTCAAATATGTTTCTTCCCACACCATTTGTGAATGGAAAAATAGCTTGCGTTAAGTGTTCCTGGCAAGGAGTCAAAGTGCGGCTTGTGCATTTGCATCTTTATCAACCATGTGCTTCCTTTCCCCCTTTGACGTCATGTTGACTATTTCTTCTCTACCTTGTTGATTTCTCTATTCCTTTCTCTTTGCCATGAGGAAGGAATTTTTGAGGATGGAGGATATTAATTCATTTTAAGATAGGTCCTACACTTTACAAGGGTGACATATGTTGTGGGATGGTATACAAAATTTTCCCCTCTCTCATGAGCCTGTTGCATATTCTTAAACAAAATATGTGCCATCTCCTTTGTAACTCAGCGTAGGCCTAGATGCATCTATTTGGTGGCTTATCCCTCTTGGTATGTCTCAGAACTAGGATTCCATAGCTTTAACTTCCTTTTAACTGCTCCCTTAAATTGTATGGATGAGTAGATGGAGTGAGGAAAGTGGTGCAAAGGAGGCATTTGATTGGAGATTGTAGCAGCAAAATTGATTATTACAAAGGAATATCCAAAGTAATTAGTTTTTCACTAGATACTTAAATCATGTTTTTAATTCCTAACCTTTTTGCATATGATCTTGATGTCATTCCTCCCTTTCTCCTGCTGGCTTCCATAGCTGTGGTTCATTGATGCAACATTTACTTATGTTCTTCTTTTTACATCCCAATGCATGAACAATCCCTTACTTTTAGGGTATTCACAATGCTATATGTATATTTCAAGATTTAAAATAACTTAAAACATTATAGCATTACCCTTTTAAAACATCCTCTACTCCCTGATCAATATCTCCAAAATCAAATGCAATTAATTAGGCCCCAAAGTGGGTCCAGCTAAAAAAAAATTGAACTAAAATGTTTGGTCTCTCAAACTAGCCTACTAATCATCTGGCACTGATTAGAACCAAATTTTACCATTCAATAAGGCTTTAAAACTTGATTCACCCTTTTTTGCAACTTGTCAACTTTGTGCCAAAGAGTCTATTGACTGGCCTTAAAAACTAACCAAAACAAATGACTAGGCTTTGAAAGTAGGCATGCTAATTCTTTGTTCCACATTCTTGCAGCCTATTATAATCTCATCTCATGAAAAATTCTTATTCAAAAGATATTGATCAAAAATTGGGGAACTTGTTCACTATCACAAGGAGAGTATAAGTTTTGGATTTGGGCTCATGATGAATAATTGGGCACATTTGACGAATGGTCAAAGTGGGCTACTTAGATTTACAAACTGGAAACACTGGCAGAAAAGTGGTTTTTTTCAAATGGAATGGACCTGGGAAAGTGTATAGATGAATTTGTCAAAACTTGAGAATTGGCACACTGTAGAACATAGTGGTGTAATCCATTCAATCTCACCTATCATAGATTCAGATCTATGACATCCCAAACAGGGGTACTAATCAATCTACACATTACAACACTCATGAAAAGTTATAAATTGCATATGGAATCACATTAAAAAATTGACCAAATAGATTTGTCAGAAGTTCAAATCAAAAACATAGGGCCTCCTATAATTTTGAACAATTTACATCAGTACGACAATAATAAACAACCAAATTTGAGAGATTTAAGACCTAGTCAAAACATATCAAAATGACTCAAAATTTGAAACATAGGCTTCGTGGCATGGACACTAAACACTCTTAAAGTGGTAAGTCATCAAACATTATTGGGTGCAAGATATTTGAATGCCAAAAAGACCTCCTCTCACTATTTGACATAGGAAAAAATGCAAAATCAGACATTGCTCCAAATGGAGCTTCACAAAATGACTTGGAATGTTAATTTATCTTAATGGGATAAGTGGATATACTAAATGAAAGGTGTTGGAAACATTAAATAGCTCATAGACCTCAAATGGATAGCTTGATTTTTTGAATGGAATGCAAAATCAAGGCTTCAATTTTAAGTCCCAACACCTCCATTGCATCTACATCCTTAGGTATCATGCCAACACTTATAAGGACACAATCAACTTAGAGACATAAAGAACTATATCAACCCTTGTTTTTTGAGGTACAAACACAACCAAAACCTCATCCAAGACCAAAGAAGAGCAAGAAAATTCAACAAACATTTGATGAAGACCAAGTTGAAGCATCACAACCTTTACTTGTGGACCCATTAAGCATATATCCACAAAACCCTAACAATAAAGAAATGGTGCAACCAACCTTAAGAAAGACATCTACTATGAGGTTTCCTTCAAACACTTCTCCTACACATGGAATGGTCTAATGGAGCCCTAATTTTGAGCCCATATTTGTATTGATACCACCTAGAAGTGCAAGTGTACCAATTGCACCCGAGGATGAACACACTCCTTCAAATTCAACAAATCCAACACAAGCACTTTAACCCCAACATATCAAATGTACAACAAGATACTCTACTCCTAAGTGATGATTTTGACACATATTATGCCATCAATGATGAAGAAATGGCTAGAGCTTTCCAAGAAGAGAATTTCCACAAAAATTTCAAACTTTTGGCAGCCCAAGAAATTGTCAAATTCAACCCAAAATTGGAGGGACCCAAGTCCAAACATCAAAAAAACCCAACACTTGAAAACATACAACCCATGATTAATTTGGACTTGGATAAGGGAAAAAGACTTTGACGTTTTCAAACACAATGATGACACCTATAAGATGTCATCAAGAATCAACCATTGAAATCTTCCAAAGTACATTTGAACACATCAACATCAATCCATTGTTTGATGAACCTCCATCAATAAATGATAACAAGGCTTTTCCTAAATATCCCAAAAGGATGTTAAGACTTGATCTCAATCACATAATGCAGCAACAAGTCATGCCTAAAGGGACTTGTACTCTAGGGATGCCAAACATACCTCCTTTGGAAATCAACAAAGTGTACCCTTGCTCCTAACTTTACCAAATGTTATGACATTAAATGTTATGGAGTCGTGCATGAGCACCATATGAAGCATCAATTGTAGAAACCCCTATTCACATACAAAGGAAGAGTATTATTGACATTTCAGCCATTCCCAAAAGAACATGTCTCATTGCCAAATTAATATGATGTCCCAAGGAGGAAAATATAACACACAAAGGTATCAAAACAACAACCCAATCATGATGTTCAATTCTCAAGGGCATAACCAACTTCAAAGACAACAACAAACCTATAGTGGTACATGGGCTTAACATTTCCAATGTACAACCAAGTTTAAATCCACTTAACACACATTCAACATATCAACAACAACATCAAACACAACAACAACCTCAAGTGGTGCAATGATCCATCATCCCTAACACACACTCCAATGTAAATCCACTTTACTTATACACAATATACCAACAAAAATTCCAACAACAACAAGGCATGTTCACTAAACAAAAAGAGCAACTAAAACAATAGTTGGAACACAACATTTGTTACAACAAAAACATATGTCATGGAAACCTCAATATATACCTCTACAACAATAGCCACATACATGGTCTCACATGCAACCAACAAAGGTATCTCAACAACAACCACAACAAATGAAACAGCAAGAACCACAATAAGTGATGCAAAAACAACACATGGTACAATAATCAAAGTCAATACCACAACAAGTACTGTAACAAATACCACAACAAAGACCATTTTTTCTTTGAGGTACTAACATACCTCTACCACCTAGTGAAACATCACTTGACTCTAGACATAGAAATGTTAGATTCAAGTAGACATGGTTCTAATAATAGCAAGCAATCTACTCATAAACACAAAAGACTTGAAGAGAAGACTATTGTGAAAAACCCTAATGAAGAGTTACTACAACAATTCAAACAACTTTCCAAATAAGTTGAGGCAATGGGAGTCTAGAAGAAACAAGCTCTATATATAGAAAGGGACTTACATCCTAATCCATTTGATAAAATTATGTATATGCCTCCATTCCCAAAACACTTTGAAGCTCCAGGATTCAAAAAATATCAAGGAAAAGGCAATCCTATTGATCACATCAGGGAATTCTATGCCTCTAGTACCAAACTTAGTGATGAGCCCACCTACCTCATGAGACTGTTCCCTCATTCTCTATGTGGGACTGCACTTGAATGGTACTCCAAACTTCCTAGTACCATAAAATCTTGGTCAAAACTAGCAAAAAAATTCATGTTCCACTTTTCCTTCAACATTACAAAAGAGGTGACACTTTATGATTTGTGCTCAACCAAATAAAAGATGGGAGAACCATTTTTCAGGTTCTTATTATGTTGGAGAAACTTGGTCAATCAATGCTTACTAAACATTCCTGAAGAACAATAATTTAATTAGTGCATGGAAATCCTAGTCCTTGACTTAATGTAAGAACTCAAGATCAAAAGTCCAAGCACCATTTCCAAGCTAATAAAAAAGGGGCTAGTATGGAAGACACTCTTATCCAAAAATAAGAATGTGACCAATGATGGCATTCTAGATGTATGAACAATTAGTACAACAAAACTTCAACAACTTTGAAAGGTGAAAACCCTACTAATTCAAAAACTCCCAATCAAACAACACCTCAACAATAGAAAATTGAGACTTCCATGCAAGATAGACCTCGAAAACATCCTCAAACTAAAGAAAGTAAATTCACACCCTTGGGGATACCTCTTGAGATTGCACTTCAACAATTACTCAATAATAACTTTTTGCAATTACCCCCAATCAAATATGAACCATTAACTAAGGCTTTTTGGTGGGATGACAACAAATTTTGTGATTACCACTGCACCAAAGGACATAAGACCTCATCATTTTTCCAACTAAAACATGTAATCCAAGACCTCATTGATGATGGTGTAATTATTATAGATCCTTTAGTACTAGCATCCAGCCCTAATCATACTATTTTTAAAGATCCTTTGGGTAACCATGACAAAGGAAAAGCCTCTAGTTCAAACTCAATCTCACAAGATAATGTGAATTACACATGCACTAGATATGACTACACCATCAATTGCTTTAATGAGTCTAACTAATGCATATCCACATTCACATTAAAGACTGACGACTCTCATTATTTTATCACTATGCATTGTACCAAGATCACCCTACCTAGAGCTCCTTCTAGGCCTACTACCTCTACTAGACCTACAACCCCTAGTAGACCTAATGCTCCTACTTTATATAATTATAGCCTTGTTGAAAAACTTGACAAGACCCCTACATAATAATCCATCTTTTACCTATTGTGTGCATCTCCCCAACATTAGAAAATCTGGGATCTAGCCCTTAAAGAGTCAATAGTCCTAGATAATATTGATGTTTCCTAGTTCTAGGCCATGGCTAGGAACCTATTTTCCTCAAAAAATATAACCTTTTCCCCTCAGGATATTACTAAAGAAAAATCCAACCACAAGGACCCCCTTCATCTTGAAGTCTCTATCCATAATGCCAAGGTCATACATGTTTTAATAGATGAAGGAGCAAGACTAAATATTTGTACCCTTAAAGTTGTCAAGGGTCTAGGTTACTCTAAAGAAGATGTAGATCCCTCTCTTAGAATCACCATAAAGGCCTATGCTAATGGTGAGCACTTCTCCAAGGGTGTCATCACATTACCCATCAAAGTTGGTCCAACTACTGAGAATACTTTATTCCAGGTCCTAGCTATTGAAATGAATTATAACATGATACTAGAATGCCCTTGGATCCATGCTATTCAAGTGGTGCCTTCTACATATCATTAATCTCTAAAATTTTCCTACAATAATGTGGAGGTAACCATCCCTAGCAATCTAGATCCTTGCTAGTTTTGTGCTAATCTGAGAGATGTTATTGCATACCAAGTCCCAAAAAATAATGAAGCATAACCCATAGATTCCTTTAAATATGTGGACAGTGATATACTCCTCAGTAAGGCTAAGGAAAAGATGAAGATTGAAGACAAAGGGTGTGGAGAATACTTCATGTCCCAAAAATCACACATTAGGGAGTCACCAGTTTCTCTCCAATCTTATGGTAAATCAAAATATTCTAAGAAAAATACACAAAATGCCACTTCTATCAATGATAATACATCTGTATGTATTGAGAAAAGAAAATCATAAAAAAAACCCACTTTGATATTGTATCACATAATTTAGTACTGTAATATTGAATACTAACATTAACTAAGCATTCAAAATACTAAAAATAGAAAAAACTTATGATAGGACAAGGTTATCACCAAGAAAGAAGGCAAACCAAAAATGGAAAGCTCCTTGGGTGTAACTTATGATGACGTACATATTTCCTTGATGGATAAGGGATGTATGCTCATGGTGTGCTCAAGCTTCCAGTGGGTAGGTATTTTACAAAGCATGTAGATGGGTGAGGGTTTCAACAATGGAGGTTTGGATAGAACTTATCATTATGATGGTGTAAAATGGCTATGATGTACTAGTCAGTGGGGCATTATAAGTTTGCATAAAAGTTGATGATGGGTTGTGAGAGGGAATGACTTTATTTATAGGCCAAGGGGTAGTGAGATGGAGGCTCAGGATGTAAAGATGGAAGAATGGTGAGGGAAGGATAGGATGCTTTGCAAGGGAGCACATGGTTTGTGATTCTTTAGGGCTCTAACCTTGTGACAAGTGTCACAAGGGAATTGGCTGGTCAAAAGGGAGAGTTAAGGGGAGTAATGAGGGAGGATGAGTGTGTAAGAGGGATGTAAGAGGCATTAATGGCATGTAAGAGCCATTAATGCTCTTGGATAGGGATGGAAGAGGATAAGGGAGACTTGTTGACTTTGGCTTGGGTTAGCAAGTCTTAACCCTTGCTTAAAGTTGTGCACATGTTTAGGAGGGGGATTAGACTTAGCTTAGAAAGGGGTTAGGGGGGCAAGTGGCTTAGCTTTGATAGGATGGGTTAGTTAGGAGGCTAAGTGAGGTTAGTATGGGTGAATGAGTTGGATTAGGGGTAAAGATAAGGTTTAGGGATGTTTTAGGGGTTTGGATAATCTGTTAAATGACTTATTTAATAAATAAGAGATGTGGGATTAAATTAAATATATTTGAACATTTATTTAATTTAATGGACAAATAGGGATTTAATTGATAAATTGATGTTGGGTTATCATTTTTTTCATCAATTGGACTATAGTTAATTTAATTAATTAATTAACTAGGGGATGACGATAAATTAATTAAATAATAAATATTTAATTAGTAATGTCCTAAGAGATAACTAAATATGATTATCTAGTAGTCTAATCAGATTTAAGTGTCTACATTTTGCCCCTCTTTGACATAGTGTTGGGTCAACATTATTTCAAAGAAGTTCAAATATAAACAATGTGAAGAAGAGTTTTTAAAGCAACATAGTTTCCCTAGTTTCAAGTAGAAGAGGAGAGAAGGTACTATGTGATGCCCCCTCAAGAAATTAGCAATGAAAGAGAAATTACGCTCGATAACTTCTTAAAAAGTTGCAATAAGCTAGGGGGAGCACAAGAACAAAGAAGGATTTAGAAGATGGTGGAAATGATAATAAAAAGGCAAAAAGAAATAAGGCTAAAGGAAAAGGAGGTCACTGGAGGAGTCATTAAGGAAAATAGGGCACCCCAGGGGGCCTATAAGGGGCTTGAGGAGGGCTAGAAAGGGTTATTTGCTCTCATACGAATGGAAAGATATTGTTGTTGGGAGCTCTAACTTGGATGATACAATGGAAATGCTTAGATGACCAAAGCACCAGGTGGATGTGGTATGATGAATACAAGTGTAGTGAACACCAAATCAATTGTTAGGGTCAAAAAACTAGTCTTTAAGTTTTTATTTTGTAGTATTTTTAGCATTCTCGCAATGTAAGAAATATGATCCCGTGAATACGTACCCAACAGGATCGCTATAGGGATTGGCAGGATCATGATCCCACAAAAATGGCTAGAGGGGAAGGCTAAAATAGGTCTTGGAAATATTTTTTGCAAAATTGCGAATTGAGCTAGGCAAGTTTTGTAGGATCATGAATCAGGTAGCAGGAAAGTGATCCTGTCAACAAAAAAGTGCTTCCAGTGGCGAGAACATGATTTTTTTGAAATGGGTAGGGTCAACATGGGAATGAGAAAGGGTTTGATCAGGAGGGTAGATTTAAAGCATGATCCTATGATAAACAAGGTTGGTGAGATCGTCTAATTTTAGTTTGTGCGAGAATATTCCTATGGGAATGTGGGCTAGGGTTTTGTGGGGAAAAAGGTCAAAGCATGATCCCATGATAACCAATTTTGGTGAGATCACGAGGTTCAAGTGTTCACAAGAACATGGTGGTAGGAATGTGGGTAAAAAGGGAAAAAGAGGAAAGTTGGGTAGGAAAACATGGATTTAGTGGAGCTATGGGGGGTTGAGTTAGAAGTTAAATAATGAATATATGAAAAGGAAAATTGACATGTTGTTGGTTTGTGTGCAGTGGTCTCTAGACACTCTGGTGTTACAGGAGCGACGGGTGACAATATTATGTGTTAGAGAGCAGCCCATGCCAACTGACTGAGTGAGGATTGATGGTATTGGCCTCAGGTACCTAGTAAGATTACCCCATACACAAACATATATAGTGATGGTGATTGCCTTATGCGAGTGGTGGCATAACAAGATAGGCACATTTCACCTACCGATAGGAGAGATGACAGTAACACTAGAGGATTTTTATAGAATTTTTAAATTATCAATGTGAGGGACACTAGTGATAGTAATGAGGGAGATGATAGGAGAGGCAGTAGTACAATGGCTAGTTGGGCCTAGAGTAGCATACCAAATCTAGAGTGGGTAGTTCCCATTAGATGAGCACTTGGATTGGGTGGCTATGGAGAGGCAGATTTACTTTTATGTATGTAAGCTAGTATCAAGGTACATTGCCCCAAATAAAAGTAGGATAGGAGTCACTTTGGCTTTGATACCAATCATCATGTGAATAATGGATGTTGCAGTCTCTATGGCTTGGGGGTCATTGATTTTGGTAGAGCTATATTGAGATCTACATCAGTAGTTTATTAGGGGGAAAGATGCCAAGGGAGGAGTGTGGGGTTCCCTACATTACTACAGGTGTGGGTGTAGGAGCACATCACAACATTTAGGCTGATCAGGAAGATGGAGAGGTAGAAAAAGGAGCTAGTGGTATATAGCTAGGGGGAGCCACTGACATATCACCATACAGAGGATGTGGACTACTGGCAAGTCCAGATAGATAAGATTTGGGTGGTGACATGGAAACCATACATGGGTCTCGGGCCATGGGTAGAGAAGAGACAACAACTCCCATATACTATATCACCATGCTTCATTTTTGGGTGATTAGAGTACATCACAAAGTAGTACTGACTAGATAGGGCCTTTCAATAGTTTGGATGGGTATAGGTGGCTCCAAGGGAGCCAAACTAGTATTAGCAGGTTACATGCAAGCTAGTGAGGATGTTCAAGCTAGCACTCTGGAGAGATGGACTATTACAGGCATGGTGAGACTTAGCATCACAAGAGTGGGATTAGTTTGGAAAAGTATTAGATGCAGGCTCCACACAAGAGTATTGCAATTGGTTTTAGAAGTTGAGGCTAGTAGGTTGAGAACAGATGACTAGAGTAGCAGTGGTGTTGGGAGAGATAGCCTAAGTAGCTAGATAGGTTAGATATGTAGCTAGGGGACTATGACAGTGGGCATAGGCAATGGTGCAAGAGGAGGGATTAGTGAGGCAAAGGTAGAGGGGTGCTAGGGAGGTGAGATAGGAGGAGAGGAGGGCACCACTTGAGAGGGGAGATGAGAGGCTAGTGGTGGAGAGGAGACCATAGGGGGAGGGTGAGTAGGGGCCATAGGGTCATTAGGTAGAGGAGGAGGGGGTGGTAGAGGTGGCTCTTCATTAGGGGAAGGGGATGATAGATTGGCTAGTTGATATGCATCCCTGTAGTAGACTCATGAAGCGATCAGCTAGTTGTTGTGAGATACTCAATAAGAGAGGGATCAGCTTAGGATAGAGCAAGACCAACTGTGACATGAGTGTTTTGTAGTGCAAGGATAGGAAGACAAAGTAGGGATAGAGGTGGGGATACTACAGATGGAGGGGAGGTTGGAGGTGGTGACACTAGAGAGGAAGAAGTTATAAACAAGGATGGGCATTGTCTAAGAGGAGAGGGATAGGCTAGTGGTGGAGGTGGTGACCTTGAGAGCATAGGTGGTGGTAGGTGCAGGTTTAGATGAGCTGAGGAGGTTGTAGGAGGAGGTGGAGGAGTTCAGGGAAAGAGAAACGTTCTACCAAGGGAGATATCATGTAGTAGTTCCAGCGGATCAGATAGAGCATTATAGATGACCGATATGGTCATGGATAGCTAGGACCCATATAGGTATATAGGGAGGGGGAGAGAGTGGATGGAGCACTAGGGGCTCTTAGAGGATAGGTGGGTCATAGTGTATAGGGTAGAGCCATAGGACAGGGAAAAGCCAAAGGGGATTAGTGGGAGGAGGGATGAGGCAAACTTGGGCATTAGAGGAGGATATATGAGGCCTCCACCTCCACCAGCAGTAGTGCTAGGGGTAGAGTGGGACATCTATGAGTCCCACAATGAGGAGGTGATAGATGATGGAGATCAGTGATATGTTGATTTTGACATAGTATTTTTGGATATACCCTTGGATGTATTTTTGTGGTCATAGACCTGATGTATTGATATGGTTATTTGTATGATATAGATACTAGATATTTGGACTATGATGGTTTGGTATTTTTGGAGGGATGGGTGATTTATTCTTTATTCTTTGTGGATGAGAGATATATATAGATCAGATCATTCTTTGGGGTGGGATATGGATGTATGGACTTATGATGTTATGATTTTGTTGATGATAATGGATGTTTATATATCACTAGATGTAGATGAGAGATTGATATGGTTTCATGTAGGATGTGATGTTTATGAGATATATGATATTACTAATAATTTTTCACATAGGATATGCTATTTATGATGAGTTGTTTAGATAGTGCCGATATGTTTGTGATGCAGGATGTGATGTTTATGATGAGTTCATTTGAATAGTGTTGATATGTTTGTGATGCAAGATGTAATGTTTATGATGAGTTTGTTTAGATAGTGCTGATATGGTTTGTGATGTAGGATGTGATTTTTATAATGTGATTTTGAAAAAAAATTCTTATGATGATGTTTATGATAACTAAGAAAATAATGGAAAAATGAACCTAAGATATGGTGATGGATGTAATGTGTTTTGAATTCTAGTTTGGAAAAGATAAATGGAAATGAATGTGGTAAATAAATAAATTATTATTATTATTATAAAAATGTAACCCATGAAATGAATGTGAATCATGATGAAAAATAGGATGAAAGCAAACACAAACTTATGATGGTGAATATGCTAAAAAGAGACTTTAAACTATGATAAAAGATGATAACAAGAATATAAAATATGATAATGATTATGATTAAATGAACACTAAGACATGATAAATGAACCTAATATGTGATGAATTTAACCTATGATGGTGAAATATAATAAGATAGATCCAAACTATGATAATGGACATGATAAATGAACACAATCTATGATGAGACAGCGTGGTAAATAAATTGAACACTAGGATGCTGGGAGATAACAAATAGACATAATCTATGATGGTAAAAATAAGATGCAGGAAAAATTATGATGCTGAGATATGATAAACAAAACTCAATCTATGATAATGATCTATGATAAAGAATGAACTCAAAAAATATGAGACACTAAATTTTAAGATTATGATGATGAAAAATGATTCGCAAAAGAACTCTTAGTCAAGATGATATAAAATAGGGTAAATGAACATAGGGCTAGGATAGTGAACTATGATAAGGAATGTAATTGATGATGGTGAAACCTTGGCCTTGGGATTTAGGATTTGTAAGAGTATGATAATGAAGATGATCTTAATGTTCAAGGATAAGGAAATTGAATCAAAATATTTTGATGATGGAAGGATCCAAAGGGTGAAAAAGATGGGTGATGTAAAGAAAGAATGTAGCCAAGGCAAGGTATGGAGAAAATGACAGTGAGGTTTTAAGAAAATTCAAGGAAGATGAGTGATTTATGATATGAAAGGTAAGTAGAGTGACATGAAAACATATGTGGGATGTAGGACAATGGTGCAGCATATTCATAATTGGTCATGACCTTGGTCATGGGGGAGGAACAATATGCACAATTGTAATAAGAATGTGTGTAGAAGACTGAGGGGTATGGGATTAGGTAGGAGAGTGGGATGGTGGGGAAAGGTGAGAACATGGTAGATAATAGTTGTGAGGGAATGGGGGTAGAGAGGATGGGTGTGATGTAGGAAGAGAATGTGTAGGAGGGGGCAAGTATGGATGTGTGTGAGGGTGATATGAACAAGTAATTTTTCATATGGGACAAAATGGTGAGAGTGAGGGGATACATTGGAAGCTTGAGAGTGGGGTACTTCATAAAGAAGTACCACCATGTAGTGTGATAATTTTATTTGATATAGGAATATTAGGGATTTTCCAAAGTTACTAGGAACACCAAGGCCATTTCTCCAATATTTCATAAGACTAACTCAAAAAAGCACGTAAGGATTGCCCCAGCATCACACATGAGTCCTAGAGAAATAAACATGGAAATGATGTTGGGTTATCCACAAGAAAATGATATTGCCCAATTGCATCAGGTGATCATTAATGAAAACATTTTTGGAATATGCAAGGGTGATATCCAACTAACACACAAGAAAAAAAGACCTTGGTCAAAACCATGCTTTTGAGTTGCCCTAGTCAAAGCACACCATGATATAGAATACCATGGTGATTGTAAGGAGGGAACAACTAAATCACGTGGAAATGATCCATTTGAATAAAATACACAAAAAACCCAATATCAGAAGAAAGAATAAATCCATGATAAAGTAACCTTTTTCCAAAGAGATTGGGATAACTAGATACTAATAGGCTAATGTTAGGTATGAGGAAGGATGCATCCCTTAAGGACCTAGTGATAGTATGTTTAGGATGATGACAAAATTGGCAACAATACCTTCCTACAAATAATTGGCTAGTGAAATAGGGTTCTACTATAGGACTTGAAAAGGTACAAACATGACTATGAAATGGTTGTATGACTCAGGAGCTTATGATAGAATATAGTTGTGGGTGTGCATATGATGGGGAAAACCTCAGGATGAGGAGACAGTATTGATGCAATATGGTTATTGTTACATGGGCATGATACATAGAATATTGTTGTTGTTACAAGGATATGATACATATAATAAAATTGTTGTTACAAGGATATGATACATAGAATACTATTGTTGTTACAAGGATATGATACAAAGACATGGTACAAAGAATAAAATACACCTGATATGATACATGTGGTAGAGTACAAGGATAAAATATGCCTAATATGATACACGTGGTAGGGTACAAGGATAAAATACACCTAATATGATACATATGGTAGGGTACAAGAGTGGGACAAATACACTAATCATAGTAGAATACACAATCTAGGTAGGCTTTTCAAGCCAATGGATGCTAAAAAGAAATTTTATGAGTTAGTGGAGGGCAAGGATGGAATTTCTTGGAACATCTTGGAAAATGGGAAGATGGGCAATCGGATATGAAGGGGTGATAGGGGAGATGTAGGTCATTAATAGATAATGAATAGGCTAAGTACACCTAGTGCCTAATTGCTAGGTTTTCACTAGGGTACCTATCCAAGGTGCTTAAATTGCCAAGTTTTCACCATTGGACGCTTATTTTTCTTTACCATTTTTTTCTTTTCTTTTCTCTTCCATTTTCCCTTTGAGGGAACAAGATACATAGAGGATTTTTTAGGTGTATATTTTCTTAAGGTAAATGATGTTGGTGGGATCATTTAGGACTTCACCTTTAAGTGTGGATAGCTAATATGCCCCTAAAGCAAAAGAGGTTGTGACCATGTACGGACCAAGCCATGTGGGCTTGAACTTGTCTTTCTTTTCCCAATCAACTTGGACCTTCATGTTTTCTTTGAGGACCATGTCTATTTCTTTAAATTGGTGCAGATGGGCCTTCCTTTTGAAGTTGTACTTGATGTGATTCTATTAGACCATGAGGTGGTCATAGGCCTATTACCTTTTTTCATCAAGTAAATCTAGCTGGGTAAGTCTAGCCACCCAATAATTCTATTCTGATATCTGGCCCCTCAAAGAAATGCACAAGGATGGGAGTTTAACCTCAATAGATAATATTGCTTCAACACCATAAACTAGGGAGTATGGGGTTATGCCTCTGGATGTACAGAATGAGTTGTAGTAGGCCCATAGGGTGGGGTTGATTTGTAAATGCCAATCATAGTCGGAATCATTGACAACTTTCTTTAGGATTTTAAGTAGGGTTTTATTAGTTGCCTCTGCCTGACCATTACCTTGTAGGAAGTATGGGCTAGAAAATTAGTGATGGATATGAAGGGAAGTGCATAGTTCCTCCATATTGATATTTTCAAAATTACCTCTATGGTTAGTCAAAATGGTAGCCGGGATGCCGAAGTGACATATGATATGATAGAGGATAAACTTGGACACTTGAAATCCTATGGCAATGACAAGGGGGATTGCTTCTACCCACTTAGTGAAATAATCAGTGGTGGTAATTATCCACTTGTGTCCTTTTGAAGAGAGAGGTGCTATAACACCAACAAGGTCAAACCCCCAACATGCAAATGGCCGTGGTGGTGCAATAGGTTGTAGATCTTGAGCTAGGGCTTGGATTAGATTAGTATGTTGTTGGCAGGGTAGACACTATTTCACAAAGTTGTATGCATCATGCTCTAGAGTAGCCAATAATAGCCAACCCAAAGGATTTGCTTAGCGAGAACTATTTCGCTCATGTGAGCACCACAAATTCTAGTGTGTACCTCTTTGAGAGCCATTGCAACCTCATTTTGATCTAAACATCAAGAGAGAGTATCATCATAGCCATGACAATATAGGGTTTAAGGTATGATATTATAATGGGATGCTCTACAAATAAGGTTTTTGCATTGGGATCATGTGAGATGGGGAGATATGATACCATTTAGTAGGTAAGTGTGAATTTTGTGGTAGCATGGGGATTGGGGACCAACCAAGATGCATACCTGTGTTAATTCATCATTCTTGTATGTAGTTGTATAGCTACTCAACTAGGAATTCATAATGTGTAGCCTCCCATAGGATCTCCAAAAGTGAACCAATAGTGACCATGGCATCTGAAGCCTTGTTCTATAATCTAGGTATCTATATGAACTGAATCTAAGTAAAATGTTCCTTCAACTGGTCTACCAACTCCTTCTAGGGATGCAACTTGTCATCCTTGGTTTGATATTCATCTAGAACCTACTTCATAATAAGTTCTGAATCTCTTAAGACCTATAGCTTTGTGATATTCCATTCAACTGCTATTAGAGCCCTTCAATAAGGGCCTCATACTCTAAGATGTTGTTGGTACACTAGAACTGTAGTTTAAAAGATATAGGAATGTAATCTCCATGAGGTGTGACCAAGAGTATGCTGGCTCTAGAGCCATGGGATGTGTAAGATCCATCAATGTATAACTTCCAAGATGGTTTTTCATCTACTAAGTAGGGGTGTTCATCTATGAATTCCATAATGAGAGGGTGATATGCAATCAAAGGTGCACTGGCAAGTGATCTTCTATAGCCTAGCCTTTGATAGCCTTTCTATCAACATATTGGATGTCAAATTCACTAAGAAGCATGACCCATTTTGCCAGATGCCCTATGAGCACTGTGCATGTGAACATATACTTTAATGGATCAATTGTGGATATTAGTTACACAGTGTGGCTTAACATATAATGATGCAAATTCTAAGTGGAAAATACCATGGCTAAGAAAGCCTTTTCCATTGGTGTGTAATTGAGCTCATATCCAACTAGATTACAATTGATGTAGTAAATAACCCTTTCCTTACTTACATCATCAAGTTGTGCTAGAAGAGCACCTAGTGCTATTGAGGTAGTTATGATGTATAATACAAAGGGGTGTCCTCCAACTGCAAGAACCAATATAGGTGGATTAGCCAAGTATTTCTTGATCAGTTCAAAGTTGCATTAGCAAATGGGGTCCCACCTAAAATTTTGATCTTTTTTGAGTAAATGTGTAAATGGTTGGCACTTATTAGGGAGTTGGGAGATGAATCATCTAACTAATTGTAGTTTCCCATGAAGAGAGAAAAGTTGCCTAAGTGTCTTAGGAGGAGCCATATCCATGATGGCCTTGAACTTTTTAGGATCAATCTCAATACCACACCATGATACAATGAATCGAAGGAGCTTTCTTGAGATAACACCAAAGCCACACTTCTTAGGTTTAAACATGAGGCGATATTTAGCCAATTCATCAAACACTTCCTCAAGATGAGATAAGTGATCAAGGGCATTAAGAGATTTCATTATAATATTTTCTACATAATCCTCAAGATTATTATGGATTAGGTCACAGGAGATGACTGTCATGGCACACTGATATGTTGCCCCAACAATCTTTAACCCAAATGGCTTCATGTTATAACAACATGTCCCCTAAGGGGTGGTAAATGTTGTCTTATGTTGGTCTACCTCTACTATCTAAATTTGATTATATTTAGAGAAACCATCAATGAGTGATAAGATCTCATGACCTATACTGAGATCAATAATCATATCTATGTTTAGTAATAGGAAATCATCCTTCGGGCAAGCCTTGTTGAGATCTCTAAAGTCTGTGCAAATCCTAATATCACTAGAAGGTTTTGTGACAATTACCACGTTGGAGATCCATTTTGAATAGTCAATTAGGTGAATGATATTTGCCTCTAGCAATTCTTCTAACTCTGTTTTAACTAGTAAAGCAACTTTTAGGTGCATCTTATAGAGCTTTTACTTGATAGCTTTAGCCTTTTGATCCACGACCAAATGGTGTACTACTAACTTGGGATCCAACCCTGGCATGTCTTAATAGGACCATGCAAAGCAACCAACATTTTCGTAGAGGACTTCAATGAGAAGTTCTAACTACTTGGGTGGTAGAGATGTCATGATATATGTGATCTGTGGTACCTCGGTTAGGCTGATATTGACCTGTCTAGTTTCCTCTATCAAGACTAATGAAATGGTAGGTCTATTATCCTGTGGGGGAAGGATGAAATCTCCATCCTTGGATGCCTCCAAGAGGTTTTCACCATTAGATGCATCCTTTATTTTCTTTTCATTTTTTGAATCATTCAATGGCGTTCCAAAGGAGTTTTCACCAAAGGATAGTTTTTTTTCTTTTTTTCTTTCTTGTTTCATTTTGTGGTTTAATTTTGCGATTAGAGATTTCCTCATCCCTAAAGTAACCTATTGGATCTAGTTTTTAGACATATGCTGATGGTGGTGGTGGCCATTTATGTAGTGTTTCTTCCCCCATGAATCTAAGGAGTGCATGCTCTATAGAGAATTTTTCAACATGGACAACACTTGGTTGGTCCCAATCAATGAGTTCAAGGTGAGTGAGTGGTAAGTCTATAAGATTTAGGGATAATTGGAAGAGCACAGAAGGTTCAAGGATAATTTTGTCAAGGAATATATCATCGTAGGCTTTCTTTTCTACCTCCTCAAGAATCTCATCAACCTCAATGAGACTATTTTGGATGTTTTTGAAGGCATGGCCTTCTTTCATGGTGCCCCAAATTATGGGGAGTCCATATCCTAAGCCTTTCTTTTTCTTTTCTTTGTATGCTTCCATAGATTACTTAATGCCTAACTCTAGATGGCCTAGACCACCTCTTTGATAATCCCATTACTCAGTAGCAAGGTGATGTGACCATGGGTATTTTTGTTTGAGGTAATCAATAAATTCTACACTTTTTAGAGGTTGCTCTTTATATAGCCATGTACTAATGTCTAGAGTAGTTTCCTTTCCATCAAGGATACCCTTAGTAATAAATATGATAGGGTCTAGTTGTCTGAGTTGAGAGGTGGTATCTGTCCTTGGCCCCTAATGTGTTGGGTGCCCTTGAGTATGTGGATCAAGTGGTAAAGCACTGATAGCAAAAGCATCTATGAGACTATATTTTCCACAACCTTGGTAGTTGATCTTAACCATGGAAAGTGTGGAGGTTAAAATGGTATCCAAATTGTGGTAAGTGCCAGAGGAACTAGCCATGTTGTGGCAAATTTTGATTTTAGGACAATGGTTGGTGTATGAAGCTTCAATCGTATTGCAATAAGAAAAAGGTTTAGGATCTACATGGGTGGTTACCTCAGTGCCATTATGTAGAAACTTGATGCACTAATGATATGTGGATGGAATGACCTTCATGGTGTGAATCCATGGTCAGCCAAGGAGGATGTTGTATGGAAGGTTAAGATCAACTACATGACAAACTATTTCTTGAGTGGCTAGGTTGACTCTAAGAGGTAGCAAGATGGTTCCTTTAGTGGTGCACTCCAAGTTTTCACATGCTTTGATGGTAATAACCTCATTAAGGATATCTACATTAGTGTATCCTACTTCTTTGATGAACTTTAAAGTACATAGATTTGGAGTTGATCCATTATCTATCATGACCCATTTGACTGCAAAGTTAGAAACCATGATAGCTATGCAAAATGGACATATATGATCAGGTTCAACTACTAGGATGTTATAGGTTTTGAAGGATATATTACATGATATAGAAAGGTGGTTGCCATAGTTGCAAAACTCGGTGGTATTTATGTCAATGGGAACACATGACTCGTGGAGAGTACTATCGAGGATCTCTTGATAAAGTGGACTTTTTTGTAAGAGATCTTGAATGGAAATCTAAGCTGGCATATTTCCAAGGTGCTTTAGGATATTATTTTGTCTCCCTAATGGGGGTGGTCCTAATGAAGGTGTTCTTGATGGAGGTGGTCTTGATGGTGTAGATATAGATGGGCCAACTACATTAAATCGAGCCCATTGAGTAGTAACCTCACATTGGGCATCTGGGCCTTTGATGTTTATAAAATTGATAGAAGGCTCAACTTGTGATATGCATCTGATAAGGTTTCCATAGTCTAAGTATACTAAGGTATAGTTTTGAGACTTATCTTAGTTATTACCTTGTTTTTTTTGAGCATTGTTAGGTTTGTTGACAAGAGTGTTCATAGGTGCCTAATTGTGTTTTTGTTATGGGGAGGAAAAGCATTTTGGTATATACATAATCCTACATTGGGTGAGGCTTGTGCCCCCACTATGATCTATTTCTAATCAATAAGGTCTTGGACATAGTCCTTGATTTTCATGCACTTGAGGTTGGTATGCCCTTTGACATAATGGAATTTGCAAAACTCATTATCCTTATACCAAGATGCCCTAAACTGATTAGGTTCAAGGGTTGTGTTTGCAGATGTTGAATAAGATTATCCTTGGCTAATTTCTCAAATATTGCATAAAGGGGCTCCCCTATGGGGTGTATACATGGGTTTGTCTCTAAATACATGGCTTAGGTCTAGCCTAAAGTGTGATAGCATTAGTCCAATATTGATGGTTGGGTATTTGGACATTGTGTCGATTGTTTTGAATAGGAGGGTGCTGATAAATTGGTGGTTATTATTGGTAAGGTTGTTGTTGACAAAATGTGGTGAGCTACTACCCTAACGACATGAACATGTTAGGTGTTGGTGACACCATCAATAACTATGTTCTTGTTTTTATTCTAATATCATGGTTTGTCATTGCTTGGACCTTGGTCTTGGGTGCTTTCCTTGTAAATTTTGATGATACCATCCTTGATGAGCCCTTGCTCAAGTCCTTAATGTCTTTATATGTTTGTAGACAAATGATAACCATGTTATGGGAAAGACTAGGATGTGTGTTGTTAATGAACATTTTGACAAGGTGATGTTGAGGGATGGTACATGAGATCCTAGTTGTGAGAGTTTGCCAACATTGTAAGTATTTTACAAGGTTTTCTCCTCCCTTTTGCTTGGTATGAACTAGGTCTACTATAGATAACTCAGTCTTGACTATATGAGCATATTGAGCCACAAAGGCTTCAAAAAGATTAGCAAAGGTCTTAATGGTACCCCAGGGTATACGACATAACCATTCGAGGGCAAGGCCCCCTAAGATTTTCAAAAAAAATTACATGAGAAAAACATCAATATAGGCCACTTATTGGTAGTGCATATAGAATTCCTTGACATGTGTGACTGGGTCACTTTTCCCTCTAAATTTATCAAACTTGTGCTTCTCAAAATATTTAGGAAAGGTGTCATCATGATGGTTTTGTCAAATGGATATGCACAATCATTTTAGAATTTGAAAGTTTTTGAGTCTATCCCATCTTTGAGGGCCTTAAGAGCACTTTTTATTTCTTCCCATTTAGAGTTTACAGGTGGGGTAATGGGTGCCTCCAGTCCAAGTGCCCCTAGTGTGAGGTATGTAGTAGATGTTGAAGGTTGGTATCAAAAAACTTGACTGCCATATGGTGGTGGCTAAAAATATGTTTCACTACTATTATGATGGATGTTATGGGTTGTTGGAATGTAGTTTGGACATATTGCTACATCTTCTGGGTAGAGTGTTGATAAGGAATGTAAGCATGAGGTTTTTTCCCTACTAGATAATTTTGTAGGGATGCCTAGATGTATTGCTAGTGTGATGACGGTGGCTGAAAAGACGGTAGTTTCGGCAATATCTGGGTCATGCTGTGGGAATGTATACCTTGCCCAATATATGTTTGTTGAGCTCCTACTTGAGAAAGCAACTAATTATTAACAGGTGCTAGGTAATTGATGTGAGGAAGAGTGTTCACAGTTGGGTATTGTGGTGGAGGGGTGATTTGGCTATTATGTAAGGGTGGCATAGAAAAATAGATGGTAATGGGTGGTAATGAATAAACTTGAGGAGGGAGGGATGAATGTGCTTGAGGTATAGACATTGATGTAGTGTTGAATGGGATATAACTAGTAGCATGCCCTCGTACCATACCAAAACTACAAGTTCCTAAAGGAAATGAGGTCGAAGAATGTTGGCTAGTGAGAAATGGATTGATAGTGATGTTGGGTGGGATAGAAGATGAAGTATTTGACCCTAATGTAGGAATTACTATAGTGTACTAGGATGTAGGTTGGATATTTATGGTACTAGTAAATGGATTGGATGTATTTTGAGATGGAAGAGAAAATGCCATGTTACCAAGTGAAAAAGGATTATATTGCAAAGGAGGGATATGGGTGGTGGAAGTAGATGTAGATGATACACTTATGGTTGGTTGAGATGTGGTATGAACTAAGGGTTGAGTGAAGATGGGTTGAGTGTTTTGTGGAGTGGGAGCAGTGACTTGGGTTGAGGGGATATTTGGGTCCACTGGTTCTGCTTGTGTTGGTTGTTACCCATAGTTTGGTGAAAAGAAAGGATCATGAGGGAAAGATGACCCTGTGGATGGTGGTTTCAATCCAAACTAGGGATGTGTAGGATCTATAATGTTGGCAGGCGATGGTCATCCAAAATAAAAGGTGGCAATATTATCTCTTAAGAAATTTTCCATGATGGCCTCCCTATTTCAATCTATGATGGCATTAACAATGGTTGCATGGAAAAGTTCGTTCATGAAAGCATCAATATCTATGGAAAAACCTATTTCTTTAGGATTTTGTGGTGGAGGATTCAGTGGTGTTATGGAAACTATGGGGTATGGCTGAGCCTGAGCCGTGTTAATACTAAGACTAGGATCCATGTCCTTCTCTTTCTGTTTATTCTTATCAAACCATCTGGTGGGTGGCATGAAAGGATGAGTTCCCTAAGGATGAAATGCAAAAATGATGATGATAATTTTGGAAATATTCAAGACTATGCTAGATTACTGAGAGGGGAGGGGTAAATCAATAACCTCAAAAACTTTATCAATTTCATATCTTAATTGCAATAATCCAATAACCATTTAATTTATTAAATTAGAACTAACTGCATACATGAGAAACTGAAAACATAAACATTCATGGCACATGAATACAATAATTTGGTGACCCAAAAACCTTCCAAATAGAAAGTAAAACTAGGGTAGGGATGATACCCAAAAAACTTCAATATTGTAGCATAAAGTTGGCCTGTTAAGGCTTACAATGATCACTTCTAATGATCTACCCTATTAGAAGCAATCAGGATTACTAGGTCCACCTTGTTAGAGATTTTACAAACATACAATGAAGTATGCACTAGGTAAAGAGATTTGACAAAAGACTATTAAGACTACCTCGTTAGAGGATTTGGACTAGTTTACCCGTTAGAATGAAATAGTAGATCTCTGACTTACAATTGATTTGCTGATAGAGATTCTTTGAATTACTGATCACCTTTATGTGATAGATATGACTTTGTTGCTCCTTTGCTAATATGGCCTTACAATAGACTTTTTTGCTGATTCATATTCACATGCTTCTTACATATACTTCACTCTCACTTATTTTCCATGCATGCATACATACATTCATCTATTTGGATATGATACAATACATTACATATATATCAATCCAATTACAAAATTACAAAGTTAGCCAATATACAAGTTAACACCAATATTACAAACTTGGCTCAAATGAAGACACTCAAGTTTTGAAGATTGAATTGGTGAAGTTCTGATACATGACATCCACTGTCATTACTCAGCATCATCATGCATTTAGTAGAAGTAGAAGCTCAATCCATACTAATAATCTTAGAGTAGTCTCAAACTTGGTCTACACTAGTGACTTGGTAGATATTGTGTAACTTGGTAGAAACTGAATTACTGATTTACCATGACTGCACTCAGTAAACACTGATCATCACATAGCTTAATTAACACTAACTTCACTTCACATGAACTATTGGCTCAGTTTGAACTATAAAGCTTGGTAACCACTAAACTACTCGGGTTGAACTGTTGGACTTCACACTTCCTGATTCTGCTCAATTTGAACTATTGTACTTCACACTAACTAAATTCACTTGATAATCATTGGGATGCTCGATGACTACTAAATTACATGGAAAACACTATAGACTATTCAATGAGCTCGGTAGCCATACAAAATCTAAATAAGTATTGTCACTAATAACAAACTTGACTTAATGTCAACAATCTCCCCCTTTGGCATTAGTGACAAAAACGCTTATCAGCCAAAACTTATATACATCATAATGTGATACTGACTTTGTATAGTATAATATTTTTGAGAATTTTTCAAAAAAATTCTTTGGAAGTACATATAGTATACTATATCTGCATGATTCTATACTTTCCTTTCCTTTTCATGATTTTCCCCCATACGATATACATACTATTTCTCTCCCTTTTTGACAATAATGCCAAAGATTTATTCAAAACTTATTTACATAGAGACACCAATTTAAGAAAGAAACTCAGAATGTACCTTAAGTATGAGTGCTAAATTCTTATCCCAATTTTCTTGCAAAAATTTGCACGTATGTAGAGCAATTTGGACTTCTGCAGAGAGTTCTATCATGTGATTTGTAATTGAGAAGTTGTTGTCATGGATCAATTTTTTTGAGTAAATAATGTGCTTCTGCATTATATCCATGATGGGAAGGATCAAATTCTAAATATCTATTAGTGAAGACCGGATCCTTGCTTCTTCTCTCAACAACTCTACCTACATATTTGACAAGAATATGATTTTCATATGATGTGCAGAGCTTGAACTAGGGTCAAGTTGCAACTATTGTGCACTAGCCTTCAGATTTTCATCAATCTTTTTTAGTTTTCTCTTTATTTCCTTTGTGAATTTGGTAACATTACATAATTTTCCAAAAAGTGATCTTACATTTGTGCAAGAGTTTACAAGATTGGTCAAAATTGAGGAAAGCTCCACTGGTTGGATGGCAATTTGTTGAGCAATGTGCTCAAGCACTTTGTTATCAAATTTCTTCTCTACTTTCTTAATTAATTTGTCTTGACCACTTGGGTCCTCGTTGAACTTCTAAACTACCTCTTCTAATTGAAACAAAATGTGTTGAGAAGTATCAACTTCAACACCTATCACCTCAGTAAAAATATTCTTAGCAGTTTCTATGATTTTATATTCTCTATCTCTTTTCTCTCTCAATTCTTTTTTTTTGCTTTCTTTTGAAGGATTTGACTAGCTAGTTGCATTTGATCTATAGTGGCATTATCAAAATCCCACTTTAGAATCTCAATCTTCTCATCTAGGTCAAATCCTCCTCTATCTCCTTTCCACTCAAAAATTTTGTACTTGGTTGAGCCTTAGGTTCAACTGCCTTTGTACTTAATGCCTTAGAATCCATAATGGAAAAAATATTAGAGATAGTAGGACTAGCTGTGAAAAATGATATAGTGCCAACAGATGGAATATTGACAGGTATGCTTATTGAATCCAAAACTAAAGTACTTACAGAAGTATCTAAAGCTATAGAAAACAAAACTATAGAATCCAAAATTATAGAACTTGAAACTATACTTACTACTGAAGAATACAAAATTGTAGAACATGTTATATTCATTGCTAATGATGTTGACTCAAGAGCTAAAGAAGAGGGAGGTTGCAGCTCAGTAGATGAGGTGGTAAACACTTCTATTAGTGATGTTCTAAGCTATTAGAGAGTGAAGAGTGATTGGACATTTGATGTATCTACTGTGGTCACAATAAAACTTTTTGGAGTTGTCTCCAACCTTGATGTAGCTTCTGATTTGCTTAGAGAATGAGAAAGTGAGGCAATGACTTCTACTGGTATCTTCATAGGATCAATCACCTCATCATCTTCTTTGTCTTCCTTGGTAGCTTCTTCCTCTTTATCTTCTTCAACTTCTTCATTGTCAAATTGTATTGTCTCAAAGTATGTTCCTTCTTCCTCGTCATCATTGTCATCATCCTTGACTTCTATTGGAAAGTCACATTGTTTATGCAAGTGATAAATATTCTTCCACGTACTTGTAGCATTCTTGCTACATGCTCTATATCCTTTAACAAAATTAAACAAGTATTAAATCTAAGAGTCATCTTGTCTTCATTTTTCTTCATAGACTCTTTTACCTCAACATCTGTGATGCTAGGTAACAAATACCTCAGGGTTTTTTCATAGATATCTTTTGCTATCTATGTATTTAAGTCCCATCTTGACTTCAACTTCTCTAATATTTTATTAGAGTTCTGAGAGGCTATCTGATCAGGGGAATACTTCCATTTACCCATCTTGGTTAGCACCAATTCTTCAATCTATTTCTTCTCAACCTCTATCCTGGTCTTATACTTTAATGATTTCAAGTTGGTTATCCCTAAACCTTCTTCCAATTGTTTTAGTTTTTCTTGGAAGGTGGGAGGAGGCTTGTTAAACACAACTTCACTACCTTTCTTCCTAGATCTGTTGGTAAACATTGTAGTGGATGGCTTGGGTGGCTTGGTGATGATCACCTTGCCTTTCTTCTTTATTATATCTTCTTCCTTTTTTTACTCTTCTTCATCCTTTGCTTCATCATCATCTTCTCCCTTAACCTCAGTCAACATACGAGGTGTGCTAGTTTTGAGTTTTGTTATTCTCCTCTTTCCTTTGTTAACTGCCTGTGGAAGCTTGATTTCAAGCTATATTCTTACCTTCGTCTCATCATATGTTCCAAAGTGTGGTGCCTTTGGTTCAACAAGTTCATTTATCGAGGCTTCAATTATGCCCTTTTTTTCATCAATGTTCACCTCATAGGGAAGAGGTTTTACCCATACAACTCTTGATTTTACTGCCTAAATATAGACTTTGTCACTGTCTACCATGAAACAAACACCATATTTGTAATCTTCAACCAATTTCCTGAGAATCCTAAATCTATTATTCATTTTCTCCTTGAATACATCAAAGTAATTATCCATTATGCTAAAAAAATTCTCACCCATTTCTACAATATACTCACTAATCTGATACAAAACTAGCACATCCTTTCTCCATACGACTGTACCATTTGAAGGGAAAAACTTTTGAGCATAGAAAAATAGACATGTCAACAATGAACCAAATTTTTAAGGGTTATTCTTGAATGTCCTAATACTTTCCATGTTTTTATTAAACTATTTCAACAACAAGTCTACAAGATCATATGACAGATTATTCTTCATGACTTTGAATGCCAATTCTACTACTTCACACAACATACTTTTTAGATGACTAGAACTATAGATCTTGTGAGCTACAAAATGTATGCCAAATTTCAGTTCTGCATCTGCACTACTAATCTTGATACCTCTGCCATCCCACTTGTCTAGGGTTTTCTTCTCTAACTCCACTTGACCTAGGGTTTTAGTAGTTCTAGCTTTGGACTACCAAAATTTTAGAAATACTCTGAAAGGCCTTCCTAGCTTGAGATGCATACAATATACAAACTATGCTACCAATGTAGTATTTTTAAGTTAATAATAGTCTTAATCATCTTCAAGCTTGGTCTTCATGTGATAAATTATCTTCTAAGTGATCAAAACTAGTTACTCCAACCATAACTAACTATTGTGAACTCATCTTAGGATGTATCTAATCCATTTGATTTGGAAACTTTGGGGTAGGTGGGGAATGTGGGTTAAACCCTTATCTTCCAAGTGCTTATGTTTAGGTTTAACAACACCATTCACACACAATTCACCTAGGGCATCATCCATCTCTAGGGTTCCAATTTTTTGAATTGCACACTTAAAATGAGTTTGGATATTGTTAATGAGTAGTACCTTAGGAGGGATCTGCGATTGCACTCCATTTGGACCTAGGGTTTTAGTAATTGCTGGCATAAGATTGAAATCTGGTGGTTTCCATTCAACTCCTTAGACCAACATTTCTAACCCTTTCTTTTCCTTGCTACTACTGCTTGATGCTGCCATGACTAATTGGTAGGTTATGGAAAACTTCAAAAAATTATACTATAAATTCCGCTCGAAATCACTTGATTGCTCTGCAATTCGCTTGATCACAATAACACTTAAAAATTTTCAATGAAAAAATGAATTCAACTTCCTACCTTTGATAAAAATTTTCCATTAATGCTTAGTATGAAAGTAGCTGTGATGACATCATTATGCATGATAGGTTGTCATCCACTATCTATTTGGTTCGCTCAGTAAATGCTTCATAATTCGATAACCAAACATGTGTGACTAGTTACTCCCGACCTTGCTCAATAGAGTCCATGACCCAACCTTACTCGGTAGAGAAAGAAACTTAGTCATAACTAATACTAATCTTTTGTGATCCCTTTGTATCTTGAATACTAATTTGGATCTTTGCTTCCTTTCAATTTTGGAACTATTTAGATGTGATCATGATAACGTAGTTCCAGTTCTTACTTAAGAACTTAGTTGGAAATGGTGGATTCACCCACTTCTTGAGTGACATGACCATCATTACTTGGACTAGCTTCCTTAGTGGATTTAGGAATCCATTGTTGCCTCATTTTCTTTCTGATGTTGTCTTCTTTTGCTTTCTTTTCATCTTCAATTCTACCTATATTTATGCAATTCTTGGCTAGATGACCAAGTTTTGTACAAGTGAAACATATTATGGTGGTATCTCTCTTTTTTGTGTGATGTTTAACATAGTTCATATACTCTCTATAGTAATGACATTTGCACTAGGTGTTATAGTCCCAAATATTGCTTTCACAATTTGCTCTGCTGGATTGAATGACTTGGTTCCATAATTTGATGCCTTGTGACCTTGTTTCTTGCATTTGTGACATTTCCCTTCAAATTTTGGTTTCTCTTTACATCCGTTAGCCTTGTGACCATGTTGATTGCAATTGTAACATTTACCATTGAATTTTGCATTACCATTACTCCAACATTTGTTTGATGTATGACCTATCTTACCATAGTTATTGCAAGTAGGTATTTGATTCCTTTGAGCACCTTGTTTGGAGGATTCACCTTCTCCTTTGTATCCAATTCCTGCTTTACCTTTTTTTCTATAGAGATTATGCTCATTCATTTGATTCAATTGATTCATGTCTGATTAGGATTTCATCATTCTCTCATTGAATTTCTTTTCAGTGGTTAGGTCATTTTTCAATCTTTCACTGATTTTCTTTTCAAATCTCAGCTCACTTCTTATTCTTTCATTGATTTGTCTTTCTGAATTTAGATCATTTCTTAATCTTTCATTAATCTATCTTTCACTCATGATTTCTTCATTTGCATTTGAGATTTGATCTATAAGATTTGCATGCTGAAGAGATTGGTTCTAGATCTCATTGTTTCTTCCATCCATTTCTTCTTTCATTTTGTTCCTTTGTTCCAAGATTTCACATAGCCTTACTGACTAAATTTCTTATTCTCTTTTGAGCTTTCTTATTTCTTCTTGTAGGGAACCATTCTTCTCTAAGAGTTCTTTGATTTCATCATTTGCTTCATCTGAACTACTTGAAGGGAAAAGTTCTTCAATCTTTTCTTCAATGTACTAATGATCATTCATTTGATTTGTAAGTTCCTTCCTTCTTTTCAGGGATTGGCAAAGTTGCTTCTTAGCTTTCTTGAGTTATGCAATGGCCATTTCTAGATCTAGCTTTTCATTGTCAATTGCCTTATCAAGTCTTAATATCTCCATTATCCTTGATCTTTGCTCAACTTGCTAATATTTTATCCTGAGAACCACAAAGCTCTAATACCAATTGTTGGAAATATTCAAGATTATGCTAGGTTACTGAGAGGGGAGGGATGAATTAGTAACCTCAAAAACTTTATCAAATTCAAATCTTAATTGCAATAATCTAATAACCATTTAATTTATTAAATCAAAACTAACTGCATGCATGAGAAACTGAAAACATAAACATTCATGGCACATGAACAAAATAATTTGGTGACCTAGAAACCTTCCAAATAGAAAGTAAAATTGGGGTGGGGATGATACCCACAAAACTTCAATACTATAGCATAAAGTTGGCTTGTTAAGGCTTACAATGATTACTTCTAATAATCTTCCCTGTTAGGAGCAATTAAGACTGCTAGGTCCACCTTGTTAGAGGTATTACAAACATACAATGAAGTATGCACTAGGTAAAGAGTTTTGACAAAAGACTGTTAAGTCTACCTTGTTAGAGGATTTGGACTAGTTCACCTGTTAGAATGAAACAGTAGATCTCTAAATTACAACTAATTTGCTAATAGATATTATTTGAAATACTAATCACCTTTATGTGATAGATATGACTTGGTTGCTCCTTTACTGATATGGCCTTAGAATACACTTTTATGTTGATTCACATTTGCATGCTTCTTACATATTCTTCGCTCTCACTTATTTTCCATATATGCATACATATATCCATCTATTTGGATATGATACAATACATTACATATATATATATATATATATATATATCAATCCAATTTACAAAATTACAAAGTCGGCTAATATACAAGTTAACACCAATATTACAAAGTCGACTCAATGAAGACACTTGGATTCTGAAGACTAATTTGGTGAAGTTCTGATAGATGACATCCACTATCATTTCTCAGCATCATTGTGCATTCAATAGAAGTAGAAGCTCAGTCCATACTAATCATCTTAGAGTAGTCTTGAACTCAGTCTACACTGATGACTCGATAGATATTGTGTAACTTGGTAGAAATTGAATTACTCATTTACCATGACTGCACTCGGTAAACATTGATCATCACATAGCTCAGTTAAAACTAACATCACTTCACATGAACTGCTAGCTTGGTTTGAAATGTGAAGCTTGGTAACCAATGAACTACTTGGGTTGAACTGCTAGACTTCACACTGCTTGATTTTGCTTGGTTTGAACTACTGCACTTTACACTAATTGAATTCACTTGGTAACCACTGGGATGCTCAATAGGAACTGTAAAGCTTAGTGGCTACTGAATTACATGGCAAAAACTGTAGACTATTCAATGAGCTTGGTAGCCATATAGAATCTAAATAAGTGTTGTCACTAATAAAAAAACTTGACTTAATATCAATAGATAAGTGTATGTGAAAAGATCATTTGTCTAGGTGTGATTAGGTGGAGGAATTTCCTAAGATGCAAAGGAGAACCCTAAATGATGTGGTACTAAGTGAAGGAGATTTTATTTCCCTTAAATGTGAAATTTAAAATGTGATGGTGATATCAAACCCTAAGGTAGCCTTGTGACCTTTTAGAACACAAATGGGGATCAAGTGTGTAACCCAACCTTTTGCTCAAGGTGATGTGGGACACAAGTGATAGTTTATCCTAAACAAATTCTTAGTTTAAGGATAACTATGATAGTGAGATGGATGGAGATTTATTTTAGGGAAAAAAAACTTAATGAGGTGATGCTAAGTGTTTCTAAGTGATGAGTAAATAATGGAGAATAGTAGGGCTTACTGATGCTTATTTTGGAGGATTTTTGAAAACCTAAAGTTGATGAAAAAAAGGGAGGAGATGATTCTAACAAAATGCTTAAATGGGATGAGGAGTTATGTGAAATACTAGGCCTATGTGGGAGATAAGTTCATAAGTGCATGTGAAAAAGAAGGACCTATCAGAGTATGTAACACTAGAGTAATTGATAAGGCTATGGTTGACACCTCGTTAAAGAGTTAG
The DNA here is from genome assembly GCA_028749045.1 of Cupressus sempervirens. NCBI lineage: Eukaryota > Viridiplantae > Streptophyta > Pinopsida > Cupressales > Cupressaceae > Cupressus > Cupressus sempervirens. The sequence continues at coordinate 224,083,630 of CM053788.1, forward strand.
GTTCTAAATTTTGTAATCACACTCAATTTGTAGTTCAATGTTTTCACCATCTTTCTCAACATGTTCTAGTTTGGCAATCTTTAGGTTGGGGATATACTTGTCATGTTCTGATTCTATTTCCTTGTAAATTGGTATTTGTGGAATTTTAGCCTTTTTGAACTTGGTCTTGGTTTGGCCTAACATGAGATAACTCTATGAGATTTGATCACAACTATGGGCTTTTAGAGGTAGTTACTACACTAAGTATGCCTTTTAACCTTGGGTTGAAGACATAAATCAGTTGAGGAGTAGCTAAGTTTTGAAGAAATGGTGTGTTTATGTAAAAGGGGCAAAGTGGTTAGTAGTAAAGTGGGGTGAACTAGGCTTAGGCCTGTTGTGAATAAACTTGCTAGTAGTCTATTTGAACAAAGGTAAAGATGACCTATTTTGAAAATGAATGTTTTTGTTCTAAAAGGAAATTTTTCAATCAAGTAAGATAGGTAACAAGGATATTTTGAAAAAGATAACTTTGGACCAAGGAGAAAAAGTTTGTCTACAATTGGAATTTTTTAATGACTATTTTTGAGATAACAAGGATAGTTTAGAAAAAGGTAAATTTGAACCACCAAGACTAAATTTTTTGTGAATTGACTTGCTAAGAACTACTTTTGAGATAACGAGGGTATGAACTATTTTGACGTGACGAATTATGAGAAAATAGTTTCTAAAATGACAAAGCAACTTTGAGAAAGACAAACAAGTGATCTCTTTAGCAAAAGGATTTGATAGTAACCATAGAAATTGTGTATGTTTTTACAAAAAAATTTCATAGGTCTTGAGCATAAATAAGACAATTCAAACACACCTTTTATCCCTAAGGTCAAATTTTGGTTGCACTATGCTATTCAACGGCCCACTATTTGATGTCTCCTAATTCTAGTGCAATATTTGAAGAGATGGGTTGATGCAAGAGTCGATTGATAAATGATACACATAAAAGAATCTTTAAGGAATTGAAAATAGAAGTCCCCCTTCTACGGGGACAACAACCCTTGGAGATTAAACCCAAGTAGCCTTATGCCTCTACTAGGGGAGCACAATGTTGAGTAATCTTGGGGGATGTTGTTTCCCATGCACTATGAATTAACATACCATGGATACAATCATGATGACTAAAATTGGTTATGAATAAGTCTATAAAGGGAAACAAATAGATTTTATGTATGTGATCCACTTAAGGATCTATTATGGATGTGCTGATATTGTGGGAAAGTTTTCCTACCTCAAACTACCCCTAGAAACACACTGCCTAAACTTTCCTGATAGAGCAAGAAAGTTTACCCTTCCTCTCATTTATATACCAACCATATTTTTAGTAGTTTGAGCTTCTCACCAAAGGGTACACACTTACCAAAGGTGAATGAACTTGATAGAAGCACCTCTAGGTTGTTGTGGATGATCTTGATAACAACTTTCGGCACATGCATCATGTACTTTAAGGTCTCAAGTTGTAGAAAATATCAAAGACAAAGATGTGCTAGAGGGCACAATCTCAAAACACACAAGGCACTTGGTTCATTTCTATTTTGGATGCCTTTGTGTATCTTAACAATATATTTTTTGAAGACACACATGATCTTAGCATTCAATTTGTTCATTTCCAACTTCACAACGATGACCAATAAAGGAAATTGAGTCAAAAAAAAAAAGGTTGTGAAAGCTTTCAAAAAGAGGGAATAAGAGAGAGTTTATCCTTAGATCATTAAACATTTTATGAATTCATTTTAAGCCTTAAAATTAAGTTGTTTTCACATAATGTTCATTTGCACCATCAAATGAAGTGTTCATTGCATTGGTTTTTTAAAATGTAACATTCAAGAGTGGATTTTGTAATTAAACTATTCAAACATTTCAATGAAAAATTTCTAAAAATTAAACATTCATTCCATTATGAAGAAAAAAATTGAAATTGTTCATTTTAAGCGTTTAAAGACAAATTTTCTAGCAAGCATTGTAACAAAACCTACAAAAACATGTTAGAATCATGCTCCACTAGTTACCTGCAACAAAAAAAATTAAAAGTTTGTCACTAGTTGGTCAAACTAGAAAACTCATGGGTCTTAACCCACGATCCCACAATGTGGGAATGTAGTTTAAAAATACAAGATCGAGGTATAGGAAACTGGTGAAAAATGCAAAAAAGTAGGCTGTGGGAAAAAAGTAACATAGCAATCCCATAAAAGCACAATCTCGTGTGCCTATGGGGAAGTAGTACTGCTAATAGATGCATTCATAGGTATGATGGAGGAGGGAAAAAATTAGGTTTAAAGTTGACTAATTTGGTTAGGCATTCACACAAGTTTTAACAGTGATCCCTTTGGTAAAATCTAGCATTCTCGTAAGAATAAGGTCAGTGGGAATGATGGGGGTATTTTTAGTGGTATGTATTGGTGAGGTTTATAATAGAGAGTAATTCTACCTTTGTGAGTTTGTGTTCCCACCAGTTAAAGATTCTGATCTCATACTCACAGGTTCACATTTTTCTGGCTGCTAGATTTGAACAAATGTTCTTGCAACGTTGTTTAAGTTGGAATTTGTTTGTAAGGTCAGGAGCATACTTCCTGATAAGAGACCTTGGTGCCTACAAAAATGTTAGAAGACCATATACTTACACAAATGAGCACAAAACATTAGTTTGGTTAGTCTAACATAAACAAGCAAAAACATGATTGTAGTGACTCAAATGCGGGGTCCCACTGGCATGCCAAAATGTATCACCTAATTTAGTAGTGTAATATTAAATACTAACATTAACTAAGCATTCACAATAATAAAAATAGCAAACACTCATGATATGACAAAGTTATCACCAAGAAGAAAGGCCAAACAAGAATGGTATGCTCCTTGGGTGTAACCTATGATGATGTAGATATGTCCTTGATAGATGTGCTTAAGCTTCCAATGGGTAGGTGTTTTACCAAGCATGTAGATGGGTGAGGATTTCAACAATGGAGGTGTGGATAGGTCTTAGCATTATGATGGTGTAAAATGGATGTGATGTAGTGGTCAGTGGGGCATTATAAGTTTGCATAAAAGTTGATGATGGGTTGTGAGAGGGAATGACTTTATTTATAGGCCAAGGGGTAGTGAGATGGAGGCTCAGGATGCAAGGATAGAAGAATGGTGAGGGAGGCTAGGATTCTTTTCAAGGGGAGCACATGGATTGTGCTTCTTAAGGGCTCTAACCTTATGACAAGTGTCACAAGGGGATTGGGTGGTCAAAATGGAGATTCAAGGAGAGTAATGAGGGAGGATGAGTGTTTAAGGGGGATGTAAGAGGCATTATTGGCATGCAAGAGCCATTAATGCTCTTGGATAGGGATGGAAGAGGATAAGGGAGACTTGTTGACTTTGGCTTGGGTTAGCAAGTCTTAACCCTTGCTTAAAGTTGTGCACATGTTTAGGAGGGGGATTAGAATTAGCTTAGAAAGGAGGTTAGGGGGCAAGTGGCTTAGATTTGATGGGATGGGTTAGTTAGGATGCTAAGTGAGGTTAGTATGGGTGAATGGGTTGGATTAGGTGTAAAGATAGGGTTTACAGATGTTTTATGGGTTTGGATATTTTATTAAGTGATTTATTTAATAAATAAGGGATGTGGAATTAAATTAAATATATTTGGACATTTATTTAATTTAATAGAGGAATAGAGATATTTAATTGATAAATTGATTTTGGGTTATCGTTTGATTTTTATCAATTGGACTATAGTTAATTAAATTAATTAATTAACTAAGGAATGGAAATTAATTAATTAAATATTAAATATTTAATTACTAATGTCCTAGGAGATAACTAAATATGATTACCTAGTAGTGTAATCAAATTTAGGTGTCTACAACTATCTCCCAGCAAGTATGGACTTGGGTTTACTATCATGCAAAAATAAGGCTATGATGGATGTAGTAGTCTTGGATCTTAGAAACAAGGTATAATTGAACCTACCACTACAAAAAGATGACCTACTACTTTGAGGATTGGATTCAAACCATTACAAATAGGTCCTCCTATTACTATGGTACCTACGTGTAAGATTGTGGATGTTTTGAACAATGGAAAGGCATCTGAGGACACCCAACATAAAATCAATAATCCTTATGCACTTGACCATATCTTTGCTAAACCCAATAATACAATTGAATCTAATATCCATTCAACACTGATGATGACATCCCCTACAGTTATCCTAAATTATTGGATTGGGACCAATGTGGACCATTGATTTTTGATCGATTCAACAATGATGATGCTCTTATAACAGACTTTGAAATATATAGAGGCATAATGAACAACAACATGTAGAAATTTCTCCTAAAGTGAACACATTGGCATATTGTGGAGATTCAACTAGTCCGTCTTCCAAATACAAAACTAAAAGAAAAGAAAAAAAATAACATGCATAGGTCTCTTGGTGAAAACCGAAAGGAACCATTAAACCATGAAAAAGAAAAAGCTAAGAAACTCCCAAGGATACACAATGCAAAAGATGATTCCATGAATATTAATGTTTGAGTGTTCAATATGCCACAAACTCTTTTTGAGCTCTCTCGATTAGCCTTCATGTCGAAGGTCGTTGGTCTCAATCTGCTCAATCCTTCCTTATATCTAGTTGTTTATCCCCAAATCTAACTACCTAACTTGTCCAACACCCAAAACAAAACCTCTATCCAACAAGCCTTTGAATATGTCATCATTAGTTATATCACATACAAAGAATCCTTTGATCTAATTGTCCTTAGATGCCTTGATTTTTGAGAGGTAAATACTATCTTACATACGATACATAATGGTATATCATAAAGCCTTTCTAGTGGTTTGATTTTAGCTACAAACTCAAAACAAATCCTGTGTAGTTATGGTTAGTTGTGGGTCCAAAGATTATTAGCTAGAAGCACCAACAAAATATTTCTTCTCAGCACTCATCAGCAACCTTCATGGTTCTATCTAAAAGTCCTAAAAATATATCAAAAAAATAGAAAAAAGTCATGAAAAAAGAAACAAAAAATTGATAAAAAAGTCATGAAAAAATGGATGCCTTGATGAAAACTTGGAAAACAGGCATCTTAACACAAAAATTTGAGTCAAAAGAAAAATTCTATCCAAAAGTGAAAACCTAGTAACAGGCACTTTGGGAAAGTACCATGGTGAAAATCAAGTAAACATACACAATGTGTAATCAATTATTGCTCCTCCATCTATCAAGTTTCCATCTTTTTTTTACTCCTTTTATCATTCCCTAATCATATCCTTCATATTGCAAGACATCTCTAGTCCCTTATCATGGCCCATGAACTAGTTAATATCCTTTGTTATCTTATTTAAGCAACACCAATCTATACATACTCTATCTTTGGCCTTTGTACATAATTTGTGTCTTGTCTGGGGGCATATTACCTATACAGTGAATGAGTTTGAACTTGAACTAGGGGAATCTCCCTAAGCACACATTATCCATCAAACTTATCACATAACAGATTGGAGCTAACACTTACATATGCTTTTACAATCCTGAAAAAAATCCTCAAAAATTCAAATATGATCCTAAAAAATCCTAGAAATTCAAATATGATGCTGAAATAATCATAAAAAATCATAAAAAATCCTGAAATAACCATTAAAAATCATAAAATGTCCTAAAAAAATTCATAAAAATCATAAAACATCCTGAAATAATCATTAAAATTTATAAAAGGTCCTAAAAATTCATAAAAATCATAAAAAGGTCTTGAAATAAACACTAAAAATTGTAAAATGTCCTGAAGAAATGAGTAATACGAAAACATCAAATATCCTCAAAACCCTAAAAATCACAAAATCCACCAAAATTGGGTAATAAACTGTGTAAATACTCATTGTGGATAATCACACTTTTTTCTTAAACACTCGCACTTTCATAGACTAAAACTCAAAGCATGACACTTCAATGATAATCACACCTAACTGAGCAATGTGAACCAAGAATTAATTCAAAGTGTCACTATGAACCTATCAACTGAATCAACAAACAAAGCTATCACATGATCAACCTATCAAACACTATCTACAAACCTAAAACACTAAAAAAATAAGTAATAATGGTCAAGAATAGTTCTTCAACAAGTAATAATTGTTTAGTGAGTGATTTATTTTTGCTTTTTTTTTATTTGATCATGTTCCTATGCCTCTTGATGATATAAACTAACCTATGAGAGTGGTCGGGATGGTTCATGATCATGTTTTTCTTTTTCTGTCTATTAAACAATGTATCTTTGAGAGTCTATGGCATGTATATATGCCTCAAGAAGGACAAGGTTATTTTCTATCTCCGTCATGCTAGTTTACACAAAAGGTTTGCATTAGCACTCTAGCCCTTTATGCCATAATGTGTTGCATTCCATTTGCCATATCAAAATAAAGCTCCAATAACATATAATGCACTTTATGAAATCAAAATTCCTCATCTCATACTAACTATTCCTCATCTCATCTCCTTAGTCTTCTACCATTAACCTCTTCATCTAGCACCATGGTCTTTTAATCTAATACACCAAATCATCTTCCTCCTTCATCCTGCATTCCTCCACCATCATATACTGTCTAACAACTTTTTGTGGCTTTTGACCAACTCTAGCCTCAATTTGACCACATTTGGCCATCTTCAACTTATTTTACCCATGTTATGACCTCTTTCTATCATTTTGGGCATGAACACAAAGTTTCAGGTCATTTTGAGTCCAGTCAGGCTAATTTTGGCCCCCAAAGCCTTATAGGGCATAGTCTACACTTTCAAAGCATAGTTGGGCTTCCCAAGTATGCCCAAGGTGCATTGGTACTATCATAGCACACTTGGCATCACCAAGTGCACTCTAGGTGCACTTGGGTGCATTTTGGGCATACTCAGGGTAGTTAGATGCCTAGAATTGTCCTAGAGCCCCTTATGTTGCACTCTAGAGCCCAAAAATTTTGTGTTTCAACTTCAATTCACAATCCATCAGTTGTGTTGGATTTTTATCTTCTTTGTGAACAAATTAAGCTATCATTTTCATTATTTTTTCATTGTCTTGAGTGGTAATTTTTGAAACTACTCTCAAACCCCCGATTGACCCCCATTCTACACTCTGGACCTCATAACTTTCACATTTTAGCTCTAATTTTTGATTCATCAATTGCTATAGCTTTTTCTTCTCATTCTCAAAAAATTGACCTATCATATGAATATCCCAATCAATTTCTTGATGGGGCACCCATATATATCATCCCTGCTAGGGCATGTTGTTATGGCTTTCTCATCAGTTATTCTTTGACACAACACTCTAAATCACATTGTATCAAAGAGAGATGCTAAAAAATAGTTCACATCTATGGTTTCATCACCTTATTATACTAACTCATCCCATTTTCTCATTTCACTAATTTTGATCTTTTGGCCAACTTGACTATATCTCAACAATGTTCATCATTCATATCCCCTTTCACATCATTTGTACATCATCGAAAACATATCAAATTAACTCGAAATCATATCAAATCAACAAGAAATCACCCAAAATCAACCATAATCATCACAAAACATGTCAAAAACCTTAAATCAATCATCATCTATCCAATCCTATGCATTTTTGTGGCTTTTAGTGCCTTAAAAACCTATCAGTCTATCAAACTTATCAATCTGACCTTAGTACTATCATGGTTCTTAGTGCTAGGTCAAACCATCATTTTTTTCATTCAATCATTGACATTGTCAAGTTCCTAAATATTAGATCACTACATCATCAAACCATTTTAATAACATTGACAGTGTCTGTCGATGTTATTATGATTAATCCTATTAATCAATCTTGATCCTGTAGCATTTACAATATTAGTTAAGTGTTACGTGTTCTTAATCCATGTCACATGTCCTTGGCATGTTATAAATTTTAATCAATCATTGAATTTGAACATGGATTTGGTCTACCCATCATCATCTAAGTTGATCCACATTTTCATCAAAGGATATTGTTGTACTTATCTAATCAAATTGGCCAATCATCTACTAATTTTCTCTATAGGATTAAATAACCCATAATTTAATCCTATGCCATTCCAATCATTTTTGTCTTGCATTTGCTAATCATTATTCCTAATCAACATCCTTAATTAATTAATTTTATTAATTAATTGATTCATTATTCACAAACTATGGAAATTCTCATTTTCCTACATCTCATTTTCTACTTCTAATTTCCAAATTAATAATTTCTATTTGCATGGAATAATGATTTTTTAATTCAAATATTCTACATAATATTAACATAATCTTGACATCATCATGACACATGGGCATGACACACCATGGATTCTCCATTTACACTTGGCTAAGATATGTCATAATTCATATATTCTTATTCGCTTACGCATGTCTATATTTGGCTTCCATTGTCATATATTCTTAGCTTTAAGGGGGTTTGAGGTGTCACATGATGTGTCATAGATCCTCCACCATTTTTAGCCATGTTTGACTTCCAAGCATCATAAAATCCTACATTTGGCATCTTGTGTCATATGTGTCATGGATTCTTAAAGGAATCTCTTGCCAAGTCTCATATCCAAGGTGACAAGTCCAATGCTCTCATCTTGTGTGTTGATTATAAATTGAGCATTCTTCCTCTCATTTTTGGTTCTTTAGTCACTTCATTCTTAATCTTCAATTCCTAACTTCTTAGTATCTTTATGCTTCAAATCACTTCTTCTAGTACTCTCATATCATTATAATAGACTTTTTCTTCCTAATTGTGTGCATTATAGGAAATTAGAGCTACATCATATGGAGAAGAAAGAAGGACATGGGAGCTACAAATGAAAGAGGGGTTTTTTAACTTTGTGTTACTTTCTTTTTTTATTTGGCTTTCATGGTAGACTAGAGAGTATCAACATATTTTTATTGAGTTTGTGATTTACTCATAGTATGTTAGATATTAGCCCATTTTATGGTCCTAAAACATCATAACAGTTTCACATTAGAGATGTTATAAATGAGACTAAGTATATCTGACAACTCAAATGATCAAAAACACTTACTGATTCTAGAACACATGGGATCTGAATGTTTCTAAATATGTCCTCTAGTGTGATGGCGACCTTGTCGATCAATAGATGGAAGGTTTTATGCTTGTTATACCACCAAATAACTAGGGCTATCAAGAAGCCATGGTTTGGTTAGATATGGGGTAACCATAGTAGCTCACCAAATCCTATGTCTCTAAGTACATCTCTCCATGTGGGATATAGCTAGGGTACAAGTCTTAATCCCACAACCTCAGGTTTCCTAATAGATAGTTTTGGTAATGTCTCTCACATCGTAAACACATGCAAAATTATTAGTATTTTTCAACTAAAAATTAGAATGAAGCTAAGAATGCTACTACTTAGCTATAAGAGAAATCAACTAAGTCATGGTGATGCAAAATAATACAATTCCTAAGTGTGTTTCAATGATTGGTTGAACAAGTATCATATGACACTTTCTTCTATACCAATACAATACTTTATGGTGGCACGATACTTCATCTATGGTGCAGAGCCACACCTTGGAAAACTCAGGAGGAATCAATCACTCAACTGAGTTGCTTCAAGGGGCATCTACAACCTTCAGGATCACACACTAAAATCAGATTCAATAAACAAAACTTTGAAAATAAAATCCTCCAAAATATCTTCTTGCTGCCTTCGGATAGACCCGCACTTAGACATGAATAACTTTTGAACCAGAAAAGATTTACTCAATCTAACTATTGATATTTGGCGTAACTAGGTTTCAAACAACATATAAAAATTTGAGAGAAATCCAATGATTCAAACCCAAGATATTGACCCCACATCAGAGTACATTTTTTCTGAAAATAAATCCCCCAAAATATCTTCTTGCTGCCTTCGGATAGACCGTACTCAGACATGAATAACTTTCGAACCAGAAAAGATTTACTCAATCCAACTATTGATATTTGGCATAACTAGGTTTCAAAAAATATATAAAAATTTGAGAGAAATCCAACAGTTCAAACCTGAGATATTGACCCCGCATCAGAGTACATTTTTTTGCAATTGTTATTCCCTAAACTGATTGCCATGAGAAATATATGAAGCATAACAGTAGAACCATAATCTTCAAAAAAAAATGCAGGAGACCAAAGGAAACATAAAACTTCCCATTCCTCTCCAAGTTCAAATCCTTTTTTACATAAAAGATTGGCTTTTTAATAACCAAAGTCTAACTGGCCTTGCTGTCCAGTAGTAATAAAAACGTTTTCTTTTCCATCTAAGAATAGGAATCTGAAAGATGCTTTACCATCAATACCATGCAGCAATCATGGATATTCTTGTAACTGCTAAGAATAGGAATCTGAAAGATGCTTTACCATCAATACCATGCAGCAATCATGGATATTCTTGTAACTGCTAAGAATAGGAATCTGAAAGATGCTTTACCATCAATACCATGCAGCAATCATGGGTATTCTTGTAACTGCTAAGAATAGGAATCTGAAAGATGCTTTACCATCAATACCATGCAGCAATCATGGGTATTCTTGTAACTGCCTATTATCTGCCATGAGTATTTGATGGAATTCTCTTTAATTATTTAGCACAACTACGAATTAAAATGACTATTCTAATTTTAAAATCCACACACCTGGTCCTAGGTGGCTATATCTGGAGAGCTCATCGAATTGCTACTCTAGGTATGCCACCACATGTAGGACATTATTGAAAACATTTAAATTTAAAACACACACAAAATGTAAAACATTACTTATCATATTTTTTGCTCTACTACTGCAGCAATCTAGGGTCATACGTTTAATGGGTAGTTCTTATATGATAATATATCTAACTATAAGATGATACTCTATAAAAGCTAGAAAATATTGTTCAAGATTTTACACTATAGTAAAACAATACTTTATAAGTAGCATATGATATTTTGAATTAGTCTATCAAAAACATGAGAATGAGCTTGAATCAATGTCTCTCAAGTATAACCCTCCACTATTCCATTGTGCTTTCTCTCTTCTCTAGACTAAATATCAAATAAGATAAATGATTTCAAAATGACCCCTCGGGCCCCTTATATACCCTTTTGAACTATTTTAGGCCTAATGTTGAACTACTCAAATTTCTATGAAAATCGAACCCTTACCTAATTTCAAAATCTTTGATCCATTTTTTGGGGTTGAAATCAAAATACAGATTCATCTTGATGATCAAAATTGTGTTTTAAAATTTATCCCTCTTCTACTTAGTTGACTGACCTTTTAAGGTTTAATCTTCAAATATTTATAAGGAAATCATCATTTCTTCTTCCTATGTCATTTAAATATTTCTTATCATCATCATTTCATCATGATTCTTCTTTCTTTGACCTAATTCTTATGATTTGTATTTCTAGTAAGACTTAGTCAAACTAGCACATATCTTAGTTTCTTAGTGGTAACTCTGTGGTCTTAATCTCTTATTAGTCATTATGGGCTATATCTTATCTCATTTTGATAAAAATTGCTCATTTCTACATCTCCTCTACCTCATTTTGATTTCAATCCCAAGGGGTTAGAAATAATCTATCATTTATTTTTCATCACTACAAAGTGATTTGGCTATATGTATTTCTCAAGAGATTATGCTTGACCTTTCTATTTTCTCTCTATCTATCTATCTCCCTAGGGTAGATTCTTAACCTTTCCATTTTCTCTAGATCTATCTCCTTCCTAATGTTCAATCTTGTTGCTTATTGACTATACATTGAGAATGATCCATGTAATGCCCCACCAGGAGATCCTTGGAACACAAGGATAAAATATGCACTAAATAATTTTTTTCTTAAGATAAGCTACTGAAAACAACATAAAGTAACTAAGTTCAAGAGTGAAGCTACTATTGAAGATAATAAAATAGGGAACATGGCTAAGCTCACATGCTCACTTACACTAGTGGAAGTCTTACAAAAAATTCCAAAGATCTCCACGCACTAAACCATAACTAACAAACTAAAGATCACATGAATCATGAGAATAAACAAGGAGATATTTTATTTTTAAGCCCCAAAGAACAATTTCCTAATATGGTTAAACATACAAGTCAATTTCCAACTAAACATAATATGATCAAGAATTACAAGAAGAGACTAGCAATGACTATGCATAAGATGAGGGCTCAAACTTACCACCACTCATCTACTAGACACCATGCTGAAAGACAAATACTAACTCCTAAAATTTGCTAAGTCTAAATTTATGAAGCCTTGAAATTTCCTAGAATCTCTATCTTAGCTCGTAGAGGTTTAGAACCTATCTCAATGAATCATCGCATACATTAAAATATATCTTAAGTATAAGAAACTAAATATAAGTAAAATTATACTTAAATAATATATTTTAAACCCCAAATAAAATCTATTTTTAACTAGGAAGGTGTGAAACTCAATAGGTTGTCCAAAACAAAGTTTCAAACTTCCCTCGGCCAAGCCTAAATTCCCTATGTTTCTCGCATGAGGAAACACTAGTTTCCAGTCTCACATGAGACTTTGCATCAATGTACACAAGAAAGTGCATATGAGGAAGTGTATAACTTTGTAGTTGGATTTGCATCACGTTATGTGAGGAACTACATAGGTGCCACATTTAAGAATACTCCTATTGAGCTTGCTAACTCTTTACCTAAAAGTCTATATAATAGATTTGAGAAAAGGTGGCAATATAGTTTAACAACTAAAAGAAATATAAGGGAGACTAATCTAGAAAGAGTAATGCCAGAATTAAACAAGTCATCTATAACTAAGGCCATAAATAAATACAACAAGAGATTTTCTCCCAAATATTGAAGAGGTTGTCAAACAAAGCAAAAAAATATGGAAAGTTATCTATGGGTTGACAATAGAAAAGGAAATTGAACAAGAACCTGAGGAGGTAGGTGAGGAAAAAGATGAAAAAGAGGTAGTAGAGATTACAAAGGATGGATCTTTTAAAGATGGACATGAGGGAGGCACAAAGAAGGAAGTGGATATATAGGCTACAATTGAAGAACAACAACAACAAGATCAAAATGTACCTAAGGTACATATGTCGAGTGCCAATCCCTCTCATGTGGATTGAGGATACTATCAAGATAAAGGATGTTTATGAAAACATAGTGCAAAATATCAATCCTTTGACATAGGATGATTTGAAAAGGATACTACAGGATTCTAATTTAGTTACTAAACTATGCACTAATCCTATATTAATTAGTATAGATGAAATTGACAATGTATCAGTGGGGGAGGAACATAATACTAATACATCTAGTGTACCCCTTACACCTATAGAGACAAGAGGTTTAGAAGCACTGCTAGGTGTCACCACTAGCACTCATGTTTCAATGCCCATTGTGGTATATCAAAGAAAGGACATAGTGACATTAAATGTCAACACATTAGTGCCAAATGCTTCAGTGCAAATAGTATTAATAGTTGAGAAGGGGCACAAGTTCATATAGGTCAAGAATTTAGTCTTGAACCTAACTCACAGACACGTGGAGAAGAAGACAAAAATAGAGAAGGAGAAGGATAGAACTGAAGAGTTAGTTTTAACTATGAAACTAGAGGAACAGATAGCAATTTAGACATTGGTTACCCTACCAATCTCTACATCTCCTATTCCTAGTCAAAATCTTCATAGGCCAAGTGTAGATGTTACACAATTGCAATCATCAAGGCCTAGTCCTGATACATCTAAGGTTAAAGAAGGAACATCTTATGGAGATGTCAACTTAGATCAATTGATTAAACTTCCAAAGTTTGATCTAGCAATAATCACCATAGAAGAGATGAGCATATTGCAAGAAGCTCTAGCAAGGAAGAAAAACCAAGAGTTACTTAGAAGGGAGCACAAGCAAAGACAAGTACTATATGACATCAAAGACATATTTCTTGATGCATTTAGCCTCCCAACACCTAATGAAGATAAAACTATTATTGAGAAACTAGTGAATATAGTGGATAAAATCAGTAATGCAAACCTGGATACAAACACCAAACTTTTTGAATGGTCTAAGAAGAGATTCCAAACAAAGGTTGATGAAAAGATTTGTAGTGCCAATGCACTCAAATAGGTTGACTTAGAAACCAAGATGGAAGATGAGAAAAAGGTGTTAGAGAATATATTTTCTCTATACAAAAAGATTTGTGATGTGAATTTATTCACACAAGAAGCATAGATGGCTATTGACTGACTGTAGGGAGATTTAAAGACAACAAGTAATATTCTTATGTTGTCTCCTTATCATAGTCAGACTCATTTTTAAAGATTTTTATCTACTCAAGGTCAACGAGCTACATTACAAGCATAAGATTCAAATACTAGGGCTACCTTGATAAATATTCAAGCCATGTTGACCCCACACATTGAGGTGTTGCACAAGGAACTAGCCTTTGTAGAAACATTGATGAAGAAATATTCTCATCTTTCTACTCACAACGGCCTGGTAGACCTTGTTGCCAAGCTAGATGTTCAAATCCAATCTCTAAAGGTAGAGTGCAATAATTGGGATGCAACACTTAAGATTATAATGGAGGTCCATCAAACATTTTTGGACAAACACACTATTCGTGTACCACTGACAACATACACATCAAAAAAGGGGGAATGAAGAAGAAAAGAGATTACACAAAGGGGGAGTAAATTCAAAAATAGAGGAAGCCAATAGTTCAAACAAATTTACTCAGCAGGAGTATCAGATTTAGATATAGCACAAAAAAATCAACTCAGGAGGAGTTATGAAGTTTTGAGGTATGACTTATAAGTCATCAGTTTTTCAAAATTTTGATATTTTGAAATTTGTATAGATTATCCGAGTTATGCTCAAGGTAAGGTTATATATGCATGAAAAAGTGTTTTTTCCACTCATGTCAAAGGGGGAGATTTTTTATCTCAATTTGGTTTTGACATATGAGTGACAATACACTTAAGTCATTACTTAACAAGTACTTAGTGCATGCTGAGAAAGTAGTGCATGTTAAGCATAAGTTGTTAGATAATGCATGCTAATCAAGATATATAGTATGTGTTGAGCTCTAGTATGTGCCAAGAAAATAATTAGTGTTGAGTCACTCCAATGACAAGACAATTAATACATGCCAAGTAATTTAGATGCCAAGTCATTCAGAGGTCATGTTACAACATTGAAGATATAGTGGATGTCGAGCATTAGAGGCTTCAAGTGTCGAGTAAACAGTTTTGTACATAGTTGTTTGTAATAGTAAAAAATCCTATGTAAACCATTTTTGGGCTGACTTAAGGATTATTTTGCAATTCTAGATGATAAGAATGAATCTATATTGAGAATCCATATTCAATACATGCAACCAATCAGATTGAGAAATGTTTTAAGTGGAGAAATGGGTGAATCACAATAATTGATTCCTACCTAACCTTAGGTCACCTAGGTCCTCTTAAGGAGGATAAACCCTTAAGAGTTAATGAGCAAAGAGAGAAGTTTGCATGCACAAACAGAGCATTATGGTGACTAAGGAGTTGTAATTGAGATATCAATTGCATAACCAATCAGAGAGAATAGAGGAAAGTAGAGAGGAAAAAAGTGATGCATATGATTAGAGAAAATCAAGTATACATTAGGAAATAGGTGATTTGGTATCTAGCAGAGAGGTGCTAACTGAAGGATCAAGACTAAAACATTCTAATAGGTCAATCAGTAAAATCTCTTAACCGAGTAGTCCTAGCAGGCTTTTGTAAATCCTTTAATAGGGTGCTTACTTCATTGTAAGTTGAATTCCTTTAACTAGGCACACTTCTAACAAGGTAAAATATAACAATCTTTGTAAGTCTTTAACAAGGCAGACCTTTCATAGGGTAGATCATAGTTTATGATCAAACATAACCTTCATTAGATACACTTTACAACTGCAGTAGTGAAGATTTGTGGGTGTCATCCCCACCCCAGTTTTACCTTCTCATTGGAGGGTTTCTAGTAACCAAATATCTTGTTTCATATATGTTGAATGTTTATTTGTTTTCATGCTATGGATGAATATGTTTAGTTTGGTATTTCAGTTTACATACAAATTGTGAGATGGATGTGTCATGAATATTTTAATGGTTAAGGTTTTGAAGGACTGATTCACCCCTCCCCTTTAAGAGTTTACTTTCCCAATTGTATTTCCAACACCCATGGCATGCTTTCAACCTTCAAAAATGCTCCCTTGGCTAACCTATCAAGCCTTGTCTTGCTTGAATTTCCCTTTTTTCTTCTTTCCCTTCCATCTTATATCTACAACTACCCTTTTGGCTTCTTATATAGTAGCAAGTCCCACAAAACCACCAAGTGGTATTACATAAACCATGTTCTAACAAACCCCTATTGACCCACTAATCTAAATTGACAAAGTGGGTTGCAAACACGATATCTAGTGAAACAATTACCTATGATACCAATGTTTAAATTCTGGAAGATCTTGCAAAACTCGAACGAGTTGTATGCAAACCAAAATCCATCTTATTCATTGAGATTGAAGGAATATATACAATGATGGAATATCAATAGCTACCATAAGATGAATTCAAAATGTTTATGTGGCTAACAAATAAAAACAACAAATTAGACTAAACTTATTCAAAACCAGATGCATAATTACCCCAACTTGTCGAGGTCATAAATTTTAACCCATAACTCAGAATTCAAAACTGCTTACACCATTGGAAAGAAGAACTAATGTTCTAGTTTAGTCCCTAAAATAGTGAGCCTTTAGCTACCCAATTTTAGGGATTGATTATAGTTTTGGCTTCAAATTTTGAGCAAAAGACCTCCAAAAAGCCCAAACAAAAAGATATAGAAAAACTATTAAAAATATATAAAAAATACTTTCAAAAATATTAAATCTTCTATATAATCTAGATCACCCACATTTCATATCAAACATTTAAATTTTTTCTCCAATATTAAATAATTACATTAAGTGTTATCACAATGTTATAATACGACTCATCAATTATATATGATGGGAATATTTACATGTTACACATCCATATAGGTTCTCCAATGTGCAATATTACATGATACTACTATATAGCAATATTATGCAATATTGTGTCCAACACACATAATCTCAACAATCTCCCACTTGTTGTATACATTGCATAGGGTCAATCCATAGCCATATTAATGAACAAGAAAATAATCCCTCCTAGCACATCCACCACCATGGATCAAAGTACACAAAGTGCTCTATCCTGGCACCCACAAAAAATTAAAGTATCCAACTTATTAAACATGAATTATCCCACCTCCTATTATGCCACTATCATTGGACATACATATAAGCCATCCAAAGAGAAACCCACCCAACATGTCATATAAGAATCATAAAATCCTATAACAATGAAAATGTCAAGCACAAATAACTAATCCAAAGGTAATCACATGTGTTTGTAGTTTTCAAAATATCCATATCTAAAATAGCAACTGCAACAAGTGTCAAACCCATCCAACTATACATACTTCAAAATTTATACCAAGTGAATCTCACATTATCAACATATCTAATCTATATCAAAATAATAAAACTATCCTAACACTAAGGATAACATGTCAAATGAAAGCATAAACTAAACCTTTATAAAGAACTCTATGAGTTCTCAAGATGCAACCATCTCCACACACCATGAAGATAAAAAATGTACCTTGAAAATGCTAAAGATTCTTTTTCAACAACATGATCTAAGACATCCTCCAAAATCTACAAATACTCAATAAATATATCAATTCTTGTAACTCCCACTCAACCATGGTATCGAGTTAGCCATGGTATCATAACATCCATCTCCTACATGAAGATCCTCTAGGTCTATACACACACAACCACAGTGGTATTACCAAGTGAAACCAAGATCTCCAAAACATGAACTAATATCATACTGTCACCTCATCACTATTACAAGCTCCTACTAAACTGTGTATCCAATCTATCCATGACATCATGATGAAAAACCATCCTCTAACCATGAGAATCAACCATAGAAGCAAGTCATCAAAGAAATCAAAGTGCACATCATGAGCTCCTCAAAAGAAACTAAATAACCATGATCCTTAACCAAGAAGATATATACCACCATAACCAAATTAGGAATCCAAACCAATGAACATCAATTAATTACTTGTATATCCAACCATGTCATGCCAAAATCCATGGCACCAAGAATCGAGCATCTAAGTCTAAAATTGTCCAACCTTCCAACATAAAATAGCCAACCACTATCCTCTATCATGATTGTGCCTGGTAACAACATCTCATGCCCTTTACATGAAGGTAAATTAGAAAATCATGTGACTGAGGGCATAGAGAACCCAAATCCAAGCCACAAATTTGAATATGCATCAATAATGAAAGAGAAATGGGCAAAGACAGCCCATATCCAAGCCATAAATGCAACCTATAAGTATAGAATGCTTACAACATCGTACAACTTGTAGACCCAACAAGTCATCATACATATCCAACTCAAATAGTGATAACCATGTTGTCATGAGACCAATCTAAAATATAATCTAACTATACAATGACATAAAATCTCAAATCTCCAAACTATGCAATGTCATGAACTCACAATGTGACCATAGTCAATATATATCATAAACCATTTAGATCGATATATCACTAAATAGATTATGCCAAACCTACACCAAATCTGAACCAAATGTGTATATCTCTTCAAGATATTTTCATCAACTATTTGACTTTGTATGCCCAAGTTATGTCCAAAGGTGTGCTCAAAATAAACAACATCTAAATTTTAGGCTCTTAAAACATGATAAAATGTCAAAATCAACCAAGTTGTAGTGCTCTGAATTAGTTTCCAACAACTATAAGAAGTCCAAAATCTGCTATACTAAGAGAAATTTATGGTCATTTTACCAAAATAGTCTATTTACCATTTCTACTATGATTTTTTTGTTACAAAATATTTTGACAAGATTAAATTTGATGGTCACTATGGAATGAAACTAAAAAACTTTGTATTTTTCTATCAACGTGGACAAACTAGGGCATATAATGTATCAAAATTTATGGAAAAACCAACCCAGGTCCAATTGTGAGATCTATTTTTTCCCAAGAGGTTATTTCTACAAGCTCCCCTCTAAAACCCTCATTTAAATGAAGTATCCAAAAAATCCTTTTGTACAAAAACTTCTCATGCCCAAAATCTGCTAATATACCATAATAGAAACAAACCCAAAATGCTCAAATGTGCAATAAATAATCTACAAAATCCATATATCTTTCCCTTTCTTTAATCCTCTTATGCATTCCCATAGACTCAATGTAGGGTTACAACAATAAAATCATAGCTTTGATACCACTTGTAAGGAAAATTTCAACAAAAAATATAACCATTTCCACATAACCCATAATAGATATAATATATATATGCAATTAAAATCCACATACAAGAGAATAAACAACATACCCACAAAAATGTGACACAAAATATATCCTAGGAAACCCTCGTTGAAGAGAAAACCCCAGCCTCCACAAGTATCTACCACCATGTATTATTCAAAAAATCACCATTACAATACAACCATAGAAACCTTCAAAGCCATAGCCACAACCAAGTAATCTATGTGAACAAGCATGAATCGACACATCCCATGCCATGCTTCCAACCTTCATAAATGCTCCCTTAGTTAACTTGTCAAGCCTTGTCTTGCTTGACTTTCCTTTTTGTCTTATTTCCCTTCCATCTTGTCTCTTCAACTACCCTTGTGGTTTCTTATATAGTAGAAAGTCCCACAAAACCACCAAGTGGTATGATATATATCATGTGATACCAAACCCCTATTGACCTACATTTAATATTGGATATTTAATTTCTCTTTCCCTGATATTAAAGAATTACATAAAATATTATCACAATGTTACAATAAAGCTAATCAAGTATATCCCATGGGAATATTTACATGTTGCACATCCATCTAGGTGATCCTAGACGCAACATTACATAATAAATTACAAAAATGCAATATGTACAACACACATAATCTCAACATGTAGATGGTAAGGTGAAGATTTACCATGCCTAATTGTATACTCATTCATTAAGGTAATTATCAAGTTGGATATAAACTAAGCATGTTGATCATATACTAATTCCCTAGGGACACCAAATCTAATGAAGATAGCCTCATATATAAATTTAGCAACATTATTATCCCTACCTTGTTTCATGGGTTTCTCCTTAACCCACTTAGTGACATAATCAATACAAACCAAGATATATGACTTGCTATTAAAAGATGTTTCTATAGGTCCTACAAAATCAATACCTCATTTATCAAAAGGAGTGAAAAATACATGTGGCTACAAAGGCAACTCATTAGACTTTGTGGGTTTTCCCATCCTCTTGTACTGATCATATTTCTTGGTGGATCTTGCAACAGCTTTGTGAAATGTAGGCTAGTTGTATCATGTAGTAAGGATTTTGAGTGTTGTTCTTTTAATAGAAAAATGGCCACTACATGGTTCATCATGAAAATCATATAGAATTTCATATGTTTCATGTTTCCAAACACACCAACACATTACCTGATTAGGCCTTGTATAAAACATTAATCTAGCTATCCAAGAAAAATTTAAACTCTTCTCGGCTAGCAGGCTTCTTTCTTTTGGAGAAAAAATTGCAAGTGTTCTTCCTATAGAAAGATAATTTGTAATGTCAACATACCAAGTTTTATGATTAGATAGGGAAAAGAGAAGTTCATCAAGTAAATTTTCATCAATTATTGGAAGATCATATGGAACTTGTAAGCATGAGAGAAAATTAGCTACTACATTTTCATTTCCTAGTTTATATCTTGATAAATAATTCTTGCATGAGAAGCAATCATCTAGCTAACCGTCCTAAAATACTAGGATTTTTCATCAAGTATTTAATTACTACATGATCTATGTGCACAAAAATCTCATATTCTATTATATAATACCTAAATTTATTGAGAGCATAAATAACAACAAGCAATTTCTTCTTTGTGGTAGTATAGTCAAGTTCTTGTCCTTGCAAATTTTTGTTGATATAATAAATGACATGTTCTATTGCTCCTTACTTTTGACCAAGAACCACACCAATAGAAAATTTAGAGGTATCTACATGAATATGAAATGCAAAAGCCCAATCAAGACCTCGTAATACTAGTTTTTTTGTCACAACCTCCTTCACCTACTAAAATATTTTATCACAGTTTAGACTCCATACAGATTTAGATTCCTTCTTCAACAGTTTGTACAATGGTACTCCAATCTAGTTGAAGTCCTTAATAAAACTCTTATATTATCCAACATGTCCTAGAAATCTCCTAACATCCCTTTTCTTGTCTGGTGTAGCTAATGTATTGATCAGTTCTATCTTGGTTAGGTCTACTCTGATTCCAAGTGATGATATATAATGTCCTATCATAGCTCTCTCTTCCATCATCATGAACCATTTTTGACTATTCAATGATAGGTAATGTTCTTGACACAATTTCAGAACTTTATCTAAATTAGCTTGAGCTTCTTCAAAAGTAGATCCATAAGCAGTGAGATGATCCATGTAGATTTTCATGTACTCAACAAAAATATCATAGAATATGTTTAAAATGACTCTTTGAAAAGTAGTTAGTACATCATACAACCCAAATGGTAACTTTGAATATCCATATGTTCCTCTTGGATAGGTAAAATTGGCTTTATCCCTACTAGTGCTATCTTGATTAAAGGATAAATGTTTCTTTCCAACTAAATTATGAAGGACCTACTCTATAGAAGATGAAGGAAAGTTATCCTTCTTTATAGCACTATTGATTTCCCTATAGTCTACACACACCCTCCATTTACCCCACTTTTTAGGTACTATCACCAAGGGTGATACCCATTAGTTGTCAAAAATAGGATTGATAAAACCAACATTAAGGAGTTTTTTCAATATCCCTAAGTACTGGATTGACTCTCTTTGAGGTTTCCTAGAAAGATTACATGCAATATTGATGTATATCTTATGGATATGATGTGTAGGATCTAATCCCTTCATATCCTTATACTCCCATGCAAATGCTTTCTTGTTTTCTTACATAAAATTCAACAAACTTCTTAACTGGGAACTACAAAGATTTTTATTGACATTTAACTCCCTTCCCGATGTAAATTTTATCTTTACAACTTTGTCTAGAATAAAAATTACTGCAACACTAGTTGAATTTATTTTATGAGGTAACAATGTATGCAAATAGGAAGATCCTATAGGAAGCTAGACATGGACCTTGGAGTAAGTATAGTTTTTAGTGAAAAATCATTATCAAGATATTCTTTGGAATTGTCTCCATATTCATTTGAAAGGATAGAAGTCAAAATATCATCTTCCTCTTAGGATACCAGAAAAGGATTTCAATCAAGAATCATGAGTTGACTAATTTATTTGGCTTCTACTTTATTATCACCTAGGTCTAGCCATTAAACTTGTTCATTATCCAACTGAGACTAAGTTGGAGATTATAAAGCTAGATTTTTAGTAGAGAGCCCATCTGACCTAGTCATTTTTTCTAATTGACATGCTATATAGACATTAGTTGTGGCTAGCCAAGGTCTAGCTAATATAACTAGGTACCCTCCCATGGTAGCTTTTGGAGGAAAAATGACAAAGTTTTCAAGAGATTCCCATGATTCTAAAGCCACCATTACATCCTTGTAAGGCCTCACCCTGACCCATCATAGCATAGATATTGTATTTCCATTTTTTTACCTAGATTGGATATTTTGACATATATTTTGATACTTGATGGACAGTAAATTTTGCTACTTAACTGATGATATTTACCTTGTGCTTTTCCATTATGATATGTATTAGGACATAATTAGCATAGTGGATGAATTAATGGATAATTATTCAGTACTTCATTCTTATGTTAGAAATGAGTTTTAATGAGATTCTAATGCTTAATATGATCTTGTTAAGGAAGTTAGTAAAGTACAGTTCTTGAAGGCTAATGATTAAATGATTATATGTAAATGATAGAAATAGTGAGTTGATTATGAAATGCGTTATATGTGAATTGTAGAATAACAAAGTTATCGTGTACTTTTACTTTCATATGTATTTTATATGTGTCTTTTCTTTGGACTACTAATGCTCGAGTTTAGTGTGCAGGAAAGAAATCATGAAAACATAATGGGGAAACAAGGTATAAAAACATGTAAATATGACTCTACCAATGTGAATCTTTATAAGATTCATAAACTTCATTGTGATGTGTTTATTTTGTAAAAGTGAGATTTATGTGTGTAGTATGTATTTCATGTGTAGATTTTGAATGTGTCATGTGTGATGTATAGTGAGTTTTGTGTGTCATTGGACACTTGTACTCATTTTGTGAAAATGACATGTTCTTTGATGATGGATCATGTGGCCACCTTATTTTGAGTTAAATACCTAATTGAGAAACTTCACTTATAACCTTAAATTAGCAAAGAGGACAAGGTTACCACCATAGAAAATTTGACATTTGAACTTACCTAGCATTATGAGGGCCATAAAGTAGCTCTAAGGTGGATTTGTGGTAAAAATACACCCTACCCATGTTAATACTTTAAGTTAGGGAGCTAATAATGACCACTAGGGTGCCTTGGCCAAATTAGAAACTCACTTGGCCACTCTCTATCTTTAGAGACAACTAGGGTTTGGAGGAAGAGGATAAGGAGATCTACTAAAAAAATTCATTTTCCATTGCTTGGAGTGAGGTTGGTATCCATGATGCATGGTGTTCTTCTTTCCATGGTAAATTTGGTGTATTGTAGATGAGGTTGTGAAAAAGGATCTTTTGTTTGAGTGTTGCATGTGAGAAGCTTATGTGATTCCTTCCTTGAATCTTGTTTTCTCTTCATGTTGTGTGTTTGTGTAATGGGTGTGAAGCATCACTCACCCTTGGGAGGAAAGAGATGCTTGGGTGAAGGGGTTAGTTGGGCTCACTCATGTAGTCGAGGAACTCTCGCATGTGTGGAGATGATTTTTATGTGTTAAATGGAATATGGAATTCTTGTTTTCTTGCATTTTGGGAGGTATAAGGAGGTGTTTGAAGAGGGAAGTCATTGTAAGCTTTGAAAGAGCATATTGGTAATGAAAATATGTGCATATTTTTGAATCTTAGCTTGGAAATCCTCCTCATGGAGAGAGCCCACCTTTACCCTATAACTTGATTCAATTGTTAAATCTTTGTGCAAGCCTAGGATTGGTATGTCTTGTAATGTATTATGTAGAGTTTTGTTATGTTTTTGTGATCATGCATGATATATGAATGTGTAGTATGTAACCATTTGTGCCTTGTTTCCCCAAGCTCAGTGGGTGGCCTCCTTGAGGCCTAAGTTGGGAGCTGAACCTCCATGGTTCTACATTTGTCTCTTATTTGCAAGTA
The DNA here is from genome assembly GCA_028749045.1 of Cupressus sempervirens. Taxonomy (NCBI): domain Eukaryota; kingdom Viridiplantae; phylum Streptophyta; class Pinopsida; order Cupressales; family Cupressaceae; genus Cupressus; species Cupressus sempervirens. The sequence goes on from CM053788.1 coordinate 224,108,110, forward strand.
TTTGCTTGAAGTCTTGGACATTTGGAAGTTGTGAAGTTTTACCTTTGCATAGAAGAAGAAAACACTATTGTATTGTATTGCAATGGAGGACAACTCCATTTTGTTATGTGAAGTTATTAGTTTTGGAGGAATGTCGTTATTGATCCCATACCTATGTCAATAGAGAGATTGTGAATCATCTTGCTTGTAAAGGTCCTTCTATTGTGTATCTGGATATGATGATTTCACCACCCTATTGCTTGCTTGATATTGTGTTGTATGCAAATCTTGAGAGGAACATGAAGGAAAAATCTCATTTTTTTGATGTTGCCTTATCATTACTTAAAATTAGGATGTATTGAAGAAAATAAATTTGTATTATGATATACATTTGAGTAATGAATAGGATATTATCATTTTTTTATTATTATCTCCTCAAATTTCATAAGAATAATTTAGTTGAATTGGTGTTTAGTATTGATTCTAAATTAGTTGTAGAATATGAAATTGATAGCTAATGGATTTGTAGATAGTTTAATTATAAAATTGGATGTCAATAATGTATATTGAATATTTGATGTTTGTGAAATTATAATCAATGGATTTCATTTAAGTTCCATGTTAATGTATCTTGCAAGTAGATTTTGTTAGTAATATGATAGTTGTTTTACATTAGATTTGCTTATTAGAATAGAAATTATAATGCATGATGCAATGTTAAAATATCATCGTCTCAAATCTAGACAATCTTAGAGAATACATGAAAAGAACTAGACAAATAAGTTAAGCTCAAAAAAAAGTCCTATAGATGCATATTCTTTCTGGAAAATGTATGAGTAAAATCCAATAAGACCCTTGCTATTACAGTCAAATAAAAAAATAGGCCTTGAATAATATAATAATATTATTAGAATAAAATAACATAATTCCACCCAATATCAAATCAAGAAAAGTCACCATCTTATTAGTAGTGTTATACAAAGGATTATTTAAGACTAGTACATTGTCAGATCCCTATGGCCTAAAAAAATTAATGAAAATTAAAAATAATAATAATAATGGTAAAGCTTACTGACTTTCAACTAAGAGGTGACTAGTATAATTATTATGACAAGATTGGTTAGGCAAAAAGGAAGGTTTCATTTCAAATTTATGAAAAAACAAATGCAAAAAGACTTCCTTTCCCCTTGGGCCAACCTGGCAGCCATACCCATATGGGGAAAGACATTTATTTTGGAAGGTTCCTTGGGGAGCATGCACCCTTCCCCTCCCCCTTCTCACCTACCTTCATTCATACCTAGGCATTAGCATGGAAAAAGTCAACATGGTAGGATTTAAATTAGTTTATTTGTGCTTTGTTATGCAAACAAAATCTTTCCATATTCAAGTCGCCTAGGAAAAACATGTGCTTGGAAGTGAGGGAGGGGTAGTTGGCATTGGATTGTGTGATATGATAGCTTGTAGGATTTTAATCATGGGTGATAGGACCCCTAACTTTATGTGTTTAGAAAAATGATTGTAATATAGGTGGGGGTTAGATTAAAGGTTAGTATTAGGATATTATGTCATGGGGGGGGAAATAATATAATTATAGTTATATTTAATAAGTTTAAGGATATTAGGATTAGTATGGTTTAGGAAATTATAGTTTGTAATAAATATGATATAGGATGTAAAGTTAGATGTGTTAATAGGACATAGAATTAGTTAGTTAGTGGACTTAGGATATTTTGTAAAAAGGGGTTTGAGTAATATATTAAGTGTAGAAGATGTTAAGTCTAGAATAGTTTTAGGAAGATTATTTTTGGAAAATGTATCATTTATTGCTTGGATTAACATTTGTTAAGGGTAGCATAGGAAGTTAAGTAAATAGGAAAATTTTACTTTATATTTGTTTATGTCACTTAATTATTTGCTTGTTATTGTTATTAGCTATGGTAGATGAAGATATGTGTTATAGTAAGAAAGTATAAGATTAGATAATAATTTGATCTGATTATTATTTGCACAATAATTTCAAATATAGTAGTTTTAATTTAATATTTAATTAATAATGTTAACAATTTAAATAAAAGATGTATAATAAGAATAGAAGCTATAGGTGTTTTTAAAATATAATTATAATAATAATTAAATAATAATAATAATATTAATATAATGATAATCCTAATATTAATGGAAATAAAATGATTAATTGATAAAACATCTTCTCATTGCAATCCTCAAATCTTTTACCACTACATTGACACAAAATTTGAATCTCACTTGCACATCATAGTGTCTCAATCTGAGTGCAGAAGAAAAAGGGCTTATAACCATAACATCTTAACTTAGTTTGCATTTAGTAACTAGAAACCAAGTAACCACCTCATAGGGAACTCAAAATCCAAATTTTGAGTGAAACAAACTTCATTCCATCATCATACTTCATCACCTCCATGTTTAAGGATAGGTTATGTATCTTATCTTCAATTCTCTCTCCTATTTCAAAAAAAAAATTAGTTGTGTTTTTGCCTTGTAGAATTTTGGGCATGACATTATGGTATCAGAGCTTTGGGTTACAACACTAGGAGCCTAACCCATTACGTCTAGGAGCCTAACCCATTATGTCTAACCTATGAACTACAACTTTTTGTAGGATGCCTACAGTCCCTCGCAATGGTCGTCGGAGGGCCAAAGGTCCTAGAGTGAACTAAGCAGGTTGAGAGGAGTAAAGGTAGAATGTAGGAGGGCCCCCACTGAGGCAACCTCCAAACCTTGATTAGGTTTTGAATGCTATCAATAACCTTATTGGGGTAGTATAGTAGAGGTTACCACCTACCATTCCATAGCCAAGGCAACAGGATGTAGAGGGGCATGGGGCCAATATCAAGGAAAGGAGTAGAAGTCACCCACCTAGACTTGTACAGGATCAGGGGGAAGCATCAGTACACCAAGTCGAGCCACCCCCTACATTAGAGCAAGAACAAGTGAGAGCACCATGGGATATTGGGGATGAGATTAGTGATCTACTATGACTCAAGCCACCCATATTCACCAGTACCATAGATGTCACATGTACAGAAGCACAGCTACAGATTTTATAGAGGTGCTTTGGATTGCATACCCACAGGAGCAATCTAAAGGCATGATTAGCCATACACCTATTACGAGAGGATGCCTCCACTTGGTGGCAGCATAGACATAGAGACACTCACATGGGATTCCTTTGTGGATCATTTCAAATATAGATACTTGTTAGAGCACTTTAGATGAAGGCAAGTTGGGGAGTTCCATGATCTTCAACAAAGGGGTCTCACAGTGGCCCAGTATGAGAGCGGGTTCTTATAGCTACTTCCTTATGTGGAGTACATGAGAGATGAGAAGTTATGCATCCATCAATTCATTAAGGGCCTTAAATTATCTCTCCAAGGATCAGTATGGTTGGCATTTCCTACCACTTTCAAAGAGGCAATTGAGATGGCATTGGTTGCCAAAGACATTTTTACTAGACATGAATCTCAGGATAGGTCCCATAATCAAAACCCCTCACAGCAGCCTGCATAGTAGAAACCCTCTTGGAAGGGTAATTAGAGTCATTTAGCAAGGTTCTCAAAGGTCCCATAGACAACAGAAAAGCTAATGGGACACTAGATAGAGGTCATCTCAAGGTTATCAAGGCTCTAAGCCCAAATAGTGGCAGTCACAAGGCCCCAAACATGATCAGAGGCCACAAAACTAGTATACACAGCTATCCAAGATTCAACAGTCCTCTAGGGGAGGCTTTAGTGGGTCTAGTAGGACTAGGGGTCAATAGTAGTCTAGACCACAAGGAGTACAAATTTAGACCTGTGGGCCATGTTATGCTTGTGGTGGTATGGGTCATATTGCAAGAGAGTGTCCATAAGATCCCACAGTAGGTAGTTAGCAAGGAGCTACCTCAGAGCCTATAGTAGGTGATATGGGCAGATCCCACAAGGTGTTTGCAGTGGTTGATAACTGCTAAGCCAAGCACTAGGCCACAGTGATTAAGGCTACATGCATGATTAGAGGATATGAGGTTACTATACTATTTGACTCTAGAGCTACATACTCTTTTATATTCTGATGTTGTCGAACATATGTCATATGTCATATGTTGTTGTCATCAGTGATCATAGTGAGTGGATTTCGGACACATATCTTGATTTTGGAAAGAATTAGACTCTATGTTATAAAATTTAAAATTAGGCTCGAAATAGAGCTAAGGTCATTGATCTATCTTACATCGGAAACCCAGAATAATTATTTTCACTACAACAATGATAACATGCAAAGTGACAATGACCAAGTTGGTAAGAAAAAAATACATTATTAATTGAATCTTAATGGATTGGCAGACTACAAGTACATTGTATAGTGGACACTTGGAATCTGGGTCATAACCCACTTGTGACTCTGTAAGTTTTCCAAAAAATAAAATAATCTCTCCATAGAAACTGATTGATTAGATGACTATATTAATATTTTGTGTCATACAAAATAATTAATTCACTTGTTCCATTAAAAAAAATTATGGCCAATGAAAAAATTCATCTACATTTATTTACATGGTAGCAAGAACTTTTTTAATTTGGCACAGATATTATTACATTTTGATACGAAAAGGTAAATTTTGCCAATAGAAAATATTTTTTCCCCCTACCTTGAAGAAAAAAATCACCCTAAATTATAAATTTTTCCTATACACTAAATGTCGAATTCATCAACATTATACATATTTTTCTTCGGAGAGGTTTCTTAAAGTTATCCTTGCTTTCTTCATGTGGTATTGCTTAAACAAGTCAACCCTTATTCATTAATGCTCTCATATCCTACTAACTTTTTCCCATAATAGATTAGTAGTACATGCCATATTTTGTAACATATAACCATACCATTATTTTACAAAAAGGAATTTACTATACTAACTTATTCTTGCACATATGGGACACTTGGGTACATGAACATCTACCCAATAAGAACTTGGTTAAAAAATAATCAGTTCATTAATATGTATACTAATGATTTCCTTTCATTCATAACCATAGCATTATAGTCCTAAAATATCAACCATGATACGTACAGGCAGTATGAAATTTTATACAAGATAATTTTTAAAAAATCTTTAAGAAATTAAAAAACAAAAGCCCTTAAATTATCATATAAAATAAGGAACATACAGGCCATTAATTGGCCTCATTAAGAGGCATGCACATCATCACAAGTGTTATTTCACCTTTCAAATATTCAAATATCTTAGAAACCCTGGATTTCCATTATATTGATTTTGTTAGTCAACCTAGATAAATAAAAAACTAAGAATAGACAAAATAAGATGACAATGAAGGGATGCATTTACTACTAGTGATCAAGAACATGCTTTGAATAGGATATTTTTCCACATACAACCCCAAAAAATAAATGATGGAGTTTATGGTTGTTATGACCCAATATAAAGACAATAATCCACCAGAGAGTCATATTAATGTCTCTAAATTTATTGTTAGCAAAGTGGAAATGGATTTTGCTAAAGTAAAAAATATGGATAGAGTCAATCTATCCAAGTGTACCAATTCAACTTGTAACAAATTCAAAAAACTTAATCAAACTCATAAAATCACTCAGCCAATATAGCAACTTATCAATAACTTAATTTATTCATTCATCACTTTCTCTCTATTTATTATATGCCAAATAACATAAATAAACAATAGTAAATATCATGCATCAATGTTAATTTCAATGTTGTTTGGCCTTGTTCTTCTTCTTTGTCATCTTCTTCATCATCATCTTCACCTTCACCAAATCTCTCCTTCATCCTTTTAACAAGTTTGTTTTTCTTCCTCAAAACTGTAGTTGTTTTCAAATCAATAGTTATTCTAGATTTGGATTCATCATAGTTACCAAAAGATATAGCATCTTTATCAATTTCTTCTATTAGTAATGTTGTAATTATTGCAGAGGCTTCATCCACATTGATCTCATATGGAAAGGGTTTTAACCATCTAACCCTGTGTATTGTTACTTGTACATATGTATGATCTACATCAACTAGGAAACACACATCATTGTAATGTTGTTCCACCAAAGATAAAGGAATCCTCAATCTTTATTTCATGGATTTCTTAAAATCCTCAAAATAACTAGTCATCATTGACTCAAAGTTATCTCCAACTTGCTCAATAAATTCTAAATCTACTATGCAATTGACCTATTGGTCTTCCAAGCAACTTTACCAAAGGTGGGAAATGTGTTTTGCACATAGAAAAATATGCTAACATTCAAAGAACCAAACTTGCAAGATGTACTTTCTGCTTTCCTAATAGCTTCCAAGTTTTAAATTATTATTGTAGTTGTAACTTGGCAATGTCAAAGGAATGGTCTCTCTTCACAATTTTGTAACCTAAGTCTACTGCCATACATGAAACATTGTTCAGTTAGCTAGATTGAAAGAACTTATGGGCAATGACTCTGACTGCAAAAGAAACAATGGGATCTAAAATAGTGTTCATTGACATCCATCTCTTGTTCTACATTACAACTATATTCTTCTTTATAACCTCCTTTGTGTCACTCTACATGCTCTTAGGTTGGTAAAGGGTAGAATACCTTTATACTCTTTGCACAATCTGCTTAAAAATTTTGATTGATCCACCCTCCAACCACATCTAGTTGTCATGTATATGGCTTAAAATAATCTGAATCCATTCAATTTTAATCATTTGAGGAAAATTAGGGAACATGTTAACCCTTTCCACTCAACAATTTTATTCTCTTCCCTCAAAACTTCATTGTCACATGGCTTACTATAGGCATCTCTAATCTCCATATCTCCTACATCTCTAATCTTTCCAACATAACAACATCTAACATCCTAGATCATGAGAACCTTTGGTGGTACCATAGATTGCACACTAGACAGATCTCTCTTGTATGCAATATGAGGAACTTCTCAAAATGGGGGTTGTCTAACACCATTGCTTATCAATTGAATGTTGAAAACATCTTTCCCCTCTTTTCTAACAATAGATAAAGAACTAGTTGCCATTTTACTTTAATAGGGTTTGTGATAAATAAAATAGTCTAAATCAGCACAAGTTGAATACCTCTTGAATCCATAGAATGGTGTCGAGTAGCAATTAGATCTTATCAACAAACACTAAAATCTCCTTTCACAATTCACCTTCATGCTCTTCATGCTCTTTAAACTCTAGTAAGTGCAAATGAGTCAAAAATTGACTATATAACCCTTCAAATTTGGCATTAATTTCTCAGTGCCTACACAAATGTAAGCTCAGCTAATATAGTATTTTTAACACACTTAACTATCATATAATTCCCAATTTACTTTAAAAACATAGCAAGCTCAACTCATACTAGCCTTGACTTTATCACTCGACAACAACAATAATTTCTTCCATGCTCGACAACAACATAGAAAATGATATATCTATAGAATAACTCATACTCTTAACTTCTTCATTGCATCTTGATTCATGCATATTTATTCTTTTTAGATCTTAGATATTTGGAGCTGATGCATATAACTTTTCAAATGTCAATTCCACACATACCTTATATTGCCCAGTTGGGGGTGATTTGATCACCTGATCCATTGGATGAAGTGACCTCATCTAAACTTGTTGTACTAAAATATCCTCTCTTTCCCCATTTCTTATTCATCTTCACCTTTATTTTCTCAACTTTGACCTTTTATTTGCCTTTACTAGTTGCATTGCTTGGCGCTGGTGACCTAGCTGGATAGTTTCTGCTAACATGACCTATCTTGAGACAACTAAAGCATGCAATCTCACTCAACCATCTATTGTACTTGCCTCTAAAATGTATCCTTATGCAATTTTTAGGAACATGTCCATATTCTTGACAATAGTGACAAGTGTACCTTGTGTTGTAATCCCAATCATAGGAGTTTCCATTTTGGTGTGCCTTTAACTACTTGTTTAATGTCCACTTGGTCTTAGATATGCATTCATATTCTTTGTGTTTATACTTCCAAAAATTATAGCAGTATCCTTCAAATATCTGAGTGTTCATGGTCTTGGTTCTACATTCATTTGCCTAGTGTCATTATTTTTTGTAGTTGTAGCAAAATCCTTTGTATTTCTGCTTGGGGTTCTAGTTGATAGTTTTGCTCCTACAAACATTTGTTGTATGACCCAATTCTCCATAGTTATTACAAGTAGGTTTGTTGTTCTTACCTTTTTTATTCCTTTTCTCACCACTTTTAAATGATTCTATTTCTTCAGTATTAGTATATCCCAATTCAATAGTATCATTATTAGGTCTTGGTGATTCCATCAATTTCTCAACGTGTTTAATGGCTTCACTTGATTTTTTGAATCTTTCAATGAATTCCTTTTTTCTCTCAACTTATTTTGTAGTAGATCATTCTATGATTTTAGGGTTGTAATCTCAATATCATTTCCATTCAATTCATGGTTTGGAAGCATCAATTGATTCATTGTATCCAATTGGATGTTAGCAAGCTTTACACATCTAATGTCTTCTCTTCAAGTCTGTTAGCCAGAATTATTTTGTCTTCTTCAATCATGATTTTTTCTTCCTCATCTTTCATTTTCTTTTTAGTCACCTTACATAGAAATAATAATTGTACTTCTTTTTCTCTTTTGAGATTTATGACCTCTTCAATTAGGGCATTATTCTTTTCCATATGATCTGCAATTGCTACATCATATTCATTTGAGTTTCCATCCTTAAACAATCTAGTAGTGTCTTCTTCTTGGTATTGAGTGTCATTTTGTTGAATAGCCAATTCTTCTCTTCTCTTCAATGAATGTCACAATACAGCTCTTGCCTCCTTGAGTTGATATAGGACAAGTTGTATTTCAATCTTCTAGTTCTCAATAGTCTTTCCCAACTTGTAAACTTTCATCTTCAAGATCTTATCTCTAAAGTTGTAACACTTGCCTCTCAAAACATATCACATACATCCATCTCATAACTTAACATGTAACTAGAATAACATAGCATACATCACATCCATAGCATAAAGTAAATAACACATAACACAATAAATTTGGTTAGATAGAAACCCTCTAATGAGAAGATAAAATTGGGGTGACGATGACAACCACAAATATTTAGTACTGCAATTGTAAAGTGTGGCCTATTATGGCTACAATGTATTTGATCATAATCTATGATCTACCCTTTGAAAGGCATGCCCTATTAAAGGCTTGCAAAGACTGTTAGGTCTCACCTTGTTAGAGGATTTAAAATTATAATAAAGAAAGCACTCAGTTAAGAGATTTATAGCAACCTATTAGGACTACGTAGTTAAGAGATTTGCTTTCTATCACCTATTAGAATGATTCAGCATTGTGATCCTTTGGTTAGCAGCTTTCTTCTTTATGTCAAATCTTCTCCTTACTATTTAAACCTTGATCCTCTTGATTAGATATGTCTCCTCTATCCTTTCACTTTTATACTATGTTCTTCTCAAACTAATTTTGTAATGCATACCTCTATCATAGCCATCTCAATCACCATAAATGCTCTGTAAACTCTTAGCATTTGTCTCCTTGCACACATACTAAAATTCTTAGAGTTTATCCTTCTTGTATAAAAATTGGTTGTGATGGATTAGGTAAGAATCAATTATTTTGGTTTATCCTTATTTTCACCTAATGCTTTCCTCAATTTTATTAGTTGCATGTATTACATAGGGATTCCTACTATGACTCCATACTTATCTTTCATAATCATAAAATATGATTATGTCCACCTGAAAATGGTTTACATAGATTTTTTTGATTACAAACATTTATGTCATAAACTATTAACTCAATATCCAAAGGCATTGATGCTCAACCTTCATTGTGCTCTTAATGTTGTAACTCAACTTTTGAATAGCTTGGCACACTCTATTTGCTTGGTTCCTAATTCACTCAAAACATATTATTTACTCGGCTTCCTCTATTAGATTGGCACTTGAATGACTCAATACACACTGACTTCTCAACATCTACTAGTACTCAACACTAAATGGTATATTGCTCAGCATGTACTATTTGAATAATTATGCTGGACAATCTTTGATCTTTGATGAATAATGACTAAGTGTTTTGTCACAACCTTGTCAAAACCAATATGAGATTAACAATCTCCCCCTTTGACATGAGTGGAAAAACACATTGTCATGACATATACATTCTTATCTAATGCATAATTTAGATAATGTTTCTTTGTTACTCAGCTTCAATACAAAATTTCAAAATTGTTGTATATCCTTTATACCTTATTTCTCCATTACTCCCCCTAAGTAAATGCTTCATTTTTGTTTCTTTATTCATTTATCCTACCAAGAAGATATCCAAGCCTTCTTTATATCCCAAGAAAACTTCATAATCCTCCTTTTTTGGCACTTATATCATTTGGGTTGTACACTAATTGTGCACTTATCTAGGAATGGTTTGTGTAGTTCCATGATAGTCTTCAACACTACATCCAAGTTATCACATGCTATATGTAATGAATGAATCTATATTTCAAGATTAGCAGCCAAGTAAACTAAGCCTTCATGAGTAGAAATTTGTGAATCTTTCTCCATCAAAGCATCAACAAAGGCTAGTTCCTTGTGTAACACTTCCATTTGAGGAGTTAACATTGACTAGATACTAATCAGAGTAGATCTAATATTAGTATCTATTGCTTAAAACTTGACAAGTCTATTTTGAGTCATCAATAACCTCTAAAAGTGTATCTAACTATTACCAGGAGATAGTTCTAAAGTACTACCTATGAGTTTCAGATCTCCAATTCTGAGGGTTTTGATTTTACTATTGATTATTATAACAACCATAATTATGCAAAGCATCTAGAGGCATAACTTGTCTCCGGGACCAAGGCCTACATTGAGAAAAAAAAACCTCTTTATCTCTATCAATAGCTTTGAACTTTGTACATAAAGGCTTTGTCCTGAGAATCACATGTATCTTACATCAAAAAATTATTTTCTTCTCTCTATAACGTGAATAGAGTTCATCTAGAATAGCTTCATCTCATTTGTTCTTCTTCTATTCTTGCATTATATCCAATTGTATTTCCATATTGTTAATATTATCTTTCTTAAAGTTAGATAATAGATGTGTAATATCTATTCTAGACACTCCAACTCCTATAGCTTTTTCAACATAGGCCTACACTAGCTCCCTTTCTATATAGCTACTCTTGAACAATCAAGACATGTCTTCTTTATATAATCCTAATCTATTTGGGTAATATCTCCTCCAACCATTAGATCAACTAATTTAGTGGTCCCCTCATGGATTCCTCTATGAAAAATAGCTTATGATATTATGCATTCAATTCATGATGAGTATTCTTTTGCAAACTAAACAATAATCTAGAGACATAATCCTCTAGACTCTCATCTTCCTTTTGTGGAATCTTAATGATATCATCACCCCTTGAATCACTTCCCCTACAATACTCCTTATACTAAACCAAAAAAATTTCTTTCATTTCATTCCACTTGTGAACAACATCCCCACCTAGTCCCATAAACCACCTGAGGGTCGATTCCTTGGAATATCTTAAGCTTATGAGTATAAGTGGTATAGTCATAGCTTCTATAGAGTGTATCAAATTCAAACAAGAATGTGCTTGGTTCCTCTTTAACTTGGCCATAAAAATTTTTAAGAGTTAAAGATAGAATGTTCTTGAGATTATTATGATCTCTTTGGTCAGAAATTGGAAAAGGATAAGTTGGAGGTGGATCTGTCATTCTTCTCCTTGGAGCTTCTCTATTGTTAGGGGATCCTTGATATACTACTAAATCTCTATTAAGATCAACTTTACCCTCATTATTATCTTGTTGTCCCAAATGTAAATTGGCCAAAATCTTAGTGTAACGGTCAAGGTTTAAAGGCTTTCCAAATATATGGAATCCAAATTGGTCTTCTTCTAATGATGATAGAAGCAAGGGAGGGGGAGGTTATTAGACCAAGAGGAATGCCTAACAATCCAAAAACCTTGCGAAGATCACATAATAGAAGTTATACACCAGAGATGTTAGAAACTAAAATTGGAACAATTGTTATGTTGTCATTAATGTTAAACCTTACTACCAAGACATTTACTAATAGTGTAGAGTGCCATATTAGTTTATTGATGAAGCATATTTGAAAAGAGAGTTAACTAGATGAACTAGTGAAGTTGTTGGGTAAAGAGGAGAAAGTATGTTGGAATAACAATGGACACTTGATCAATTAGTTTATGGAAAAATAATATGTTTTTTACTCATCATATGAAGTGAATAAGATTGTTAAGTTAATGTATAGAAGAGAAAACAAGAAGTTGAGTAAAATACTAAACTTGACCAAGTATCAATTTTACTAGGCTAATGAAGCTGAAGATTAAAGAAATTAAGAGTTAGCTAAGAAACCAATATTATATGACTGTTACTTATGGCCAAGAAAAATGAAGAATAAAAATATAGTAGTGAGCGAGCATAGTGAAGACCGAATGAGCCAATATAAACCAAGTGAGATAGAATAGTAGAGATTGAGCTACGTAGTCATGGCCCAAGTGTCATCATTTTAATAGTTTGTGTAGAATCAAGTTTTGAGTCTAAGATAGTTGAATTTTTGCATTGGTCGAAGCATGTGGAAGATACAAATTGATGGGATGACATATTTAATACATGAATTGAGTTTGTTAATTAATCAAAGGAAAGGATTTAAAGAGAGGTTTTTAAAAGTGTCAAGAAAGGAAAAGAAAGATAAAATAAAGGGCAAATTCAATGAATATAATCAAACCCTAAGAACTATGGTGATCTTTAAGTAGACAAAGATCAAAGCTACCTAGTTAAGGAGGCATAAGGGAATTTAATCGAGATTTGTTCATTGTTGATTGGGGATTTTGTGTAGAACCTATGAAGAACATAGTAGCAAAGGAAAAGAGAGAATATTGATAAAGTTTGGTTGCTTGAAAGGTTGACAAGTCTATCAGAGATGGAGAGTATAATGAAGTTCATTCAATGAACCAACAACTGAGCTGAATGGAGATCTAAAGTTGCAAAGTGAGTTGTATCTTGATAGATAAAAATGTAGCTGTTACTTTCTAACCACTATGACTATAAAATCCTTAATCAAGGTTGACCTAACAACCATTTTTTAATCCTTTAATCAAGGTGACATTCTAATAGAATGTTCCAAAGTCCTCTAACTAGGCCACTCCTAATAGGGTGATTAAATCCTCTAACCTGGCCACACCTAACAGTGTGCTTTGTAACCTTGAATAAAGTTGGCTCTTAACCAAGCTCACTTTAGAAGAGTAAAAAGTGGTAGCATGTTACTCAAGGGTTTTTTCCAAATTGGATTTCCAGGTTAAATCCTAGTTTCATATATGTTTGAGTGTTATATGTGTGATGCATGTTATGTACATTTTTTTGAGTTTTCTTTTAGTTGGCATATACTAAAAATAGAGCTAGTGATGAATGAATAAGTTGAGTTGTTGATGATTTTCTATACTAGATGAGTGATTTAACGAGTTTGAATAAATTGTGTGAATTTTTTAAAATTTTAATTGGTACATCTAGACCTAAGGATAAATAATTCACCCGCCTCTCAGTTATTCTAAATATTATAATGAGAGACAATGCCAAAAAGGAGAGAATGCATACAACTTTTATTGATCCATCAAATTATCACCATACATGTATGATTGTGAGACCTTCTGGATTATGACCAATAAAAAGACTAGATATACATCAAAATGTATCCAATGCACAAGATCTATAATCTACTAATTCTAACTTATCTTCTTCAAACTCATACCTATATCTAAACCAAGACTCTTTATCTATACTCGCCAAAATGACTTACAAAATATTCTAGATTATCATATGGATAAGGTCGATCGAATAATGGTCTACATGCAACCTAATGATTGATCCAATACATTAAATAAAGAATAGAAAATAAATGCATGATTCGGCTCTCAAATAAGAATCAAATAGACAATTTGGTGAAAGACAACACCAGACGACAATAATAGGGTCATTGATTCACTCAGTGGATACAACTCAACAACACTCAACAAACACAAAATAGAAATGCCCCACATAAGAAGAACTTAATCTTCTTGGTAAATGGAGAAAAGAACACATCCACCAAACTAACAATATCTAAGTCACCAAGAAAGTCCACAAGAATAATGAAGAACACATCTACTGAGAAGGATAGAAAAGTAACTCAGGATACTCTTGTATTAAACAACTAGGGTTGAAAGGAAATGATTCTCTTGAATCATGAGTGTGTCATAGCCTGAGTTGTATCCAACTTAGATTGAGAAATCCATGTAGCATCTTCAAGTGGTCTATCCTTCCACTTTACCAAATACTCAAAATAGTCTTTTCCTCTTGTACTTTTTCCAGCTCTTTGATCCAAAATCTTCTCTATCTCTTTAGTCTACTTCTTAGGATAATCACTTAGTATTGTAAACTTGTAAAAATACTCATGATACTTGAAAAAATAATAAACATTAAATATAGGAGATAATCATTAGGTAACTCAACTTCAAAAGCTTTTTCATTGTTAAATTCCTTCAAGATTTTGCAAAGACCTAACTTATTGTCTGTGCCAATCAAAAATCTAATATTTTTCAAATTAACCATCACCTCATCACCAACATCAAAACTCATCTTTATTAAATACTTATTTGCATTCTCCTTGTACTTTTGATTACTTTTTTCCAACTTCTATTTCACTTCCTCATTCAAAAACATCATAAACTCAACAAATTCATCACCTTCAACACTTCTCTTTACCTCACCAATAACATTACTTAGCTCTAATATACCTCTAGATTTTGTTCCATTATAAATCTCAAAATGTGTCTCTCCAATACTTCTTTTCATAGAATTATTATATGAAAACTCAACTTGTACCAATACTAAATCCCAGTTTCTCAGTTTGTCTTCAACTATAGATCTCAGTAGATTACCCAAGCTTTTGTTCACAACCTCTGTATGTCCATCAATTTTTGGATGAAATATATAACTAAATCTCAAGTTGGTATCCAACTTCTTCCATAAATTATTCCAAAAACAACCAACAAGCTTATTATCTCTATTAGATACAACACTCATTAGTAATCTATGTAATCTAACAACTTCTTTAAAGAAAGGCTCAACAATATGCACTACATAAGATGTCTTCCTACCTAGTATGAAATGTGAAATCTTCAAAAATATATCAAAAATAAAAAATAAAAAGGCATGCCCTCTTGCAGTCCTCGGTAAACCAAGAACAAAATCCATATTGATATCATTCTAAGGTTTCTTAGGTACTAAAATAGATGTATATAATATAGTATTCTGACTCGCTCCTTTTGCAACTTGACAAACTCCACAACTCCTTACAATTTTTTGAATATCCTTATACAATTATGACCTATAATACTTTGCCTTAAGAAAACCCAATGTAGTGCCTCTTGTGTTTGTAGTCTGTACCTTGTTATATTTTGATCCGTGAGATACTTGTTACTCATGTTACATTTACATGGAGATGACTTGAGGATCAGATGTTATACCTTGATTTCAATATCATAGATGTTAGACTACTATGTTTTTCAATTTATCATATTTGCATGATGATGCCATTTTGAGATGAAAGTATGTTTTATGATGATATCTAGTTATCTGGTATTTTGACATATCTTTGATTATGTTAGATGTGGATCTAATGCTATGGTTATTTACTAGATTATTCTTTATTAAAACATGAGTTATGTAAATTGATTATTTCAGTATAATTGAATAAATAGTTAAATTAGGTGATTTAATGTGTTTCTTGCTTCGGATGTGCTATTATATGCAATTGCACTTGATCATGTGTTTTAGTGTGTAGGATTCATATCGTTGGCAGTGGTACATGGAGTTAGTGATTCAGTTGTTCATTTTACCAATGTTGTCCCTATACAGTCAACATATCTTATTTAAATGTTTTAAATAAGCCTTCTAGTGATTTGATAAATCCATACTCATTTACATTATGTGACCAGACCTGTGAATGTGTCTGTGCATTTAGAGGTTCGCATTATTGTGAAGGTTGTTAAGAAAATTCTATGTTGTTGGGTTTTCGGGCTTTATTTTAATAGATTTTAATTTCTAGCAACTTTGTCATAAATGAATTTTAATTACTTGGAATAGCTTTTTTTGTTTAGGTTGATTTGGGGTCTAACTAGTTTAACTGGTTATTTACCCTAATCAATTCACTCAGAAAGTAAATAAGTATTGAAAGAGGAAATTAATTCCTCACTTCTCACTTTTGAAAATTGAGAAATTGAGAGCTTTTTTCCAAAATCCTCTTCTAAAGGATTACATTTCTGTTCATTGTGAGTGTTGGAAATATTATGAAAGGCTAAGTTATTGAGAGGGGAGGGGTGAATCAGTAACTTTAAAATGTCAATCTTCAATTACCCAATTAAACTTTTGCATATATTCTAATATAATTGCATGCATAAGAAACTAAAAACATCAAATCATACATTACACATTGACACATAGATTTGGTGACCTAGAAACATTCCAAATAGAAAGTAAAATTGAGGTGGGGATGATACCCATAAGCTTTAGTACTCCAGCATAAAGTTGTCCTGTTAAGGCTTACATTGATCACTTCTAATGATCTACCCTGTTAGGAGCAATAAGGACTACTAGGTCCACCTTGTTAAAGGATTTACAAACATACAATGAAGTATGCACTCAATAAAGAGATTTTTATAAGACTTTTAGGTCTACATTGTTAAAGGATTTGACTGATCCACTTATTAGGATGAAGCAGTAGCTAATCTCTAATTTGCAACTTGGTTTTTTGAATGACACCCCTTTTTGTACAAATCACCTTGCTATGATAGATATATCTTTGCTACTCCTTATACTGTTGTAGCCTTAGTAAATTTCTCTTTCTTCTCTTCTCTGATTATATTCAATTACATTGCATTGCTTTCACACACTTGGATATGATACAATTCATTACATATATGCCAATCCAATTATACAATTACAAAGTTGGCCACAATACAAGTTTACACAAATATTATGAAGTTAGCTCAAATGTAGACACTTGGGTTTTGAAGACTGAGTTAGTGAGTTTTTGATACTTGCCATCCACTATCAATGCTCGGCATCATCATACACTCTGTAGACATAGAAGCTCAATCCATACTAATCACTTCCAAGTAGTCTTGAACTCGGTCTACACTGGTGACTCGATGAATACTGTGAAACTTGGCATATAAATTAAATCACTTGATTCACACTATGTGACTTGGTAAATGCTTCCTCTATGAGCTAAAGTACATGAATATGTCACAATGGAAATGAATAAAGAATTCACCTCAAAGAGAAGATGAATACCCTTAAGAGTGTCTCCCACATCTTCAATGTGAGACTCCATGAAGGGGCTTGCAAGGGCGGGTAGGAAGTCTTCACGTGAAGGTAGAGTAGGAAGACATAAAGGGTCCTATTGCACTGAATCTGAAGCATTTGTGGTTGGAACAAGATCAGTAGCAGCAACAAGAGCTGGAGGTGTGATCTCATCTAAACAGGATGTGGCTGCAACTGGAGGTATGATATCTTTTGGGAATGGAGGAATGGTTGGTTCTCCATACTTCTCCCAAAGATACATCCAATAATCATGTCGAGGCCATATCTTGGCAACCAGCTTATAATAATCAAAAGAAGAGAGATTGGTAAGAATGATAATGATTAGCCTACTAACAAGTAGTTGTGATTCATCAGAGATCAAATCGTTGGAACATAAATAAGGAAATATTTCCTTATGCTCTCTTCTAAGATGATCAAGGACTGTAGTACTCCATGTGTGATAGTTTTTGTTTGTCAACTTGAGTTTAATGCCATACTGACATGTGGAACAATACTCCTCTTCCATGATGGACCAATCAATGTAACCTCCAAAAAACAAGAATAATGAATGAAAGAACCCCCCCTAATGTATGATTTAGGCACTTGATAAACACTTGCCAATTTAGGGCCTATTTCTAAAAGCGGTATTTCTATCCATAGAACCTATAATATGATTGCAGATTTAGAAAGTAGACAAAAAAAAAATGCAATTTCAAAAAAAATGGAACCTAATTTGGAGTCCAGATGAGCCCGTACTAAGCATTTTAAGTGGCAAAAATTGAGATTTGCAAGTTGCAGAAAAATTCAAGAACAGAGATCTCAAACCACTTGCACCAATGTGTAGATCATGAAATTCTACCCCAAAACAAACCAAAAAAATTGCTCACAAAAAGGAGTCCATATGAGGGATATATTGTTGTTTGAAAATCGTTGTTACTATTATTTTTTCTGAATTGCCGTTGCACCTCCAAAAAACAAATGGCTCTAGATTTTGCCTCAGATGTCCGATTTGGATGAAACAAAATCTAACTTGGGGGTTTTGGGACCTTCTAAATGTGATGCAAATATCTGATTTGCAATAGCAAGCTTCAATCTTCACCTGCACAAAATCTCTCCTATGGCCCTATGGCCAAACAATTTTTTGAAAAATAATGCAGATTCAAAAAAATAGCAGAGATGTAGATGAAAAAAATGCAGATCTGAAAATTAAATGTACAGATCTAAAATGATCATACCAATGTTGCAAATTGGTCCTTCGGGTGCCAGTTTGTAAAAAAAATTGCCTCACAATCAACTTTGGGCCAAGATAGCTGATTTTATAGTCGATCTTCACCAATTCAGCATTCCAGATGCAGTTGCAAGTTCAGATCTGGCTATAGATGCTCTCAATTTCTATAGTACTCTAGATTTGGGCTGAGGTGATGAAGCAACAATGGTCTCAAATGGCTATGTGATGAGAAAATCTCCAAGCTCTAATACCATGTAAGAATTTGGTATAGCTCTAATACCACGTAAGAATTTGGTATAGCTCTAATATAATGTAAGAATTTTCCTTAGGGAAAAACTCACCCAAGAACTAAGAACTCAAACACAAGCACAACTGTAGACCAAAAATGGATATGATCAATTAATCAAAGTATGTCCTAATACATTACTCTGTTCAGTATATGATGTACAAATAAACTAGGAGTGCTTGTATATAAAGGCCTCTCAAGAAGCACCTAGAATGTCTCTAGAAAGAACCAAGAGATAAGATAAGCATCATGATAACTAAGCACATGCCTTATCCATCATTATAGATGAGTGGATAAGAATGAGAAGGTTGTAGACACCATGCACTTAATTAGTGTGCTAACTCCTATGTTGTAGACATGACAACTCACAAGAGTGTGCATACTCCTAGGTGGCTAATAAATAAATATTAAAATAAATAATAAAAATATGCATTAACTTAAGTAAGTGTAAATAGTGAATAATTATTTACACCAATAGTTGGGTATGAATGTTTTCCCTATTTTTGGGAGAAGGGTTTGGGTTTTCGTGTCGTTATGCTGACCATTTTTTAATACGATGTCCAAACTTGAATTTTCTTGGATTTTTACAACGTTTGTGCCCTAAAACCAAATGGGTTTTATTTTCAAAGTTTTCTAGTTTTAGGGCTTTTTATCTCATTTTATGTGTCACCTTGTTTTCTTGAGTTTTCTTAGCATGATGTTGGTTGTGGACCTGGATCATCCATTAGGATGCTAGTTAGATCATTGTTGCACTTTTATGTTGCATTAGGATGCATGTCACATTCGTCCTCCTTAGTTGTTATTTGGTTGAGTGATTTATTACTTGTGTTTTCATCCAACCCTTGTGTTTTGATATTCATGATAGTGGTGCACCCACTCATGATCACATGTGTGTGTATTTATCGGGTGACTAATGAGGCCTAAACTCTTAGTGGTAATGCGATTGAGTTATATCTTTTGGGTTGGATTGGGAAAATGCATGTCTATGGGCACTCATCGTTGGATGAGTGTGGGTAGGGTAGGGTAGCTTCATGGAGGGGCTTCTATCTCATTCCTAGTGACCATGCCCAAGTTGACAGATAGAAGGCTTAATTAAGTGATAACTAAATAAAAATATTGGGTGGTAATAAACTTAAGATAATAAAATGTGTGAGCAACTAATTAAGTTTGAGGACACAGTGTGTGACCCTTCTATTGGGAAGTTGATTCTACACCACACTAGCTTGGGCTACTTGATGCCAAGGTATTTCCCCTCCAAGTGAGTCCCTACATAGTAACCCACTAAGTGTTGACCAGGACCTATTATACTTGCATTGTCTCATGATCTTGGTTGCAATCATCTTACTATTTAGCATGAGTGTTAGCCATGGATGTTTGTTTTATGTGTGTTTATGGTTGGATCATTATCTCCTCCATTAGCACGACAGGAGTGGACATATGGGTTTCACATGGTTGGAAGGCATAGCTACCTAACCACTATTGGGGACTAGTGTATAGAGATAGTCTATTATTCTAGTGTGACTAGTCTTTGATGTTCTCACTTAGTACTTTGGATTCCAGAGCACACTTTCTTGTGATTTATGCTTTCACTAGGATTCTTGGATATCATGTTTAGATGATGTTAGTTTATTTGATACATTCCTATATTATGATGTGATTTTCTTAGTTGGATTATCTATTACTTATTGGATTAGCATGTTAGATTTCCTATTCTTATGATGTTATTATGCTTTAGTAGTGACGTCCTTATAAGAAAACTCTAACAATTTGGTTGGTAGTTTGGGATGTTACACATGGGGGATGGCTAGGACCTTTGAGGTCTCATGATGCTATTATGATTGGGAGGAACCACACATGAGTTTTGTTATGTTCGTTCATTGCGATGTTTCCCTCTGTACTTTTCCTTCACTACTATGTTTAGATGGTTAGGTGTTGTTTCCATCTTTTAGTCATTATGTTCTAGTGTCTATGCCTCGAATTGTAGATCTAGTACTCCCCAGTGTAGAGAAAATTATCTTTCTACCTTTTTACTTTTTCAATTTTCTTGCTTTTTTTGTGAAACCTTACTCAAGATTGTACTCTCTCCTGTGCAAGATCGTACTCTCTTCAATGTGAAACTTGGCATTTCCTCACATGGATCCTTGCACTTATTTGTGTGTTTCATTGTACTTCATAACATGAGGCTTGATACCAGATCTATGGGTTTTGTTGTCTAGGCTAGGCATTCCTTCATGCAAGAGGGTAGTTTCTTGTGTGGCTTGGTGCAATTCCTCAAGCAAAACTATCATTTGTGTTTTCTCACACTAAAAATAAGGGGTATCTCCATTGTTTTTTAGAGAATACACTTCAGATATTTGAGTACCCTTTAGGATTTCTTTTATTACCATGCTTTGACAAATCATTGATTTTATGATTCTATTATTTTCTTTGGTTTTCATTGTCAGTTTGAGCATGTTATTTTGGTAGTGGTGTCTAAAGATTCATTGGTTGCTAGGATTGTTGGTTAAGTCTTCTATTACATCTTATAGATTCTTGTATGTTGTATGTCATGTGCATCGATACTTAATTTAAAAATATATATCTTGGTTTTTATTTATCCTTGTTCCAAGGATCTTGCGGGGGGGGTGGGGCATTACATCTAGTATTAGAGCCCATGTTGCAACATTGGGATCTTTGTATTATGCTTCCACTATGTTATTATTTTTAGTTTGTATGTTATTATGTTATGGTTGTTATTTTGATATCTTGTAGTGGCTTAGGCTTGTGACTCTTATGTTTTGACATGTGATTCTAACCTTATCTTGTTGCTTCCAAAATAATGCCTCCTACACATAGACTTGGTGGTTAGGGTGGTAACCGATGAGTAGTTAATGAAGAAGGGAACCAAGAAGAAGAGCATGGGGAATTAATGCTTATGCTACAAGAGATTCTTGCTTAGTTGGGGCCTCATGTAGAGGAGAACCAATGTGACCATGGACGGGAAGAGGGACTGAATCATAGAGATTCCCACGTCTAAACATAGAGAGGAGGAGCATGAATGTGAATGTTCTCATGCACCACCAAGTGGAAAAAGACACCATCAAGGTGGTAGGAATTGTGATGATGAGGATTTCATCCATTTGGACATTATCAAAACTCTTTAGCAGTCTAGACCACCATACTACAATGGCAAGGAAGGTGGCCTCAGGGTGGAGACTTGGTTATTGGACATAAAGAATTGCTTTACCATGTATCCATATGCAACAATCTGAAGGCCCATTGTGCAATTATGAAACTGAGGGGCCACACATCCATTTGCTAGAATATAGAGGGGTAGAAGCTCATGATCAGCATTTCAAATCTCACCTAGGAGATTTTTGACGAGAGGTTTCAAGAGAGATTCTTATCTCCTCAATTCAAAGAGGCTCATGCTGATGAGTTCCATGAGATTAGATGAGGAAACATGTTATTAGATTCTTTAATATTAGGTAGTACTCATGCTAAAATTATGATGATATATTCCTTACTCAGCATTTTATCTAAGGCCTTAAGGATGCCCTTATTGGAGAGGTTTGTATGCATCAACCTGGGACTCTTATTATTGTTGCAGAGAAGGCTCATATTATAGAGAGTAATATGGCTAGAGGATTCAATGATAGATTAGGTTCTCAAAACCATAATGCACAAAATTCAAGACAAGATGTCTAGTTTACTCAGTCCTCAAGTAAGGGCCAAACTCATCGGCATCCTTGCAAGGGGATCAAGGGAACTAGAAGCAACAAGGCCACCATTGGTGTGATAAGGGTGGATAGAATCCTAGTACCTCAAGGAAGAAGGGAGATTACTAGAGTCATGGTTAGAAGCCTCAATAGAATTTCCCTTCTCAGAGTGGCCAGCAAAACTCTAGCAAGGGTAGTGCACCTTATTCTAGTACTACCCATGGTGGTCATGAGAGCAATTCCAACTTTCCAAGAGAATGCTTCTCTTGTGGTCATCCTAGCCATAAAGCATGGAGATTTTCTATTAAACCATCTAAAGGACCTAGCAGAGGTGTAGCTAAATTAGAGCCTACTATGGGAGATGTTGGTCAGAACCATCAAGTATTTGTGGCAGTTAATAACCATCAAGATAAGCACTAGGGCACCATAGTTAATGCTATAGGTAAGTTACATGGTATTTCATCTTCAGTATTATTTGACTCAAGTGCTTTAGATTCCTTTATTTCACCATCTCTTATTTAGTGATGTGGGCTAGTGGCAACATGTCAGGTTGATAGGTGGCAGGTTGAGTTAGCCACAGGATCCAAAGTGACTATAGACTCCTTGGTTAGTAGTTGTAGATTGAACTTTGGTAACTTCACAACCATATTGGATCTTTGTATCCCACCATTAGGATTGTATGACATTGTGTTGGGCATGGATTGGTTAGCCACCCATCAGGAAAATATAGATTGCCACCATAAGTTGGTTCAATGTGTTGATGAAATGGGTGGGCAGGTAGAACTTTTAGGGGTCCAAAGACCATACTCACTTTGGATGATCTCATCTAACCAGCTGAAGTACAATGTGTAGAAGGGAAGTTAGATGTTCATTGTTTCTATCAACGATCTTGAGGAGGCCAAGAGTTGTATGGTGACACTTGATGATCACCCATTCCTTCGTGAGTATGCAGATGTGTTTCCTAATGAGATACTAGGTATGCCACCACAGTGTGACATTGATTTTCATATTGATCTCATAACAAGAGCGGAGTCAATTTCATGAGCTCTTTACCACATGACTACTAAGGAGTTGAGTGAGCTCAGATTGTAGTTGGGGGAATCATTGGCCAAGGGCCATATTTTTCCTAGTGTATCCCTATGGAGTGCACAGTCATCTTTATGAAGAAGAAAGATGGATCATTGGATTTATGAATTGACAATTGACAGTTGAATAAGGTGATGTTGAATAGCTGGTACCCTTTGCTAAGGATAGATGACTTGTTTGATCAAATAAAGGGAGCAAGAGTGTTCTCAAAGATTGATCTTAAGTCAAGATACCATCATCTTCATATCTAAGAGACCGACATTCATTGAAAAACTTTTCATACAAGAAATGGGCATTATGAGTTCACAGTTGTACCATTTGGGTTAACCAATGCACCATTAGTGTTCATGAGTTTGATGAATGGATTATTTTGCACATACCTCAATTAGTGTGTCATTTTATTCTTGCATGATATATTAATATATATTCAAATATTTTTGAGGAACATGAGGTCCATTTATACTAGGTATTATAGTGCTTGAGAGATCATTAGTTTTATGAAAACTTGGGTAAATTTGGATTCTTCCAATCAGAGGTGAAGTATTTGGGACTTATCATCATAGATGATGGTATTGTGATGGATCCAAAGAAAATCTAAGCTATCATAGATTGGCTAGTACACACTAATGTTTCTAAAGTTCATAGTTTTATGGGCTTGGTGGGATATTACTGTCACTTCATGAAGGACTTCTCACAAGTGGCTCATCCCATCACTTCTCTTCAATGGAAAGGGAAGAAATATGTTTGGTTAGACTAATGTGAGGTAACATTTAATGCTCTTAAGGAGTGTTTGACCAGTGCACCAGTCCTTCCAATGCCTAATCCTGTAGGAGATTTTATGGTTTACATAGATGCTTTGTTGGAAGGTGTGGGTGCAGTGTTGATGTAGGATGGTGGAAAGATTTCATATGAGTCTAGAAAACTCAAATACCATGAGCTTAACTACCCCACTCATTATTTGGAACTTGTGATCATGGTGCATGCTCTTATTCATTAGAGGCATTTCCTTTTGGGGCACAAGTTTGAGTTGCATAGCGACCATAAGAGCTCGCAGCATATCTTTACTCAACCAAACTTGAATGCATGATAGTGTCATTGGATGGAGTTCTTGTATGAATATGACTTTTATTTTTATTACATTAAAGGGAAAGAAAATGTCATTTTCGATGCCTTGAGTAGGAGGTGACATGAGATATCAATCTTGTCATTGGGAGTAGATTTGCAAGGCCATATCTTGGAGACTATGCCTAGTGATGCATGGTATCAGGAGGTGAGGGAAGAGATTAAGTTCAAACATAGCTTTGAGGGGAGGTTTTCAAGTTTCTTACTTGAGTCCAATGGATTACTGTGACACTTGGGGAAGATCTATGTACTAGTTTCGGGTGATCATAATACCTTGGTTTTGTAAGAAGCACATTGTGCATCATATTTTGCACATATTGGCATCAAGAAGATGCATGCCAACATTAAATAGTTATAATTCTAGTCAGGGATGAGGTGCGATGTTGCTAGTTTTTTTGCTCAATGTCTCAAGTGCCAGAGAATGAAGGAACAACATCAACATCTGGTTCGTCTTTTGTAGCCACATACCACTCCAAAGTGGAAATGGGATACAATATCTATTGATTTTATTGTGGGTTTGTTGCAAGCATGAATGTTGATGATATTCCTATGGGGGAGTATAAAGATATAATAATATGTTACATTCATGTCTAAGTTTTTCATTGATGTCAACATATCAGTTTTCTAGTGGTATCTGACAGAAGAACATTGAAAAGATTAAGTTGGTACAGATGGCTAGTTGAGTATTCTAACTATTCATGGTTATGGAAGATATTGCTACATATCTAGTATATGAAATTAACATCGGAAGAAGAAATGATAAGTCTGGAAGAAGTTATGTAAGTTTTGATGATGTTTGTTCTGAGATAGAGTTTATGGAGGCATGTTATGTTAAACTTGTTATATCTCTTAGTAGAGTTGACATTCTAAGAATCAAGGTTGAGGATATAAAGAAGACATGTTGGTGATGAAGTCACTAAGCTCACTCATCATAATATTGCATGTACAAAAAGTTATTCAAGTTGTAAGGCAGAAGATTAAGGGTATCACTAAGTGTAATATGCTCTAAATGTGGTCCTGTAATGATTAATCAAGAAGGTTTAACAGCTGACTCAGGGAATTATTTTGAGCACTCAATATAAAGGAAGGACATTTTCCTTTATCAAGTATGACATGAATTATATTGATGCAAAGTAATTCTAAGCAAAGAGAGAGCAGAATGTGAAGTTGAGTAGAGCAGAGTGGAAATGAAGGAAACTTCATTGCCAAGATATTACTAAGTGATCCAAGGGTTGATATTTGGATCCAAGGTTCATGACTTGGTCTACAAGGTTTGACAGTGATTATTTTGATTGACTAAACAAAGGAAATAAGAACATAATAGTAAATTGCATGTTTGAGCAATGAGCTCTTCTTGTAGTTGAAATTGTATGTTTGGGTAGTGGGCTCATCTTGCATACATTATACTACAACTCCTAATAGGGTTGTCACAACTCCTAACAGCGTTGGAATCTCCTAACAAGGATTCAAAGTCTCCTAACAGGGACTCTATGTACTAAATGTTGTAATAGACTCCTAATAGGGTCCATCCTCTAACAAGGAATATTTATATTAGTACATCATCGTGTGGATCATTCCCACCGAGTTTTTCTCTCTAGTCAAGGGTTTCCCTAGTTAACATATATGGTGTAAGTGTTTATGTGCATCTTGTTATGGTTGTTTTTTACTTCAATTGAATGGTTAAGTTTGTTTATAGAAGATAAATGTTTTAATTATCAGATAACTAATTCACCCCCCCCTCAATTATCTTGGTGGACTATTGTTTCTAATAGGGTTTACCTATGTCATCATGATGACATGATTGTTTTATGGTGACAATGGACAAGTTGTCCAAGGTAGCACATTTTTCACCCATGAGGACATCCTACATAACTTCTTTTGTAGTGCATGTCTTCTTGGAGGATATTGTTTGTTTGCATGGGATCCTCATTGGATTATTTTGGATAGAGATCTAGTGTTTACTTTAGCACTTTGGATGTCTCCCTAGCATGCTTTGGGCACGCAACTCAATTTTATTTTGGCTTATCACCTAGAGACCAATGGTTAGACCAAGAGGGTGAACCAGGTTCTAGAGGATATGCTTCACATGTATGTTATGGATAGACAGGTAAACTGGGAGGATTATGTATACCTTGCTGAGTTTGCATACAATAATGGGTATCATAGTTCTCTTGGTATGTCATTTTTTTAGGCCTTATCTGGTAGACTGTGGTGTACCCCTTTGAGTTGGGATCATTTAAAGGATTGCCAAAGATGCTTTAGGATATGGAGCAGTAGGTTGTTCACATTAGAGAGAATTTGGATACTGTTCAAGATAGGCAAAAGAAGTATGCAGATACCCATAGGTTGGATCATCACTTTTCTGTTGGTGTAAGATTTTTTTTGAGAGTACATCCAAGGAAGAGCCACATCCATTATAGGAAATGCTCTAAGTTGGTGCCACATTTTTTCAGACCATTTGAGATCCTCAAGAGGATTGGTCATGATGCTTATTGACTAGTGTTGGTACCTAGCCTATCGCAAATCCATGATGGTTTCCATGTTTCTATTTTGAGACAATATATTCCCAATGTAACCCATGTTCTTGATTGGAATGCCTTCTAGGTGGAGGATGGGCATCTTTCTTTTCAACCCATTCATATCCTTTAGCATCCAAGATTGACTTTTAGAGGTCAAGACATAGAGTAGGTAAGGGTCTAGTGAGACCCGAGCAATGAGACCTCTGCTACTTGGGAAGATGATACATGATTGAGAGGAATGTATCCCTATCTTTATAGCAGCTTCCAGGAGTAAACCTATGCCTAGTGGGGGAGGATGTAGTGCCTCTCATGTTTGCAGTTTGTACCTTTTTATACTTTGATCTGTGAGATACTTATTACTCATGTTACATTTACATGGAGATGACCTAAGGGTCAGATGTTATACCTTGATTTTAGTATTATAGATGTTATACTACTATGTCATTCAATTTATCATATTTGCATGGTAATACCATTTTGAGATGATAACTTATGTTTTATGATGATATTTGGTTATGTGGTATTTGGACATATCTCTAATTATGTTCAATGTGGATTTAATGATATGGTTATTTACTTCATTCTTTCTTTATTATGCTTTATGCGAATGTGAGTGTTGCAAATGGATTATTTTAGTATAATTAAATGAATGGTTAAATTAGGTGATTTAATGTGTTTCTTGCTTTGACTATGTTATTATATGCAATTGAACTTGATCATGTGTTTTAGTGTGCAAGATTTATATCCCTAGTAGTGGCACATGGAGTTAGTGATTTAGTTGTTCATTTTACCAATGTCGTCCCTATATGGTCAATGTACCTTATTTAAATATTTTAATTAAACCTTTTGGTGATTTGATAAATTTGGACTCATTTTCAATATGTGACTAGACCTATGAATGTGTCTATGCATTTAGAGCTTTGCATTGTCAAGAAGGTTGTTAAGGAAATTATGTGTTTATGGGTTTTTGAGCTTTACTTTAATTAATTTTAATTTCTAGTAGCTTTTCCATAGATGAATTCCAATTACTTGAAATAGCCTATTTTCATTTGGGTTGATTAGGGGTCTAACTAGTTTAACTGGTTATTTACCCTAATTGATTATACACTCAAAAAGTGAATAAGTATTGAAAGAGGAAATTAATTCCCCACTTCTCACTCCTGGAAATTGAGAATTTGAGAGCTTTTTTCCAAAATCCTCTTCTAGATGATTGCATTTTTTTTCATTGTGAGAGCTACGAGTGTGGGATCTTCACGAGGTTAGTCTCATTCAATCCAACTCTAGGAGACCTTGCTTTACTGTGATTTCTAGCAGCTTCTACATGTTATTTATTTTATTGTGTTGTTTCTTATTTTTTCCCTTTTGGTTGTTAGGTAGGGCTCTTTCCTTTTCATGTTCCAGCTCTATTTGTACTTATGTATTTAGTATTTGTTTGTCAGAAGGTTGAGAACTAGTGTTTCCCTCTATTTCTATTTGTTGGTTATGACCAGTTGGTCGGGTATGAACGTTTTCCCTATTCTCGAGATGAAGGTTTGGGGTTTCATGTCATTATGCTAGCCATTTTTGTATACAGTGTCTGAACCCAAATTTTATTGGATTTTTATAACTTTTGTGCCCTAAGACCAAATGGGTTTTATTTTCAAAGTTTTCTAGTTTTGGGATTTTTACTTCATTTTGTGTGTCACCCTATTTTCTCAAGCTTTCTTAGCATGATGTTGGTCATGGACCTAGATCATTTGTTGGGATGCTATTTAGATCATTATTGCACTTTTATGTTGCATCTTTCCTCTTGAGTTGTTATTCAGTTAAGTGTTTTATTGCTTGTGTTCTCATCTAGCTCTTGTGTTCTGATACTGATCATGATAATGGTGTACCCACTCACAAGCACATTTTCATGCATTTATTAGGTGACTTATGAGGCTGAAATTCCCAGTGGTAATGTAGTGAGTTTTATCTTTGGGGTTGGGTTGGGAATATGCATGCCTACAGGTAGTCATTGTTGGATGAGTATAGGTAGGGTAGGGTAGCTTCATGGAGGGGATTCTATCACATCCATGCTGGCCATGCCCAAGTTAACAGATAGAAGGCTTAGTGATAACTAAATAAAAATATTGGGTGGCAATAAACTTAAGACAATAAAATGTGTAAGCACCCAATTAAGTTTGAGGACATAGTTTGTGACCATTTCGTTGGAAAGTTGATTTTGCACCACACTAGCTTGGGCTACTTGATGCCAATCTATTTCCCCTCTAGATGAGTCCCTACATAATAACACTTTGAGTGTCTGACCAGGACCTATTGTACTTGCATTGTCTCATGATCTTGGTTGCAGTCAACTTACTATCTGGCATGAGTGTTAGCCATGGATGTTTATTTTATGTGTATTTTTGGTTGGATCATTATCTCCATTAGTATAGTGGGAGTGGACATATGGGTTTCACATGGTTGGTAGGAATAGCTACCTATACCACTACTAGGGACTAATGTGTAGAGATAGTCTATTATTCTAGTTTGATTAGTGCTTGATGTTTTCACTTGGGACTTTTGGTTTTAGAGTATGTTGTCTTGTGATTTATGCTTTCATTGCGATGCTTGGATATCATGTTTAGATGATGTTGGTTTATTTGACACATTCTTATATTATGATGTTAGCATTTGCTTAGATGATTTGATTTTCTTAGTTGGATTATATATTGCTTATTGGATTAGCATGTTAGATTTCCTATTCTTATGATGTTATTACACTTTAGTAGTGACGTCCTTATAAGATAGCTTCAACAATCTAGTTGGTAGTTTGGGATGTTATGTGCAAGGGATGACTAGGACCATCAAGGTCTCATGATGCTATTATGGTTGGGAGGAAACAAGCATGAGTTTTGTTATGTTCATCCATTATGATGTTGCTTTCTATATTTTTCCTTCACTACTATGTTTAGATGGTTAGATGTTGTTTCCATCTTTTAGTTATTGTGTTTGAGTGTTTATGCCTTGATTTTTGGATTCAATACTCCCCAGTGTTGAGGAAATTATCTTTTTACCTTTTTACCTTTTTGGTTTTCTTGCTTGCTATTGCAAAACCTCATGCAAGATTGTACTCTCTCCTATGTGAGATTTTACTCTCTCTAACACAAAACTTATCATTTCCTCATGTGGCTCCTTGCACTTCTTTACATGGTTCATTGTACTTCCTTACACAAGCCTTGACACGAACTCTCTAAGTTTTGGTCACTGAGCTAGGAATTCCTTTACATGAGAGGGTAGTTTCTCGTGTGGCTTGGTGCACTTCCTTGCATGAAACTATCATTCATGTTTTCTCATGCAAAAAATAGGGGTATCTCTGCTATTTTTTGGAGAATGCACTTAGGAGATTTCAATACTATTTTGAACTACTTGTATTACCATTCTTTGATAGATCATTGATTTTATGATTTTGTTGTCATCTTTGGTTTTCATCGTCAATGTTTGGTAGTGGCGTTCAAAGATTTGTTGGTTGTCAAGATTGTTGGTTAAGTCTTCTATTGCAATATTATAGATCCTTACATGTTGTATGTCATGTGCATCCATACTTTTTTTAAGAAATCTTGGCTTTTATTTATCCTTGTTCCAAGGATCTCTGGGAAGGCATTACACCCAAAGTTTTATCAACAATAAAGTATCCAACCAATCCACCACTATGTTTCTCCTTAATCAAATTAACTCCCATTGATCCTCTAGGTATACATAATTGAACTCCTTTAAAAAACATACCTTCTCGAATGAAATAATTTCATACTTACTCAATTGATTAAGTACTGGTGCTCTGGACTCACTTTATGCCTCAAAAAAATTAGGTTCAGTTTCATACAAATCCTCAAAGCTGAGAACTTCAACTTTCATCTTAGTTAACAAATATCTTCTTTTTCTCTATATACAATACAAACTCCTTAGGAATCAAATAATGACTCCATTTATTCAAATCTTGAACAATAGTATATAACTCTTGATCATACAAATAACACTTCCTTTTATCATCATTTAACTTTTCCTAAATAGTGCAATGGGTTTTTCTTCTTGACTCAATATAGCTCCAATTGCACTTCCACTTGCATCATATTCAACTTAAATGAATGAGATGTATGTTTCATGAAAGTTCTATGGGTTCAAGTTTTAACTGTTGATTCACCCCCTCATCCCCCTTCAAAATTTTACCTTTCCTATTGTAATTCCAACATTATGGATATGGATCTTGAGCTACAATACATGAATTAGTTCAAGAGGGTTCATTTGAGAGATGGTTTAGCATTGGTTATCTCCATTTGCATATGTTGATGTGTTGGTTCAGTTTGGGAGATGGTTTTATGTTGAGCATATTCCTTGGAGTAGGAATGGTTTATGATTCTGATCTTCTTATAAGAGGCTTACATCCATTATTAGTTATATGGTATGGCTTGGGTGTTGTTGAGGCTTCTTGGTTGGGGTTTTATGGAGGAGATCTTAATTACATAGTTTACATCTAGAGGTGTATATCGAAAGACATGATACAGGTTATAATTTGCATGGTTTCTCTTTGGTCTTGGTTATCTTCCTAGATGTTTGGTTTTTCTTAGATTGGGTTTGAGATTGGTTAGAGATTGTGATCACTAGTTTGTGCTCATATATGTCATGTCAGAGATGACATGGTTATCCCTTTATCTCTTTCCTCTATTGCTTGTGGAGAACTTAGGAGAGTATTGGAGACTTGTTATGAGAGTTGTTCTTGCAGGTTATTAGTTTATGTATTGTGGATGTCCTTGAGACTACATGGATTCACTTCTTTGAGATGTTGTGAGTGGATTGGTTATAGATTTGACATTATCTTTTGCAATCAGAGCTTCATGGTATATATGTGGTAGGTATTTCTCTTAAGGCTTGTGATTGTAGGTTATAGATTGGATATGTTGATAATGTGAGATTCACTCAATATACCTTTGGAGGTATGGATAGTTGGAAGGGTTTGGCACTTGTTGTGGGTGTTATTTCAACTATGGATATTTTGACAACTATAGATACATGTTATTACCTTTAGATTAGGTTTTTGTGCATGGAATTTTAATTGGTACATGATTCTATGATCTTCTAATGTGATAGGTTGGGTGGCTTTCTGTTTGGATGGCTTCTATATATGTTCAATGGCAATGGCATAATAGGAGGTGAGATCATTCATGTTGGAGATGTTGGATTTTGTTTTGAGTACCAAGATGGAGCACATGGTGTGCTTTGATCCATGATGGTGGATATACTAGTAAGGATTGTTCCCTTGTTCATTTACATGATTATAGATTGACCTTATGCAATGTATACAACAAGTGGGAGATTGTTGAGATAACATGTGTTGCACACATTGCATAATATTATTATATTGTATTATTTTATTTTATTATGTAATGTTATATCTAGGAGCACTTAAATAGACGTGCAACATGTAAAGATTCCCATGGGATGTATTTGATGAGTTGAATTGTAACATTGTGATAATATTTCATTTAATTATTTAACCTTGGGGAAAAGAATTAAATTTCCAATACTAAATGTGGGGTCAATGGGTTAGGTAGTACATGGTTTTAGCACATGGTTTATGTGATACCACTTGGTGGTTTTGTGGGACTTGCTACTATATAAGTAGCCATAAGGGTAGTTGATGTGAGAGAAAAGAAGGCAAAAAGGGAAAGAGTCAAGCATGACAAGGCTTCACAGGTTTTCCAAGGGAGTATCTGCAAAGGTTGGAAGCATCTCATGGGATGTGTGGATTCATGCTTGTTCACATTGATTGCTTAGTTGTGGCTATGGCTTTGAAGGCTTCCATGGTTGTATAGAAATGGTATTTTTGCTGAATAATACATGGTGATGGATGCTTTTGGAGGCTAGGTTTTTCCCTCAATGAGAGTTTCCCAGGGTATATCTTGTGTCACATTTTTGTGGGTATGTTGTCTATTCTCTTGCATGTGGATTTCAATTGCATATTTATTTTAGATCTATTATGGGTTATGTGAAAATGGTTACATTCTTTCTTGCAAGTTTCCTTAAACTTCACATCTATACAATTCCATGCATCATGATAAAATAAAATAATTCCCTGAGTCGGTTGTTAGACCTTCCCAATTAATTATTATAGGACAACATTAAGAACATGTTATACTTAGTAATAACATTAATCTTCCACCTTACAACTTGAATATCTTTCTATACACATAATATTATGATGAGGAAGCTTAGCCATGCCATCACCAACATGTCTTCTTCACATCCTCAACTTGGATTTTTAGAATGTCAACTCTGCTAGGAGATATAACAAGTTTACCAGAACATGCTTATGTAAACTCTATCTCATAAAAAATATAACCAAAACTTACATAACTTCTTCCAAACTTATCATTTCTTCTTTTGACATTAACTACATATACTAGATACTTAAAAGTATCTCCCATAACCTCAGATAGTGAGAACACTCAACTAGTCATTTGTACCAACTTGATCTTTCTATTATTCTTCTATCAGATACCATAGAGGACTACTATATTGACATCAATGATAAACTCAGTAATGAATGTAACATATCATCATAGTAACATTTCTACAATACTCCCCCATGGGAACATCATCAATATTCATGTTTCCAACAATCTCCCCCTTTGGCATTGATGGAAACATAGATGAAAAATATCTAGTTCCAAGAATGTTAACAAGACTGTTCATCTTTCTTTTTAAATCCTCTTCATCAATCATTCTCCCCCATTAATATACCTCAATGTGCTTTCTGTCAAACTGTCATTCCATATTGTACTTCTTCTTACTATCTTCTCCTCATGATGTTCTTCCTTATGATCTTCTCATGATGTTTTTCATGTCGTACTTCTCCCCCATTGACATCAATGTCAAAGGTTTCAGCAACCATCAAAGCTCTACAACAACTAATTCTTACTAGCTCAAGCATTGATAGAAAATGTTCAAAACAATGTCCAACTAGATTCCTAGATGACTCTATCCATCACAATACTTTGCCATACAGAAAGCATCAACATTCAGTCCAGACAACAATGCTACTTTGTTACACTAGACTGATGCACTCTTGCATCTTCTACTCTATTTTAGGAAGGGGCATAACCCCTAGCATACCTCACAAATACTCAAAAGTCTCTTTTGGAAGAGGCTTAGTGATTATATCTACAATCTTCTCTTTAGTGCTCATCTAATTTCCTTTTCTACAACTTTCTCTCTCAACATGTGATATTTAATAGAAATGTGCTTGGTCTTCAAATGTAACACTAGATTCTTAGACATATTTATTGTGCCTATGTTGCCACAATGTATGACAATAGGTTCACTGATTTCCATCCTTATATCCTTCAGCATCTGCTTTATCCAAACAACTTGATTGCAATTATTTGTTGTTGCAACATATTCTGCTTCCACTATACTTTGTGATGTACAATCCTACTTCTTGGTTAGCCAAGAAACCAATCTTCCTCCAAGAAAGAAGGCTCCACCATTGATGTTTTTTTAATCATCCATATTGCCTACCCAATTAGCATCAGTATAGGCACATAGAGTGAAATCATTAGATATGTCATACCACAATCTAAACTCAAATGTTCCTTTTAGATATCTAAATATCCCTTTGACTGCTACATAATGTGCTTCTCTAGGATCAACTTGGAATCTTGCAACAATTCCAATTGCATTTTCTATATTTGGCCTTGTGTGAGTCAGATATTGCAATCCTCTAATCATATATTTGTACTTCTTCTACTCAATAGTGGGTGTCTCATCCTTTGTAGATAGCTTTTGTCTAGTTACCATAGGTGTTCCAACAGGTTTGTATGTTTCCAAACCAAACCTTTTTAGTAAATCCTTCAAATACTTAGTCTAAGAAATAAATATTCCTTCTTTATTCTGTACAATCTGTAATCCTAGAAAATATTTGATTTCTCCTATCATACTCATTTCAAATTCTTTCTTCATCTCTTTAGCAAATTTTTCACTTTCATCATCATTTCCTCCAAATATGATATCATCAATAAATATTACCAAAAACATCAAACCATCATCAATTTCTTTCCAATAGAGATTACTCTCTATCATACCTTTACTATATCCAAGCTTTGTCAAATGTTTGTCCAACCTTGTATACTAGGTTTTAGGTGGTTGCTTCAAGCCATATAATGCTTTCTTTAGTTTTCATACTATGTCTTTGTCATCTGTCAAAGGAAATCCTTCAAGCTACTCAATGTACACTTGTTCTTCAAGTTCTCAATTCAAAAATGCTAATTTGACATCCATTTGATACACTTTGAATTTCTTTTGTGTTGCATAGCCTTAGAATAATCTTACTACTTCTATTCTAGCCACTGGAGCATAGGTCTCACCATATTCTATTCCTTCTTGCTATGAGTAACCTTTACATACTAATCTTGCTTTGTTCCTGACACTTCACCTTGCTTATTCATCTTGTTCCTAAATACCCATTTATTTCCTATCACATTCTTGTCTACTAGTCTACGAACCAATTCCCATGTCTCATACTTTATTATCTAATCCAATTCCTCTTTCATAGCTCATTTCCAATAATCATCTTTACATGCTTCATCTACATTCTTAGGTTCAACTTGAGATATCAAACATAGTTCTTCCTTGACTCTGCTTCTTTTCATCACACCTTTATCTTTGCTTCTAATGATATACTCAAGTAGGTGATTCTTTATGATATTCTTTCCCAAAGTAGGAGTTTTTATCTCAACTCTTGGCTCTACTAAAGGTTTTGAGCTTTGTTCCTACCTTAGCTCTCCTTCATTCTATAAATCATTGTTAGTCTCAAGAAATACCTCATCATTCCTTGGCTTAGTAGCAACATCATCATCTGAATTTTAGTCAACTATTCTTTCTTGTACCCTGAATTTCTCATCAATTTTCATATTTACACTTTCCATAATAGTCTTAGTTCTCTGATTATAACATCTATAATCCTTTCTTTTCAATGAATAACTAAGAAAGATACCTTCATCACTTCTAGCATCAAACTTATCAATATCATCATCTCTTTTGATATAACACTTCCAACCAAAATTTTTGAAATACTTAACTATAGGTGAGTGACCAAACCATAGTTCATAAGGGGTCTTGTTTGTGTCTTTCCTAACTTGTACTTTTTTCATAGTGTAGATTTTTGTATTCATAGCTTCTCTCCAAAACATCTTGGATACATCATTCTTAGCTAACATAGCTCTTGCTACTTCTATAACTGAAATGTTCCTTCTCTCTACAATGTCATTTTGTTTAGGGATTCTCGGAGCTGATAACAATCTTTTGATTCCATTTTCTTCACAAAACATGTTAAACTCATTTGAAGTAAATTCTCCTCCTCTATCTGATCTTAAACATTTAATTTTTATACCAAAATCATTCTCAACTCTATTCTTGAATATCTTGAACTTATCAAATGCCTCAGATTTCTCTTTAAGAAATGCAATGCACGTCATTCTAGAAAATTCATAAACTAGAATCATAAAATACCTTTCATCATATAATATTTTAGTCTTTGTAGGACCATTGAGATTTGTGTGTACAATCTCCAATTTTGTTATAGTAGTAAACATCTTGTTGGGAAAAGAAGTTATGTTATGTTGTGCCAAACCACATTCCTTGCAAATTGTGTTAGTAAGTTTCACAATCTTAGGCAAATCTCTAACTGCAAACATACTACTAGTCTTTACAATACTATCAAATTTTATATGACAAAATATCTTATGCCATAACCAATTGTCGTCTACCTTTGCAACCAAACATGTCATTTCAATAAGATTCAACTAAAATACATTACCTCTAGATCTGGTTCCTATTCCAATTACCTTTCCATCCTTATCTATGATCATGCATGTCTTCTTTGTGAACTGCAACTAATAACCTTTGTCCACTAGTTGTCTAACACTTAAAATATTGTGCTTCAAACCATCAACAAAATATACATTTTCAGTATTAGTTCTACCATCAAGAGTTATAGATCCAATACCTTTAACTTGGGTTGCTGCATTGTTTCCAACTCTGACAATGCCTCCATCTTAACATTCGAAGTCAACAAACTTGTTTATATCACTAGTCATATGATGTGAACAACTACTATCAATTATCCAATTAGATTTCTTTTCAACCTGTGACATGAATGCTACCTTTTCTAGACTATCTTCTTTAATTGCCACAAATCCTATTTCATCATTGCTAGTACTCAATACTTGTTCATTAGAATCATTTTCTTTATTTGCATAAACACTCTCTATCTTTTCTAGGTTTGCAATGTTCTTTATACTTTTTCTCTCTTTTAGGACACATAGATGCATAATGACCATGTTCATCACAAGTCCAACATTTAAAGATTTTCTTATCTCCTTTTTCTCTTCTTACTAGAAGTGATAACTCTTCAATCTTCTTGTCGTCCTCAGATCTGTTGTTGCTAGCAAAGTCTCCTCTAGCACTTATGCTTCTTGATAAACTAGGTTGAATATTCAAGGCACTAAAAGTTGTCTCTATTTTGGTCAATTCTCTGAATTGTCTAAGCTCATTCTCAACTACTTCAAGTCTTCCAAGCAATGTCTCCTTTGTGAAATCTTTGGTACAAGATATCAACAACTGTATCATTTGAACTGCTAGCTTAAATAGTGGTGTAAAGCTCTTTAATATCTTCCATATAACCTCATCAACTTCTTTGGTTCCTCCTTCAGATCTAATACTTGTAGTAATTTCTAATATTCTACCTACAATTATTCTTACAAATTCATCTTCCATCATTTTAGCATCTTGAAATGCACAAATCCAACTTTGCAACCTCAATTTCTTAAAATGTTTATCACCTTCAAAACTATTTTCCAAATCTTTCCAAATCAAATGTGAAGTAGTAAGTGACTTTACTTGATTGTATTTAATTTTAGGAAGTACAGTCTATAATGCTTCTCTAGCTCTCATGTCGCACATAAGATATCTCTTTCTACCTGGGTACAAGTTTTCAAATCCTTTTCAGCAATGATTGACTTCACTAATTTTGTCAAGATCCAATATCCTAGACCCATACATAATAGATGTGTCTTCATCTTTTCTTTCTAGCTGTCATAATTTGTTTCATCAAACTTTAGACTATCTTTTCTAAACATGTCTTCCATGGGTCTCCCAAAGTTGCTAAACTTTATCTTCAAGGACCTGATGCTTTGATACCTATTGTTAGAAACAATAGCCCACCAAGATAACTAAGAGGGGGGGTGAATCAGTTATCCAACAATTTAAAAAAAATTCTTTAAGAAAAATTAACCATTCAACCAAAGTAAACAACCATAATAAGATTCACATAGACAATTACACTAGATATATTAACTAGGGAAACCATTGATCAGAGGGAAAACCCCAGTGGGATTGATGCCCACAAGATGATGTACTAGTATAAATATTCCTTGTTAGAGGATGGACCTTATTAGGAGTCTATTACAACATTCAGCACATATGAGTCCTTGTTAGGAAACTTTGAATCCCTATTAAGAGATTCCAATCCTATTAGGAGTTGCCCCACCCTATTAGGAGTTGTGGTACAATGCATGCAAGAAGAGCCCATTGCTCAAACATGCAATTTCAACTACAAGAAGAGCTCACTACTCAAACATACAATTTACTATTATATTCTTCTTTCCTTTATTCTATTAGTCAAACTGGTCACTGTTAGAACTTGTAGACTAGGTCACGAACCTTGGATCCAAATATCAAACCTCAGCAATGAAGTTTCCTTCACTTCCACTCTACTCTTCTCAACTTCACATTTCGCTCATACTATTGCTTATAATTACTTCACATCCATACAATTTCATACATCATGATAAAGGAAAATGTCCTTCCTTTACACTGAGTCCATAAAACAATTCCCTAAGTTAGTTGTTAGACCTTCTCAATTAATCATTATAGGACTACATTAAGAACACATTAAACTTAGTGATAGCATTAACCTTCCACCTTGCAACTTGAATATCTTTCTGTACACATAATATTATGACAATAAAACTTAGCCATGTCATCACCAACATATCTTTTTCACATCCTCAACCTCAATTCTCAGAATAACAACTCTGCTAGGAGATATAACAAGTTTATCAGAACATGCCTCTATAAACTATATCTCAGAATAGACATAACCAAAACTTACATAACTTCTTCCAGACTTATCATTTCTTCTTCCAATGTTAACTGCATATACTAGATACTCAAAAGTATCTCCCTTAACCTCAAATAGTGAGAATACTTAACTAGCCATCTTTACCAAATTGATCTTTCCACTATTCTTCTGTCAGATACCATAGAAGACTAGTATGTTGACATTAATGATAAACTCATTCATGAATGTAACATATCATCATAGTAATATTTCTACAATACTCCCCCATAGGAATATTGTTAGCATTCATGCTTCCAACAATTGCTTCACCACAGACTTAATGATTATGCTCTCCTTAGTTGGGAATGTGCGAGCCAAGCACCCACTAACCTTAAGTGTCATAATATGCAAGTAGAAGTTGCTCCACCATGACCTTGACAGTAGGAGAACTAGTCTTAAACATTGTTCTCCACCAATCCTAATTGCACTCCATTGTGGTAGCCATATCCATGAAGGCCTTAAGGCAATTCTCCTACACTTCACCCACTTCTTTCTCTATGTATCTAACCAGCAACAAAAAACCCTTAATTTTTGTTATCCACTTGTTGTTGTTGTCACTATCCTTGGCTAGCCTTCAAAGAGCCTAGGTAACCTCAATACTCTCCACCTAGATTTTGATGTATAGAGAATCAATTAGCTACATTGTAATCCATTTTTGAATCATTCAAATCCTAGATAGGCCATGATCAAAGTTCTTCTCCATCATTTTTAAGCCCTCGTACGGGGAATGCTTCGAGTGTATCTCTAGATTGAATGCTTTGAATCTATCTATGTCTCTAGATGACTTGATAAAAATGAAAAAGTAATCTAGGTGAGGGGGCAAGGTAGGGAAAGGAAAAATGGGGCCTCTATAGGTCCCTTAGGTAACTAAGATGAACTAGTCAATGCTTGGATCAAGAAATTGGGTGGCACCATATTCTCTTTGAAAGGAAAGCAAGTAAAAAAAATTAGTTGGATTTTCTCAATTTTAGCTTAATCCTATTCTAAGCAATGTCCTTTTCAAATTGGGATCACTAGAATTTCTCTCACTTGATAAATTTGTATATCTTCTATTCATGTTCTAAATTCTTGCCATTATTTCTACTCTCACCCTTGTCTCCACTACAGAGATCATTCTCCTTCCCTGAAAAGAGAGAAAACATTATTTTTATCAACAACAAAAAAAGATTCAAAAAAACACCCCATAAAACCCAAATAGATTCAAACAAATAGAATGAAACAAATTTTAGCATAGAAATATTAAAACAAAATAGAAAATAAAACTCAAATGGGGCAAATGAAAAATAGGGGCAAGTTGTTACATATCAACCAAAAATGGAGAGTTATCTTTGTTTTGGTCTTGTTCCATTGAAAGGCCCACATAGAAGATTGACCTGCAACTACATTGTCCCACTGTTTAATGAAGAATTGAAGAGAAAATGAACAAAATGGAGGAACATTGTGGATGATTTGTAAGCAAGTGTAGAGATTTAATGACAATGGTAGAGATCAAGACCAACCTCTGGCTTCATGCTTACCTTGATTCATTATTGAAACATGTGCAACTAATAATGTGCAACATCATTTGGAGCTTTGTTTTGAAGCCTCAAGTCTACTTACAATTAGTGTAGGAAAAAGCTATAGAAACACTGAAGCATAGACAATAGGTGTAAAATGTTGAACCATGGAATTGAGTACTCTGCTCAACATGGGAGGCAAGAGATGCTACTAGTTGCACAAGAGTATGGTGTGATAAATATAATATTAAATTTTAATAAACATTTTGAAATAGTCAAAATGTTAGTAGAATCTAAAAATTTTACTGTGTAAAACTCCATTGTATTTTTGTATTTATAACAACACATGAATGACTATTTAAAAAAATTAAAATTGAGATTTGCTAAAAAAAATTACAATGTTTAAAGCTAGATGCTCCAATTTTTACTTTTTGTAAGAATTTTCCTTAGGGAAAAATTCACCCAAGACCAAGGAACTCAAGCACAAGCACAATAGTAGACCAAAATAGTATGATCAGAATGATGATATGATATTAATTCAATATGAAAGAACACTAGGAGTGCATATATATAAAGGCCTTTGGAATGCTTCAAGAATGCATAGGAATCAGCAACATGATAAGTCATACAACCAGGCACATGTCCACCAAATATGGGTTATCCTCCATTAAGCATAGGAGTAAGTGTGATGATGAGAGAATAAGCCTACAAAGGTGTAGCATGCAAAATAATGTTTTAGACACCATGTGCTAAATTAGGAGTACGAATAATTGTGTTGTCTACATGACAACTCAGTTAATTATGCAAACTCTAGTGTTGTAGACACCATGTGTTGAATTAGAGTTTCTTACTCCAGTGTTGTCAACATGGAAACTCATAAGAGTACGCAAAATCCTAAGTGTCTCACCTAAGAAATAATAAAATGATGCATTAACCTAAATAAACTTAAGTAAATTGTAATAATCAAATACTTATTTACACCAACATCCCCCCTTAAGTGCAACTTAGGGGAATGCACTTAAGCTTAGAAAAGCTAGAATGAAATGCATGATGGGTCTTGACTACTAGGCCATGTTAGGTACCCATGTACACAATGAAATGCAATCTCTCATAAAGTGGATAAAGAGGGAAAATCTCATGGGAAAAACCCTCCCCCAAAAAGAGAGATGAAAAAAACTAGATGCAGGGATGGATGGAGTGATCAAGACCCACCCCCCCCACCCCCCATTACGACATACATCAAGTATATACAATAGAGTAGTATGAGAAGAACACAATCCCAAAAGAGGAAAAGGTCCCCCCCACAAGAGAGAAGAAGAAGAGAGACAAGGTAGTTCCCCCCAAAATGTAAAGTGTCGATCAATGATAGCTACTCTGATGTAGAAGCTAATCCAAGACTATTGAATAATGTTCCTCCCCTTTGGAAGAAACAATATCATAGGTACATAAGAGATGTTTCCACTATGTGTAGAAAGAATCCCAATGATCAATGATGCCTCTGAAACCTGCTTAGTTTTCCCTATTTTGATACTAACTATCACCCCTTCCAATGCTATTGAAAAGAACAATGTTGGATCTAGCAAGAATAGATGTAGAACCTATCCCAAAGAATTGACTTGCTCCTCAACTAATAAAGAGACCTCCTAAAACTATTGTACAGAAGGATCCAAAATCATATCAACCTATGAAGATCAATCATGTAGAGAATGGACATGAGGGTCAGAGTGAGCCTTCACAACAACTGAAGCAGGATCTTCTCCATCAAAGAGAAGGTGTATATCATCAATGATGTCCCCTCAAATTCACTATATTTGACTCCACAAACAAATCTGAAATATCTACTACGTAGTCATCCTCTGATGTTGGAGCTGGAAGACTAGGTGTACTCTGTTGTGTTGGACCTATCATTGTGGCAATATATGAATGTGGAATGTACTGATGATGTGACCTCTTCTTGCATCTGTCAATAGGATACCACATATCTAAATCTGTTGAACTACTATCATTGGTGTCACTATCAGTTTCCACAATGTATGAAGTGCGGAGAGAATTAGAGGATAAGTTGAGTGAACTTTCCTCAAAGTGTACATTCCTCTCTATGAAAATCTCATGAGTCTTACGATCCAGAAGTCTGTACACCTTAATATAGTCTTCATATCTGATGAAAGTACAAGGCCTAGGTGGTGGTACCTTGCATCCCTTGGAAGATATGTTTGCCCATGTTGGACAACCAAAGACTTTGAAGTGGTTCACAACTGGTTTTCTAC
Organism: Cupressus sempervirens; assembly: GCA_028749045.1. Lineage (NCBI taxonomy): Eukaryota > Viridiplantae > Streptophyta > Pinopsida > Cupressales > Cupressaceae > Cupressus > Cupressus sempervirens. Next base: position 224,151,400 of record CM053788.1, read on the forward strand.
CACACCATGCCTGAAAAGGAGTTTTTCCATCTAAGGCATTATGAGGAGAGCTGTTAAGTATGTGATTGGCACTGTAGATTGCTTTGAATTCAAGTAATGGATCTAGAGACTTGGCTTGTATCATGCAACTTTCCATTGACTTAAGAGTTCATAACCTTAGTGTTGCAATATCTATCTTGTGCAGACTGAATGCTAGTGGATTTTGAAGATCAATACCCTCAAGTTTATAAAATTTCTTAAGTCTTTTATTCACATATCTACTTTCATTGTCCATCCTTAGAACCTTTATGGCTTTCCTTGATTATTGTTCAACATGACTCCTGAAGGCTAGAAACTTGCCCAACACTTCATTCTTGTAATAAAGAAAGTAGATCCATGTGTAGCATGAAAAGTCATCAATGGAAGTAAGTATGTAGTGACCCTAGTTGACTAATGTCACTAGAAGAACAACTGATGCTCTTGAAGACTCCCTTTATTAAACTTCTCCTCTAGATGGATATCTACTAAACATGGTGAACATGCACCCTTGGAAAAGTTGATTGTAGGTAGACCTTTGACCATATTGTTTGAGAAAAGTTGTTGAAGATAGCAAAAGGCTAGATGACCATATCGCTCATGCCATAATTTTATTTGTGGATTAGATTAAGTCAACAAGGATTGTGAAGGAGACTTGGGCACAAAGTGGGAGAAAGAATACAACCTTGTGTCATGATTAACTTTCCCCATTGAAACTAATAAATCATCTTTTAGATTGCACACCTTTACTAAGTTAGGAAGGAACTCAACTTTATGGCTATCTCCAAGGTGAGTGATTTGATAAATTGAGAGGAGATTAGAACTTAGATTAGGAACATAGAGAACATCTTTGAACTCTCCATTGTTTATCTCCACTTTTCCTTTCCCTTCAACTTCCATTTTTGTATTATCTCCTACAAAGATGTGTGGTACCTTTGATTGCTTCAATGAAGAAAAATCTCCTTTTAAAGAACTAATATGATATGAGGCATCTGAGTCAAGAATCCATTCTACTAAAGAACTTGAGTTTCCCATAAGTGCTTGCCCTTTTCCCTTTGAATCTGAAGATGAGGATCCTTTCTCCTTATAAGCATTAGGTAGTGGAACATTGTGTTTCTTTATGATGTTCATTAACTCATCAATATGTTTATGATAACACTTATGTTGAAAATTTAGAAATGGTGGGGGAAAGAAGAAGGAAGGAACCTATTGGTCAAACAAAAAAATGGAAGCAAAGGACTAAAGTCTGGGATAAGCTAGAGAAGGGTGGTATAGCCAACTATATTTCTAAACTTCATGGCTTTGAACCTGCAATCAATAACAGTATGGTTGATTCATGGAAGAATAGCAAGGTTAAATTGGATGGGGTTTTGTTTCAGGTCACTAAGGAAGTCATTGCTCTTGTAACTAAAATTTTGGCAGAGTGGCTAAAGTTTTACAAAGATAAGAAGGTTTCAGCAACCGCCATGAAGGAATTTGCAAAGAATACAAAGGAAAGAAATGAACTAGTAAAGTGTGAAACTTACTACGAAATGGATTCTATCAAGAAGTTATGGAGGTATGTTTTATAGGCCATTATAGAGTATATTTCTTTGGACACTAGATTTGATAGAGTAAGAACACACCGTTTTGTTTTATTCAATCACTTTTTCTATGGTGTTAAGATTTCATTCCCTTTCTATTTATATACTTCAATGTGTAAGAGTATTTATGGGCACAAGAAGAAACCCTCTGCGAATTTGGCCCTACATGAGGGGTTATTGATTTTAATTTATGAGCATTTCAAGGCTCAGACCATAAGAAAAACCCCCCTACAGGGCATAAGCACTTCCATGGATATAGGAAGCTCTACCTTCTCGTTTGATTCGAAGGATGTCCAAAGTATTAGTTCATAGGGTGAAGAGAACATTACACCCGGAAAGAAGGCTAAGGATTTAAATAAGAAATTTCCCTCATCAATCAAAACCCCGAGCAGGAAGAGCCCTAGAGGACACGGATCTAAATCATCAAGCTAGGGAGATGAAGAGTACAATGAGGGAGGGGAGAGGTTGAAGAGGAGGAAAAAACTAAGACAGCAGAGCCAGTGGCTAAAAAATAGAGGTCTACAAAGAAGGATGCAGAGGTGATTTTGGATTCTGGGTTAGAGCTCTCTGCCATTCCTCTTTCCCCTATTCATCCTCAGGAATAAGATAAGGAGAAGAAAGATGGTGAGGGAGGAGAGGTGGTATTTAAGAATAGGTGCATGGCTTGGAGAAAATTTAATGTTAGAACTTCCAAAATAGGTATAGTAAGAGAGGCTATGAACCCACAAATTTTAGAAGAAAAATAGGGTCAGCTCCAGTTGGAGGATCTCATTGATCTAGCAATGGTGGCCATAATAGATAATGCAAGGAAGACTAGCATGAATTTTCTTAATAATGCTAGAAATAGCATGATTGAAAATTTTAGGTCAATCAAATGGCTTTATCATGAGTTGGAGGAGTTTAGAGAAAAAATAGGCCAGCTGGAAATCAAAAGGAAGATGCCAAATTGTGGTAATTTGAATGAACAAGGGGATGGAATTAGTTTGGCTAAGAAGAGAATACAAAATTTGGAAAACTATAGTCATAATCTAGCAAATCAGATGATATCCATTCTAACTTCTATCAATGACAATATCTCATCCCTTATTGGAATGCTGAAAGCCAAAGGTTTTTTGGATAAAAATGAGGAAAAGGATAGAGAAAGAGCTAGAATGGAAGAGGATGTGATGACTGACATTACCTTCAACAACATGGAGTAGGATGGTTAGAAGAAGTAGGAATAGATGGCTAAGGAGATTAACAATGCCTATGAAGCAACAGAAGCGATGCAAGAGCTTGAGAGAAAGATAGAGGAATAACTTTGGTTTTTCTTTTCCTATCTTTTGGACTATTAGATTGTTGTATTTTTTTGGCTAGTTGGTTTGTTAATCTATTGTATTGGCCTTTTGGTTGGCCTTCATTTTCTAACTAGGCTTTAACTGCTTATTATTAGCCTTTGGCTTTTTGTCTATCTATTGAACTAGCCCTTTGGTTGGCCTTCTTTTTCTGGCTAGGCTTTAACTGCTTATTATTAGCCTTATGATATGTTTTAACTCTCAGGTTTCAGGATCCCTGTAAAACCTATTTTTCTTATCAAAAACACTCATGTTCATCATGACCCAACTTCTTGCAATAAGCATACTTTTTCTTCTCCTTATTAATGTCCCCCTTCTTGTTTGAATTTGAGGAAGACTTGCCTTGTTGATTTGATGAAGGTGTTGTCTTTTCTTAATCCTCTTGTGTGTTATTTTTCAACTTCTTTTTCTTGCCCTTTCCTTTATTTGAAGATTGACTAGCTGAATTTTGGGAACCCTCATTATTGGCCACCAATGCCTTAGACTTGGATGATTTGAGAATCCCCATTGATTGCAACTTCTTTTCTTCTTCATCCAACAGTATAGCATAGCAATCAAAAGAGACTTTTTGATAGGCAGACCCTAATGTAGTCTTTAATGTGTTATAAGAAGAAACAAATGTGAAGTACTCAGATAACATCTTATTATGAATGAGATAGATTAACCTTCCATCTTTAATAGGACTCCCACAATCATCAAGCTTCGTTCTTAATTCATTGACCTTTATGATAAAATCATGTATGGAATCAAATGTCTTTGGATCTAAGGAGAAAAGCTCATCTTTAATTTGTAAGCATCTTCCTCGAACACTTTACCATATAGGTTTTGGAGGGTATCCCAAGCGTCCTTGGATGTATGAGACTTCTAGATCTGATATATGATCTTGTCTTCAACCCCCAAACAAATATCACCTAGGGCTTTCCTATTGACTATTTCCAAAGTAGTGATTTCACTTGTAGATATATGATCACCTATTGGTTTAGGAAGGGTACCATCTATATATTGAGAAACTCCATTATGCATTAAATGACACCACATTTTAATTGACCATGTAGAATTGTTATGAGGTGTTAATTTTGGAGATTCTTTTGGCACTTTATATGTAGTGTGTTTACAATGGCCACTTGCCAATTTTGGCCTTAGTGGACTTCTGATTTTGCCTTTTTACAACCTCCTTATGTAGTTCAAAACTAGAACATTACAATGTATCTTAGATATACAACTATTCTAAAGATATATCAAAGCATTACAATGCAAAAAAGGACCTAATTCTAAAAGTGATACTTTTGTCCACACAACCCTATAATTTGATTGTAGATCTGGAAAGTAGACAAAAAAATAACACACTTTCAAAAAAATAGAACCTTTTTTCGAGTCTAGATGAGCTCGTATAGAGCATTTGAAGTTGCAAAATGTAAGATTGGACAAGTATAGTCCCCAAAAGATGCAATTTCTAACAAATCTATGCACCAAAACTAGAAAAAAACTACATCACTAAAAAGTTTAGGAAATTTTAGGCAAAATTTTAAAAAAATTGCACCTAATTTGGAGTCTGGATGTTTGAGATATAGCCTCCCAAAGTTAGACTATCAAATCAAAAATCAATCTGGAGAGGGGTTCGATCAAAAAAAGACAAGGTTAAATTTGACAATCAAATAGTTGTCGTAGTAGTTCTAATTTTCCTTAGAATGATAGTCATATAGTTGTCAAATTTGGGCTCATAAAAATGATGATGTCAGCAAAAACTCTACCCCTTGATGATGTCATGTTAACATAATGATGATGTCAGCACCATACGGATGGGTACAGACAATACAGAAAAGTATAGATGAGTGAGCTGGCAGATGATGTGTTGTCCTGCATGGTAATTGGTTGACATATTTATCGTGTCAAAATATTGACACATGGCAGAATATTAGTGGGACATGTGATCTTGGGACTCTCTAACGTGGTTGTTTGCTCTGATGTGGTTGTATCAAGTATTGTTGTTGGTGGTGGAGGAAGGCAAGCCAAAAATTATGGCAGCATCACTGGATTTTAAAGATTCTAGTGGACAAAAGTCGCTATCGCAGCAAGTCAAAAGTTTTTCCTAGGTGCTAAAGACTTGGGCTATCATTGTTGGAAGGTTTGAATGTACGGGCCAAGAAATCTCAAATGCTACTATTGAAAACTCAACACCGTCGCCAGGCTTAGGCTGGCGGGTTAAACTATCATCAAGAAAGCTTTAGTAGGATGTTGAAAAATAAAAATGGTTGTCGGTGCTTGGAACTTTAGTCCCACATCAGTGGGAACAAAGAAGTTTGTAGTGTTTATAAACCAAATGCTGCAGTTGCAAGGTAAAGTGAAGTCCGGTGGCTGGATGAGGTAAATTTTAGGTTGTACTGTAGGTGATGTCGTTGGAAATTTGGTTGAAGCTACCTGGATTTGTATGAAGGAATATGCAAAGTTGCCCACTAATTAAAATAGAATATTCTATGCAGGGCTGGGTGTCACTGCCCAGTGCCTATACAAAAAAAAAATTCTCTACAGGGCCAACTGGCACAATTTTTTTTTGAAAAATACCCACAAATTTGAAAATGCAGAGAAATATAAAATTCAAATCTAAAAATAAATTTTATAGATCAAATAAATGACCATACCCAAGTTGCAAATCAAGCCTTAAGGTGCTGATTTGCAAAAAAAATTTGCCTCAAAATCGACTTTGGCCGAGCATAGTGAATTTATAATCGATTTTCATCGAATCAACATTCCAGATGCAATGGTGACATCCTCTTTGGCTCTAGATGCTCCCAATTTCTGTGGATTCTCTAGATCTGAGTCAAGGTGCTAAAGCAAGAATTGTCTCAAATGGCTATGTGAAGAGAATCTCCCCAAGCTCTGATACCATGTAAGAATTTTTCTTAGGGAAAAATTCACCCAAGAACAAGGAACTAAAACACAAGCACAACAGTAGACCAAAAGAGTATGATCAGAATGATGATATGGTATTCATTCAATGTGAAAGTACACTAGGAGTGCTTGTATATAAATGCCTCTGGAATACTGCTAGAATGCATAGGAATCAGCAATACGATAAGTCATACAACCAGGCACATGTCCACCAGATATAGGTTATCCTCCATTAAGCACAAGAGTAAGTGCGATGATGAGAGGATAAGCCTGCAAAGGTGTAACACACAAAATAATGTTGTAGACACCATGTGCTAAATTAGGAGTGTGAATAATTGTGTTGTCTACATGACAACTCGGTTAATTATTCAAACTCTATTGTTGTAGACACCATGTGTTGAATTAGAGTTGCTTACTCCAATGTTGTCAACATGACAACTCATAAGAGTACGCAAACTCCTAAGTGTCTCACCTAAGAAATAATAAAATAACGCATTAACCTAAGTAAACTTAAGTAAACTGTAATAAGTAGATACTTATTTGCACCAATACTTTTAAGAGTATTAAAATAATTAAATAATTATATTTGTAGAAAAAACTATGTTACTAAAAGTTAGGCGACTCTAAGATACAAAACTTTAGATATACAAAATTATGATAATTTTAATTTCTTCAAAGCTTATATTTAGTTTTATAACCATTTTCTACAAAACTCACACTTTACACCTCTATCTAAGCTAACAAATAGTCAATCCACACAATTAAAAATTGAATCTATTAAAATTTACATAGAAAATTGGCATATTTCATTCCATTTTTCAAAAAACAAGACATTGACTTCTCTTTTCCAAAAGGCATGGACTCCAACTCCACTAGAACTCTTGTTGTTCATGAATTTCTTATCATTTTTCTTTTTGAAATAATTATTACTCACATGACCATATTTCCTACAATTATTGTTTGTATTATTACAATTATTATTATGATGATGAGACGTAACATGAGATTTTTTGTTTGAATGTTTAGAGTTATGGTGATTATGATCATGATTAATATGATTTGATCTATAATTATTATTTTGATTCCTAGAAATAAAAGCGTGTTCACTTGATTTAAGATTACCAAATTGAATTAGTTTAGCTTCTTCTTGACACAATAAGCATTGAGAAAAAACATAAGTCAATTGAGCAAATAAACTAGGAATAACAAATTGAGCATGGATATTATTAATAAATTGTCGAAATTGTCTAGGAAGACACTTTTTCTGAATAATATGAATCAAACAAATATCAGTTAATTGAACACCTAAAATAATAAAATGACTTTTAAGAGCATCAAATTTTAAAAGAAATTCATCCATGGTTTTGAAATCTATATACTTGAGATCCTCGAGTTGGTCCTGCAATTGTATTTTGTGGGATTCATTTGTGCTATTATAAGTAGTTTGTGAAATGGCTCATACTTCATGAGCTTGACAATTTACAAGTAAAACATATAAATCAAGAATAATTGAAATTCCAATCAATCCTAAGGCTTCTTCATTTTTAGTTTTCCAAGCATCTTTTTTAGCTTGAGTGACAAATGCAGTGGGTTCAATAGAAGCGTCGACTGCAACATTGAAAATATGTTTAAAACAACAAATAAATGAAATGTGAGTTTTTCATGAATGATAGTTCAAACTATTAAATTTAATTTCCAGAATTAAGTTGACATGGTTATTTGAAAAAAGATAATAAATGATGCACCACACACAAAATATGCAATCAATAGGTTTAATCCCTTTGAATAAAGTGATGCGAAAGTTGTAAAAAAATAAATATATAAAAATTCTCTTGTAATTAAAAATAAATAAAAAGATAGAAGATATCTTTATTTAAAAACTTATAAACAAACACATCTTATACTAAAAATTGATATACTTGAAATGGTAATTAGAGGAATGAAAAAAAACTTAATATAAATGAATTATAGTAAGATGAGTTTTAAATAATAAAGAAGTTAATAAATTGATGAGGATTTAAAGAAGATTCTCTTTTTGTAAATAAATTTATATGATAAATAAATATAGATAAAATAAAGAATTATATAAAACACTTACGTATAATGCAGATAGTTGAAAAAAGATAATACTCACGTAAGTTTGTATCTTGGTCAGAAAAATATCAATAACCTCTTATTAAAAATGCATCTAACAAGAGAAAAATAAGCATCAAATGCTTCCTAAGAGAGGAAAAAAGAGTGTTGGATGCTAGAAAAATGAGCAAGAAAAAAATGCTTGCCGAGAGAAAAGATTAAAGAAAATGCATATGTTACAAGATAGTAACCGATGCAAATGATAGTGCTGAAATTTACCACGGATAGAGAATGCTGAAAAAGAAGGTGGGAAAGGCATTGAGCAACAAGAGATTGGAAAAATGCTTGCTGAGGGAATAAAAAATGCTACAAGCAAGATCATTGCTCTTAGCCAAGGTAGGATAATTAACTCGAGCAAACTGGATTGGAGAATAGAGGAAGAGATAAAAGAATAATTGGTGTGCGATGAAGAGGGCAGGGATACACATGAGAGAGACCACTAGCTGGAATGTAACAGAGTCAAAGAATTACTCTAGTAAAGATAGAGATATGAGTGGATAGAACACGTTGACTGGAGTAAGCAAAAAAAAATGCCAATGACAAAGATGGAGGAAACGAGTGCGGTGATCACAATCTCAAGCTCAAACCAAATAGTGCACGAAAAGAAATTTGGAGGCAGGTTGGCAAGGAGGAAGGGGTGAACAAGGAGGGGGATAGGTACCACCCGTAGGACAAGATCACAAAGATAGAGAATGAGCAGTAAATATATAATAGATAAAAAAAATATTGAAAGATATATATTTTAGATTTATAACATTTGAAAAACTATAAAGAAATATATATTATTTTATATATGATTTAATCTTAAATCAAAGTAGTATAAGAAAATTTAAAGTTGAAACTAAATAATGTCTAGATTAATATTCTTAATAAAATACCCTACAAAATCAAATCAAATAGCCTTCGAGATCAATGTTAGCAACAATGTGAGTTTTTTTTGTTAGTGAAACCTCCAATACAAAGGGCTTCAAATAATAATAATAGAAAAAAAATGAATCAAGATTTCTCTTGTTTTGCCGGCAAGCCTTCCAAAAAAAGAGAGGAAAAAATAGATTTTTTGCAAGATAATGACCCTTTTGCAGCAACCCTTCCAAAGGGAGTTAGTGGAATAAAGAAATAATAATAAAACCTACACACATAAAGTGTTAGAATGAGCTATAAACTAAAAAAAACTCTTCTCTCAAAAAAGGTCCCCAAATAAGGTGAGCTCTAATGAATGACAACCTTCAACACAAGAACTCAAAACAAAATTTAGTACTTTATCTCTGATATCATGTAAGTAAAGTAAAGGAGAGCAAGGAAACTAAATCAATCTAAGTGAGTCAACCAAGGATGATGTTACCATGAAATAACCAAGTTCCAAGAGCATACACCAAAGGAAGTAACAAAGGAGATGTAATATCCCCTTTTTTTGGGACATTATAATTCTGTGTCACTGGCTCACTTTGCCTAGGTTTCAGGAGTGAAAAGGTTCTTTACAGGGTACAGTTTGAGGTTTGGCCTAGGCATTTCCAATTTCAAACCCATCAGAGCAGTTTTGGCAAGTTGTTTGGATGCTTACTATTTTTAGTAAGTAAACAAAGCACAGTATTTTTGGTACCTTAGTGTTGGTTTGGAAGCATCTCGCCAAGACCTTTCCAACAAACTATTGCACATGCTTATCTGAGTTCATTTAGTTAGCTATTTTAATGCCTAATGATTATATGGTTTACTGACTAAGTGACTATTAAAGTTCATTTAACTTGTCACTTTATTTTAAAGGTATTGTGTTCACTTAAGTGACTAAAGGACAAAAAAGGTGCTTTATCCCACATTGCTTAAAAGAGCATGCATCACATTGGAAAATGTGATAAAGGTACAATAGGCTCCACATGGGAAGCAATGAAGATTATACTATTTAAAACAAATATTAATCTGGGAGTTGGAAATAGTTACTAGTTATCTCTTTGAGGACGCAAACTCTTGAAGAAGCTTTGGAGGTTAGATGCAAACCTAGCCTTCTTACAGGTTTTATCTACATTTGCCAATCTAACTGTTTTTACTATTTGTAAAATTGGATCATTTGGATATTTGCATGTTATTGTATTGTTGTTGTATGATACGGTAACACATTTGATGGTTATCTGATTTAACTCCTCGTTTATATATGTACTTTTTGAATATTGGATGAATAAACAAGCTTTTCTAAGTTTTATTGTATGTAAATCTACTGATTAGAAATTGATTTAAATTTTGGAATTTATATTGAATATTGGTTTACTGTTTGGATTTAAATCTGTAAGTTTATATCATGAGTTTTTAGTAAAATATCCGGAAAGGGATACTACTGTGTTATCAGAGCCAAAAGTCTTGCCAACCTATGAGGTTCAATAACAACAGTATTTATAACAGTCTGGAGAGATTTTGGGAATATTAGAAGTATAGGATCCTTCATTTCATGTCTGTCAACAATTCTTAAATAAGGTTCAGAAGTGCCTTAGGAACCATACAATTGGGAACAAATATGCTTGTGCCTTTGCACTGGCTACATCAGATGTTGTAAAAGATATTCAAGTAGATGCAAAAAATATCTTGAAGATTTTGTTGATAGTTACCATCATGAAGCTCGACTGCACCAAACATCTAGATCTGTGCAAGGGGAAGGGGTTGCACTTGTTGTTTACCCAAAATATGTTCTTGCTTAATTGGTCCATGTTCTTGGACATCATCCAAAATTTCTATCAGGAACTGATGCTGAAAATGCAGAAGCTTATGAACCTTTTGTTAGGCAGTTATTTTTATTCCTTCAAGTTTTAATCTCCCAAGATTGGAGTAATGGTGGTAGAAAAGATGAGATGGATAAAATGTCAGCCATTCTGTCTATTTTTTGTGCAATAACAAGGGCCAAGGATTCAATCGAAATACTGGATATATATATATAGCATTTTCATTTTGTGGAGCTCACATGTGAGATTTTTAGTACATCATTTGGGCATAGGTAATACAGTGGGAGACTTCTCTGAGAAAGGGCATCATTAACATTACAGACAGTTTGGAGTAATTAACAACATGTTGAAGTCGTGTATTTCCCAAGATCAGTCATCTCTATAGATATCATCACTCCTAGCTAAGTCTTGTTATTCAGTGGTCCTCCCATACTAGCAAGAGGAAGGTCAGTCACCATGGCAAGAGAATAGGTTCAAACGGAAGCTCATGGCTTGTTGGAAGGATGTCATTGGAATTTGTGATTGGTAGAAGGTTTATTTGGAGCCATAGAGTACTGGAGTTATCCACCAATAGACTTCCAATCGCCCAGAGGAAACAGGTTACACAAGACTCATTCAGCATTCCAAACATTTCCAAAATACAGGAATAGGGTGGTGGCAATCTTAGAATGTGTGGAGAGTTTTGGGAGTATGCATAGCACAAAGGTTTGCAAGATAAAGGCACCAAAGGTAGCATTAGCTAGTTGAGTGTCTGGAGGAAGATGTATCACACCTTCAGTTGTAGAACCATCCATCAATTCAACTCATGAAAACAAGTGGAAATGAGTAGGGATTGATGAACAATTAGCTAAGGAAACATATTGGTATGGCACTAGCGGTCAAATTCCATAGTCACAGTGTGGATTATGGCAGTGCTCTAGCAGTGGTTGACACCATTCTAAAGAGCATGCAAAAGTCTTACAAAGGCATGGTTTCCATCTATAGCAACACACATGATCACAAACTCATCCAGGAGGAGGTATGGAAAAGTGTGGTTATAACACAACAGCATAAGCTCACAATACCTTGGCCACATCCATCAAATCATTTCACACCAACAATGAAATTTGTGATATCAGATGCAGACACATGAAAGGGGCCAGGATCATTTTTAAGTTGTCTTCTTCATACAATGTTAGAATTTAAAAATCAAAATAGTTGGAGATGATTACATCATTTGAATTGATAACAAGTGGTTCAATTTTTACAGAATGAATGTCTACTAAAGGGATTGAGATTGCCTGATAACTATTTGATAAAATACCTCAGTTCTAGATCAAAACTTAGAGGGTCAAAATTAGTAAAGATTTTTATAATGGTATTGGGATAACTTTTGAGAAGCTGAGTTGAAGATTCCACCTATAGCAGATATGCAAATACAGTAGCTTGGCATGATGGAAAGATATATTTGTAATGACAAAAGAAGTGAAGAGTTCAAAGAAAGTCAAAGATCCTTATGAATGTAAAACTGAAGTAAGGAGATTGTACGATGATTATAAGATATTCCTGTCAAATCTTCAAAAAGAATTTCCTTTCATTAGTTATGTGGACTTTTAGCTAGAGCTGCAAAACAAGACGGATATGATAAGAAACAAATGGCTTGAGATCTCCTTGCAAAGGACAGTTACAGAGATCTGCATAGGGAAGATATCAATCAAATTGATAGTAGTACTAATAATGGCACAAGTATACTAATAGGTAATTGGGAGATAGAAGTATCTTATGGAGCCATTTACACTAGTTCTTTTGATGAGTAGGTTAAAACCCATGTAGTAGAGTTGACCAAACTACCAACATTGGCAACTCCAACATCTTATTTAGCGACATGGAAATTAACTTGGATGAATTTTATGATGATACCAAGTTAGAAAATATATCAAATTTTGAGGAACAATTGGATCGTAATGTTGGCAGGATAGATGATCTAGCACACGTAGAGTTTGAGGATATCTCTGAAAATGTTGTTCCCCTAGGTGATGGAAAATTAGAAAATATCATGGAGAACAACCCACTTGTTTTTGCAAGAGATGGTCAAAAACCATTATCACTCCTTGACTTATTGGATATGTTTTTGGTCAAAGAGGATAGGATTGTCCAAGTGTTGATGAGGATGGATGATTCTTCCAATTTGATTGAGGATCTCATGCAGAAGATTGTGATAGAGGAGAGGCATGGGCATGTATGTGGTGTCACAAGTCCTCTTTTACATACTATTTTTGAAACTTTGAAAATGATAAAATATGAGTACTTGCAACTATTAATGGATAGAGATCTAGCAATAAATTTTGGAAGGGACAAGGAGAGTGAGGTAGATGAGCTATGCCTTCAATCGAGCTTAACACATTATTCTATCCACAAAGCTGAAAATCAAATAAGTGGGGCAGCCACTTATGAAGAAGATAACAGTGGTTCAAGGGCACAAGAAATCATGCAAATCATTGAAGAAATTCATAAAGGGGGTAGATGGGAAGGCAAAAAATGTAATTCAATCACGTGTTTTCCATTTGAGACTTTCCATGATAAGAAAAATTCTATGGACAATCAAGTTGATGAGTCTGAAAATTTTGAATTTTATGACAAAAACTATACATTTTCATATGAGCACATGGTTAGTGATACCACAAGTGAGGATAATTCAGAAATTTCAAGTAATCGTCAACCTTCCTTTTATGAAGACTTTGACATGAGTGAGAGTACTTATGGTGCATCAGGAAGTTTAGATTTATCCTTAGCATGCTCTAAGGGATTTTTTAGCTTACCTAGAGTTTTATCACCCAACTCTTATGAGATGGCCATGACCTACTTGTTGATTGGTGATTTTACTTGTTCGTATATTCTAGCTATCAGTGATTTTCTTGTGTGTGTTAGTAGTATTTTTGCTTATTCTAATTGGCCTTTAAGGGTCAATGAGTTATTTGCAAATGAGTGGGGAGAACACACATTATCATACATTCCTCATAAGGTGTCTATATTTTTTATTTAGCAATATCTTGAAGATATTGGTAGCCTTCATGATGTTGATGATTCACCAACCACTCTTCCTTTTATCCAAGATCATGTTGATTGGGTGATCGGGTATCTAGGTGTTAATAGTATCTTACATCTGGTGGATTATGTCATGTTGTTATACAGTTACAGGATTATGATATGTGTGTTTCAGCCTTCTAACACATCAGAGTTACAAAGATTAGGATTACTCTGTTTTTACCAGGGTGATATAGTGGTGGAGTTAAATTGGTCAAATCTGTCATTGTCATCAGTATAGATATTGTAGGAGTGGTACAAAGGTACAATGGTGCAAAAATTATAGGAGCTAGTCAATGGTATCCCAGATAGTGCACAAGTTCTCTCACTTGGGATCCAAAGGGAGCATCCCTATGTATTGCCTTTTATCGGGGAGCTAGGAGGAGAGTTTGGTCCTTATCATCTTGAAGTAGATATTGGTATATTTTCGAGCTCCCATCATCACTTGATAGTAGAGAGTTGCAGGGTCACTCATGGAGTGAGGCATTCATTCTAACTGAGGGTATTGGTACACATGGTAGTTGGTGTCCCTTAATGGTGAGCCTTGGGATCTTGGCAATCAGTTATTTGGCACATCGATTCCTATTGTATTATTTCACCATTCTAGATTTGGGAAGATGCATGCCAAGTTACATCAGTTGAGGAGTAGAATCTCATTCTCAAGATGAGTATGGGATCCTAGCATTTGGTTTTTGCAGGTATGAGTGGATTGCTTGAGGGAAAGCAATCTTTAAGAAGGGAGGCTTTTTAATATCCCCTTTTTTTGGGATATTATAATTATGTATCACCGGCTCACTTCACCTAGGTTTTGGGGATGAAAAGGTTCTTTATAGGGTTCAGTTTGAGGTTTGGCCTAGGCATGTCCAGTTTCAGACCCATCATAGCAGTTTTGGCAAGTTGTCCAGATGCTTACTATTTTTAGTAAGTAAATAGAGCACAGTATTTTTGATACCTCAGTGTTGGTTTGGAAGCATCTCATTGAGAGCTTTCCAACAAGCTATTGCACATGCTCATTTGAGTTCATTTGGTTAGCTATTTTAATGTCTGATGATTATATGGTTTACTAACTAAGTGACTATTAAAGTTCATTTAACTTGTCACTTTATTTTAAAGGTACTATGTTCACTTAAGTGACTAAAGGAAAAAAAAGGTGTTTTATCTCACATTTCTTAAAAGAGTGTGCATCACATTGGGAAAAGTGATAAAGGTACAATAGGCTCCACATGGGAAGCAATGAAGATTATAATATTTAAAACAAATATTAATCTAGGAGTTGGAAATAGTTAGTGGTTATCTTTTCAAGGATGCAAACCCTTGAAGAAGCTTTGGAGGTTGGATGCAAACCTATCCTTCTTACATGTTTTATCTACATTTTCTAATCTAACTATTTTTATTGTTTGTAAGATTGGATCATTTGGATATTTGCGTGTTATTGTATTGTTGTTGTATAATACAGTAATGCATTTGATGATTATCTGAGTTAACTCTTGGTTTATATATGTACTTTCTAAATATTGGAGGAATAAACAAGCTTTTCTTAGTTTTATTGTATTTAAATCTACTGATTTGAAATCGGTTTAAATTTTGAAATTTATATTGAATATTGGTTTACTGTTCGGATTTAAATCTGCAAATTTATATCACAGGTTTTAAGTAAAATATCCAGAAAGGGATACTATAGGAGACAAATATTTTGAAAGGAAAGAAAAGAGAAAACCCCTTGTGAGTATTATGAATGAAGGAAATCATCTATGAGAGAGAGAGAGACAGAGACAAAGAGCTCGTTACAATAACATCAATGTGATGTGTAGGGAAGAATGAGAGAATAATCTCTTTTATAGAGATGAGAAAGGAGTTGCATTTGTAACTACAACTTCTATGAATGCCACATTCATAATAAGTTTGTGTAAAGTGTCAAGATCCTCTTAAGGAGGATAAACTATTTTGTTTTATTAAAGGAATTACAAAAATGAGTTGTCCTCACACATGGACAAGAGAAAAAGTAAATGACATGTCCTCACATGTGTACTAGAGGACAAACAATTTGTAGGGATCCATAGAATACTCTAAATTAAATACATCCAAAGAAATATTAATATTTCTAACAATGAAGAATAAAATAAGCATTCACAAACTAAGACCTAGAAAAATAAATGAGATTGACCAAAGGAAACCAAAACAAAGAATGCAAACCTTGTTTCTCTATAGCCCCCTTGATATGTATATGTGTTATGATCATGGATGTGTGCTAAATGCTTCAACAATGGATAAAAGTGGTGATGAATGTATGGAAATTCAAGTATAATAATAGTATTTTGATAGTAATTAGCTCTCAAAATAGTATAATAAGTTTACTCAAAAGGTGGATTATTTGTGAAGCATTGAGGGTTCAATTTATAGGCAATTGGGTGAGGAGGAGATAGTAATTCATGATGGGCCATTAATTGATTGAGGTGTAAGATAAGCTTTATTTCACTAAGATAGGTGTAGGAGATGAACTTCTACATTTAGAGGTGTAAAAGTGAGATATAGAAAGAGAGTGAACTTAAGCTTTGAGTCGGTAAGAATAAATCATGCCTTGATTTGTGCAAGTGATCTAGAGAGGGGTTTTTAGACATATATGAGGGGTGGTGTGTTTTAGTTAAGATGGGTGAGGTGGCTCAGTTGACTAGATATTGTGACTAGTAGGTGGATTGGTTAGACAAAATATTGGTGGAGTTTAATTAAATAAATGGATTATTTAATTAAAATAAGAATGATTGGTACATGAGTTGAGTTTAGCTAACTATTAGTTTAGAGGTGAGTTTGTGTTTGAAGGGAATTAACTAATTTAATTTATTAAATAGAGAAGGTTTTGAGATTATATTAAATGGGTTATGCATTTATTTAATTTAATAGAGGAAGGGATATTTGATTAATAAATTAAAATTTATTAATTTATTAATCACACTATAATTGATTAATTATGGGATAACAATAAATTATTTAAATATTTAAAATTTAATTATAATATACGTTAGAAGATAACTATTGTGAATACATATTTATTTGATCAGATTTAGGTGTCTATATTTTGCCTCTCTTCAACATAGTGGTAATAGAACACTATATATTGAAGATGTTCTTAAATAGTAGACGATGCAAAGAAGATTTTTAAAGCAACTAAGTTGCCCTGATTTTTTAATAAGGATTGTACTATGTGATCCCCCCTCAAGAAGGTGATAGGGAGAGAAGACAAGGCCAGACGATATCTCAAAATGTGTGAAAGGTGTAGCCAGAAGAAAGATGCATAATGAGTATGAAAGGGCTAATCATGTGTCCAAGATGCAAAAGTATGCTAATTGGGTTGAAGAAAGGACATTAGAAGGTAAAATGGAGAAAAAAATGGATCAGAAGAGGTCTTATATTAGGTCTTGGAGGGGTTAAAATGAATCATTTGAACTCATTTACTTTGTGGAGATATATTTATTTTTTAGCTCCATATTTGGTTGGACAGATGGCAAAGCAAGAATGATGAGTACAACGATTGGAGATGGTATGATGCATGTAGGTGTGGGGAGCAATAGATAGAATGATGGGCCCTTAACCTTGCTCATCAAATTTTTTTGTGCTTGATTTTGTATTCTTGGTCGTTAATTTTTGTGTTCCTATGAACACGAGTTAGATGGGATAACGATTAGACTCGTAGGAACACGTTCCTAGAAAAGAAATGAATATGGCTTGTAAAAAAACAGTCTTAGGTAGCTTTGGAAGGATTGCATCCCCATAAGAATTATTTGCAAGGATGCATTTCCAAAATGAAGAAATTATGGGAATGTGATCTCAACTATGTGAACACACTCTCACAGGGAAGGTGAAAAAGTCAATGTGGGTTTGAATCTTGGGTTTGACTAAGTGAGAAATTAGGGCTTCATATCCTTGCTAGAATATATTTTAGCAAGACCATTACATGAATTGGGTTATTGTAGGAACATGGACTTGCTTCACATAAATGTGAATCATTGTTGGACTGATAATGGGATTGGACACTTCAAAAATGTAAGTTGGATGGGTATATGGGAGGTGGTTTTAGCATGCAGGATAGGGTAATAATTAGGTGTATTTAGATATTTGGTAGGTCAAGGACTGAATCATGGTGTTTTTTGTGGATGTAGTGGTCGTTAAACACATTAGTGTCTTATGAGAGGCATGTGTCAGTATTGTGAGTGAAAAATCAGTATAAACAGGCTGAGTGCACCCGAGTGCAGGCTATTAGATTGGGGTTTCTTGCATAGATTCCCCATCAGTGGACCTACATGGTTATCATGATGACTTTGTGTGAGAGGTGGCAATCTAAGACAATGACCTTCTATCTTCGGACAAGTAATAGTGACTCTTGAGAATGTGTAGAATATATTTAGATTGCTTGTACAAGGTAGTGAGGTTTTGACAACATGAATGGTTAGTGCTAAGTAAGATGTGTGATGGTTATGGGCCCTAGTGTACCTTTCAAGATATGCCAGGGGTATTTTGAATTGGATTAGTACTTGGATGTAGCACTACCAACTAGGCATATTCATTTGTATGTTTTTGATTTTTTGTCTGGGTACCTTGTCTCAGACACAGGTGATACAAGTGCAACTCTTGTATTGATTCCTACTATAGTACGAATTATGGATGTAGGAGTGCTAGCAGCATGAGGATCATTGATGCTTGCAGAGTTGTATAAGGACCTCCACCAAATAGTCTATCATGGAGATGGGCCCAATATGGGAAATATTATTGGTTTTACAATGCTCCTACAAGTTTGGGCTTGGGAGCATATTGTTGTTATCAGGCCACTTGGATGGAAAGATCAACATGTAGATGAGTCAGTTGTATATAGTTGGATAGAGCCTCCTTAACTATTACCATACATGTGATTTAGATTACTAGCAGATAATTTTTATGATAGCTTAGTAGTCACACGGAAGCCCTACCTGGGTTTAGGGCCCTAGGCAGAGGAGAGGGCACAACTACCCTACATAATTATCCTAGGATTTACTTTTGGCAGATGTGATTACATTATAGAGAAATACCAAGGGGTTAAGGTGTTGTGATAGTTTGGCTAGTCATAGGGTATACCGACAGACCCTATATAGTATTGGTGTGTTACACATGAGCCTACTACCACTCTTAGGCCAAGGCTATGCAGAGATTATTTACTTGGACAATGATGATGTAGTGCCTCACCTGGAGATCCTTGGAAACAAGGATTCAAATCAAGCCAAGATATTTTTTTTTTTACAAGTATGAATGCACATGACAACATCATACAGGGATCACAATGATCACAACGGAAGACTTCACCACCATCCTAGCAACCAACGAATCTCCAAACGCCACTACCAAACTGACACACACAACCAAAGCCAACAACGACAACGCACATGATGAGGGCACAAGAAACAACCACTCATCAAAAAAACACCAAGCTGGGGTAATATGCAGAATCCC